>CM042558.1:9004799-9487299 GCA_023630585.1 Cranoglanis bouderius | reverse complement strand
AGTAATCAGGCATTTGTATTTCACAGCAGGTCAGGTTACTAATAGGACAGCTCCACCTAGTGGCAGCAGGCACATGGACGTCACTCTTTCTACATGGTGAATGTCTCCTAGCCGAGCAGAGAACATAGATTTCCATTTGGCTATAATTTGGTAATTATTTGGTAATTTGCGCTTACTATGAAGACTGTTCAAATTATTTATTTATTTTTGTACATTGTTCCAAAAGTCATTTTTTTATCAAGCAAAAATTTGGAAGCCCAGACTTGAGGGTTTTCTTGAGTAGACGACCACTACTTAATGCAAAAAAATTACATACAGTTGAGGTCATAAGTTTACATACATCGTGCAGAATCTGCAAAATGTTAATAATTTAAAAATAAATAGGAAGGACCATAAAAACTGCATTTTGTTTTCTTATTTAGTGCTGTCCTGAATAAGCTATTTCACATAACAGATGTTTACATATAGTCCACAAGACACAATAATAACTGAATTTACACACACACACACACACAAAAAAAAGTTCAAAAGTTTACATATGCTTGATTCTTAATACTGTGTGTTGTTACCTGGATGATCAACGACTGTTTTTATGTTTTGTGATAGTTGTTCATGAGTCCCTTGTTTGTCCTGAGCAGTTAAACTGCCCACTGTTCTTCAGAAACATACTCCAGGTCCTGCACATTATTTGCTTTTCCAGTATCTTCTGCATATTTGACCCCTTTCCAGCAGTGACTATATGATGTTGAGATCCATGTTTTCACACTGAGGACAACTGAGGGACTCAAACACAACTATTACAAAAAATGCAAACATTCACTGATGCTCAAAAAGGCAACATGATACATTAAGAGCCAGGGGGTGTAAACTTCTGAATAGGATGATCAGTGTAAATTATTATTTTGTCTTCTGGGAAACATGTAAATATCTTATGTAGCTTCTGAAGGGCAGTACTAAATGAAAAAAAAAAAAGCTGTTTAAACAAAATAATAACACTTGACACCAATCATCCTGTTCAAAAGTTTACACCCCCCTGGCTCTTAATGTATCGTCTTGCCATCTTAAGCATTAGTGAATGTTTGCACTTTTTGTAATAGTTGTGTACGAGTCCCTCAGTTGTCCTCAGTGTGAAAAGATGGATCTCAACATCATTAACATTTTGCAGAGTCTGTAAGGTGTATGTCAACCTATGTCCTCAACTGTATACACTGCAAGTTTGATTTATTTGACTAAATTATTAATATTAAAAGTTCACTGTAGCATATAGCAATATGTTGCATATTGAACACTCACCTCTGTGGATTATTTTCAAGTTTTCTTTCAAGTGATTCAGTGCTTTCACAGTCTATAATAAATTTGAGAAAACAATTTTTAAGAATCCTAAAATGCTGGCAGCAACACAGCGCTTAAAAAGGCATACTATAAGATGCACTCACCGCTAATGTGATTTTGCCTAATATTTCCTCTGGAATGACATCATCTAATGAGCAATATACATATTTGTAGAATTTGTCGAACGAGGTAGACATAAGTTCCATACATATCCAGCAATCACCCTGTAACAGAGACAAGAAGAGGAAAACACATTTTAGAGTTTTGTATTCGGAAACGAACAACGACAAAGGTTGTACTCGCTACAGTATGGCCCAAAAGTCTCCATACACAGGGGAAATTGACACTTTTTAGCAAAATGTCTTCCAAAATTTGTCATACTTAGTTTATATTATATATTTTTTTCAGATAGCCTTTAAGAATGCCTTTAACAAAAGAAGACTGTATTGAAATCATTCTCATGGCTGGATCAGGAAGCTGTCGCAAGGTTGCGATGGACTTTAACAGGAAAAATGGCAAGCAAATCACACATGACACTGTTGCCAAACATATTAACCAGTTCAAAAAGACTGGAAGTGTTGTTGACCAACCGACAAGTGGACGTCCACGAACATCCACTGACGAAGACATGCTGGCATACAAAGTCCCCTGTGTATGGAGACTTTTAGAACACCCTGTATGATACGTATTTTTTATTAAAATAGAACACTGGATGGAGAAAGGATTGCTCTTATTAGGGCTGATTTATACTTCTGAGATGAGGCACATTTGCATATGTGACGGGATGCAGAACGAGGGTTTACGGGTAAGCGCGGCACACAGAGACACACTCGCATGCTTATCTCTGAGGAACTAACTGCATGTTGTGTGTATCTACAATGCTGCCTGTTAACGAGGCTTCAGGTGAATGGTAATAGGTTGCCGGGGAGGTGTGTTCAGTTGCTACCCAGAAACGATTTGAAGAGATGTTGTGAACCTCCTTCGGTGGGTTTCATCAAGGGTTTCAGAGTAACATTGCTCCAAACAATTAAAAAACAAACAAATTAATCAATATATAACATTTCACATGCAAACAGTACAATTTATAAAATCAAGTAAAACAATAAAATCCCTTAAAACATCCAGTACTTTCCATTTTCTACAGGATGTAGACATGCTTATGCTCCCCAAGCTCGTTTTGAAAGCGTAATACGTTAAAAAGCTCATGCATTACAGCTCAGAAGAGAGACTGATGAAAAATACTTTCTAAAAATATTAATTTAAACTAAGTCACTCTATTAGTTTCTTGGGCTGGTGTCTTTAATAAAATATCTTCTCTATAATAAAACTTTCACACTGAACATCTTTAAATAAACATCACAAGCAATCATTCCCCCCCGACCCCCCCCCCGTTTCATGTTTTGCATCACACATTTTTGGGTAATGGATTCATTTACAGAAAACTACAGTCATGAATAAAAGGGAAAGGATTTATTCCAGCTGTATCTGTAAATAAATTGACCTACTTAATACTGCAGGACTGTGCATTTTTCCTTCTAATATTCTCCCAATAATGATATAGCGCACGGTGAAGCAACTCAATAAAAAAAAAATCTTTCAGTGATCACTAGAATTGAAAGTTTAAACACGAGCGGAGGTGCTCAAATGCATGAGCCGATTGATCTTGCGTAATACAGGTGAGTAAAAATGCTTCTGAAATGCTTTCAGTGAGAACTGACTTGGTTTATACACTCACTGAACACTTTCTTAGGAACACCTGTACACCTACTCATTCATGTAATTATCTAATCAACCATGTGGCAGCAGTGCAGTGCATAAAATCATGCAGATACGAGCCAGCAGCTTCAGGTAATGTTCACATCAACTATCAGAATGGGGGAGAAAATCTCAGTGAAATCTCTGATTTCAGTGATTTCTGACCGTGGCATGACGTTGGTTCCAGATGGGGTGCTTTGAGTATTTTTTATAACTGCTGAGCTTCTGGGATTTTCACTCACAACAGTCTCTAGAGTACTCAGAATGGTGCAATAAAGTAAAAACATCCAGTGAAAAGCAGTTCTGCGGACAGAAATGCCTTGTCGATGAGAGAGGTCAATGGAGAATGGCAAGACTGGTTCGAGCTGCCAGAAAGGCTACAGTAACTCAGATAACTACTCGGTACAATTGTGGTGAGCAGAAAAGCATCTCAGAATGCACAACATGTCAAACCTTGAGGCAGATGGGCTACAACAGCAGAAGACCACATCAGGTTCCAATTCTGTCAGCCAAGAACAGAAAGCTGAGGCTGCAGTGGGCACAGGCTCACCAAAACTGAAAAAAAAATGTAGCCTGGTCTGATAAATCTTGATTTCTGCTGAGACACACAGATGGTTGGGTCAGAATTTGGTGCCAACAGCATGAATCCATGTACCCAACCTGCCTTGTGTCAACAGCCCAGGCTGGTGGAGGTGGTGTAATGGTGTGGGGAATGTTTTCTTGGCACACTTTGTACCTGTTGATACCAATCAATCATCGCTTGAATGCCACAACCTATTTGAGCACTGTTGCTGACCATGTGTATCCTTTCATGGACACAATTTACCCATCTTCTAATGGCTAATTCCACCATGATAATGCATCATGTCACAAAGCAAAAGTCGTCACAAAACTGGTTTCATGAACATGACAATGAGTTTAGTGTTCTTCAGTGGCTTTCACAGTCACCGGATCATAATCCATTTGAACACCTTTGGGACATGGTAGAATGGGAGATTCACAGCACGAAAGTCCACCTGAAAAATCTGCTGGAATTCCGTGACGCAATCAAGTCAACATGGACCAGAATCTCAAAGGAATGTTTTCAACACCTTCTGGAATTCATGGCATGAAAAATTAAGTCTGTTTTGAGAGCAAAGGGAGGCCCTACACTGTATTAGTATAGTGTTCCTAATAAAGTGCTCAGTGAGTGTATTTGACTACCCAAGTTTTTTTTTTTCAGCACTTTACAAAACAAAGGTTATGCCAGTGTTGCCTTCTAGTTATTACTCCTACGGTGAAACACAGATATGTCGTTTGTTTTTGGGTCAGAGACTGTTCTTTTTCAATTTCCCTTTTCTGTAAATTCTGGTTTAGTTCATGTGACATTGCTCCCTAGTATGTATGTGTATATATATATATATATATATATATATATATATATATATATATATATATATATATATATATATATACATACACACACACACACACACACACAAAACACTGAGACATGCTCACAGAGGTTTAAATTGGCCCTTACAAAATATCACATTTGCGGGTGTTGATAAAGATCAAAGGGGTTAATAATATTGTATATAAGAGATGGTCATTGCTCACATTTACACCTTACAGACTGTGAGTCCAATACAGTCCATGGTTTATAAAGACAAGCTCACCTCTCGGAACAGAGCCCCATAAAATTGGACAATATAGGGACAGTCGCTACTCCTCATAACCACGTCTAAATCCATGAGCAGCTGCTTCTGCTCTTTTTCATCAACAGTGGAACGAATCCTCTGCAACACAAATACACAACCGTCATGCAGCACACAGGCTTCTGCTTTTCTGTAAACTGTCCATATGATGAATTTGAAAAAAAAAAAAAAAACCCCGCGTATTGTGTCCTACCTTAACAGCCATGATCTGACCACTGGGCTTATGAACCATTTTGTTGACCGAGCCGTAGGCTCCTCGACCGATCTCGCCCAGGTCCTTCAGGTCTTCGGCAGTGAAGTCCCAGTGCTGCTCGGGAGAAATCTTCAGCTTCCCACATGACTCGATACTGTGATTGCGCAGTCTCTCTCTGTGTCAGCGCAAGTGTACACACATCGCAAACAAACAAAAAATAATCATCAACACAGCTGAAAACGTCAAACCCTCAGACTGTAAAATGATTTCTGACTCACTTACATGTGTGGGTTATGGAAAGAAGGGTTGGCTGATGCGATGGGGAGTCTTGCATTCGGTTTAATCGGAGGATTAGCAAAGTTTAGCTTCAGTGCTTTACGTTTACCTGGGAACAAGAACCATTTATTCTTTGCATTAACACATAATCTGTAACATCTTGATAGAAAAGAGGTTTGATCCTAGACTCCTAAAGCTAATCCATGACAATCAGTCGAATCTCTATGTCAGTAACATGTTTGATAAAAAGCCACAACATGTATAATTGACACATAATTAAACATGACGGCACTCTCTGCACCTCAAATCCCACACACAAGGTCAAGCTTTAATTGACCTAAACTGCTGTTTTCCAGGTTAGCTTCAGAACATAAATTGTCAAGGTACCAGATATGGATTTTATCTAATCCTTGTAATTGGAATGGAAAAATCCTGATTTTGTTGCAAATCCTGCTTTCTGGAACAGACGCCAGATTTTGCCTCGCACTTACACATGCAGTCTCCTTTTCTGCACTTTGCACACAGTGTTGTTTCTACAGCACAATATGCAAATAATCGGTTATCAGCAAAAATCTACAACGATAGTTTTTCCTGGTTGCGTCCGTTGCGGGAGCGTCCGAGAAGGGTCCGCTGTCATTATACAGTACGAGAGCGGCCTCTAGAGGCCAAAACAAAACAAAAAAACTATCACTGACAAATTTTGTCGCGTTATTTGAAGTACTTTTTGATTCATTTTGGATGTCTCTATTTTTGTTTTGTTATCTGGAGTGTTACTTTTTGGTTCAGTCTGGATGTGTATCTTTTATTTACTTATCAAAAGTTAATATATATTAATATTTATTTATTTCATTATTTATTTATTTCATTTTAAAAAGTACAGTACGTTTTCATGGTACAGCCAGTACTGTTTATTTTTGTAATAAAGTTCAGCGATATTTTATTATTATGTTTTCATTCAGGATCAATTTTAAAAACTATCGGTTGAGTAATGTTATCTGCAGGTACCGCCCAACTTGGTTGTTGGTATCTGTAAAATCCGCTATGGGTCAAACTCCAATGATTACCTTTTTAACATTACCCTTTTTATCATTACATGTTTAGAGCCACTCAACACTATATTGAGTGTGAAGACATTTCCTTATTTTGCATTATAAGTGACCAACACTGTTTATAAAGGTGTAAAAAGAATAATAACAGAGGAAAAAGGACTCACTTTGAGGAGCACCAGACAGATTTATCTGAAACCCTGCAGCAGGAAATGACAACAAAACGAATATGAGAAGAAAAGATTTGGATCTGCAGGCAAGATTTATTTTGCAAACCACTGGAATGAAGTGTGAATAGCTTCTTTTTCCTCTCAAACATTTTCACGTCAACTGAACTATTCAGAAATTGTCATACTTCAGCTCATTTTAGGAAAATGGCTTGACAACCATTTTACATACAGTTAGAACATTTTGGTTGATATATGGTTGGATATGCTTGGCAACATTTTAAAATCCCTGCTCTTACTATAGAGGCTTGCGAAGGCACTGATGCCCTGATGACCAGTCAAGATTCCTGGAGTCTAAAATGGGCTTTAAGCTTTACACCAGATGTAGTAAAAGTGTCCAATACATTCCCATGTAAATCAACGTGGCCATGTGGACGCAAATGGCATGCATGCAAAATTATTATTTCACTTGAGTTCTATTTCTGCCACATGCCTATAGGTATTTCTATAAACGTTATTAAAAAATTAGAAACAATTTTCATGTAGCACTGGTATAACCCAAGCCAAACAACAAAAAAAAGTGCAATACCTGTTTCATTCTGACACCTCCAGCAAGTGTTGGACTCTGTAAAAATGAATTATACATATTTTTACATGGTTATAAAATCCACCTTGAAAACAGTAACAAAGCCATCCATCCTCATGTGGTTATAAGATCTTGACATAAGAAAATAAAAACAAAAGAATGATCTAATCTGTCATCATTGATACCACTTCATTGAAAATCTTATATTAGGATTGATCTGATGGTGTTAGCATTCAAATGGATAAGAATCATTCACAGTGGATGGTGCAATTGCAAGCACTAGTGTGTGTGCGTGTGATTAATACATATCATCACTGACTCCAAACACTTTCAATCATAGAAGAAGGAAAACATCAGATGGCATATTAGCCGCTGTTGCATATACAGTCAGGTCCATAAGTATTTGGACAATGACAATTTTTGTCATTTTGCCTCTGTACACCACCACAATGGATTTGAAATGAGGCAATCAAGATGTGATTGAAGTGTAGACTAAATTCAGCTTTAACAAAAAATATTGCATTAAGCGTTTAGGAATTATAGCTATTTTTTTTTTTTTTTAGAGTCCCTCCATTTTCACAGGATCAAAAGTAATTGGACAAACTAACAATCATATATATTAGGATTATTTTTCATATTTGGATGCAAATCTCTAAATCTGGAACTCGTGAACATCACCCAATACTGAGTTTCCTCCCTTGAGGTGCTTTGCCAGGCCTTTACTGCTGCTGCCTTCAGTTGCTGCTGGTTTGTGGGACTTTCTGCCTTCAGTTTTGTCTTCAGTAACTGAAAAGCATGCTCAATTGGGTTGAGGTCATTGGACATTTAAGAATTTTTTTTATTTTTTTTGCCTTAAGAAGCTCTTGGGTTGCTTTCACAGTATGTTTTGGGTCATTATCCATCTGTACTGTGAAGTGCCTTCCTATAAGTTTTGCAGCATTTGACTGAATCTGAGCCGAAAGTATAGCTCTGTGCACTTCAGAATTCATTCTGCAACTTCTATCAGCAGTCACATCATCAATAAACACCAGTGACCAAATTCCATTGGCAGTCATACAGGCCCATGCCATAACACTTCCTTCACATATTTGACAAATGATGTGGTATGCTTCGGAACATGTGCCCTTCCTTTCCGTCTCAATACTCTTCTCTTCCCATCATTCAGGTACACGTTAATTTTGCATCAGAACTGGTCATGGGCTTTTTTTTCTTTCTTTTTTTTAAAGAGGTTTTTTAGCAAGTCTAATTTGGTCGTTCTGTTCTTGAGTGTTACCAGTTATTTGCATCTTGAGGTAAACCATCTGTATTTACAATCATGAAGGTGTCTCTTCACGGTGCCACAGTGAATGCGTCCACAGCCATGTACAACACAGGGCTCATGTCAGGGAACTCTGACGCGCAGTGAAAGCTGCTACACTCGGGTACAGGGAGTGGGTGGAGTCTCATTTCCAACTCAATGACTCCTGACGCATGTGGCAGGGACTGAGGATAATCAGCACCTTCGGAGGCAAATCCGCCGCCACAGTGAGAGCAGACTCTTCTATTGCCAACGAGCTGAACACTTTCTGAGAGTGCTTCAAGGCTAATCGAGCTAGCGCTATAGAACGAAGCAGCTCTGTTAGCGATGAGAGCGCTATCACCGTCTCAGAGGACGAGGTTTGTAGGGCTGCTGAGATCCTGCGCTGATCAGCTAGCTGGTTTGTTCACTTCTATCTTAAATGAGTCCCTAGATAGGTGTGTGGTCCCCACTAACTTTAAAAAAATCTGTTGTCATTCCTGTGCCTAAGAACAATAAGCTCTCTTGCCTAAATGACTATCGTCCTGTAGTCTTAACATCACTCGTCATGGAGGTTTTTGAGAGGCTTATCAAAAACTCCATCTGCTCCTCCATCCCTGACACCATCGATCCGCTCCAGTTCGCCTACCGCACCAATAGGTCTAATGAGGATACCATCTCTCACGTCCTTCACACCACCCTCACCCATACGGACAACAACAAAGGGAATTATGTGAGGCTGCTTAGAGTACACATCTCTGAGGACCTGGGCGCATCACACTAAAACTCAGGTGATCAAAGCCAGACAACGGTTGTACCATCTGAGACTGCTGAGGAAATTCAGGGTCTCCCCAGTGATCCTGAAACTTTCTATACTGGGGCTATAGAAAGTTTACTGACTCAGTGCTCTATCCAGGACCGCAAAGCCCTGCAGAGAGTGGTGCGCTTAGCTGAGCGCATCTCCGGGACTGCTCTCCCCTCTCTGCACGACACCTACACCAGTCTCTAGACATGTCCTCCACAAAGATCTGTTAGGACTCCATGAAGACTATACATTCACTCTGCACTACATACACTGCACTTTGCATCGTTACGACAGGTTACATACTGCATATTTTGTACATCAATTTTTTGCAACAAATTTTTTCCTGCTAACTTTGTACACACCTTTTTGCACATTCCTGTACATATATTTCATATTTCTTATCTCTCATATATTTGTATTATTACTATTTCTATTCATTCTGTTCTTTTCATTTTAAATTTAATGCACAGTCTAAAGAGGAGTAGGCCAGGTTTTCATTTCACTGCAAGTTATATACTGTATATAATTGAGTATGTGACAAATAAAAATCTTGAATCTTGTATAGTTATAAATCTATTTACAGTTGTGCTTGAAAGTTTGTGAATCCTTTAGAATTTTCTATATTTCTGCATAAATATGACCTAAAACAACATCAGATTTTCACACAAGTCCTAAAAGTAGACAGAGAGAACCCTATTAAACAAATGAGACAAAAATATTATACTTTGTCATTTATTTATTGAGGAAAATGATCCAATATTACATATCTGTGAGAGGCAAAAGTATGTAAACCTTCGCTTTCAGTATCTGGTGCAACAATAACTGCAAATAATTGTTTCCGGTAACTGTTGATCAGTCCTGCACATCAGATTGGAGGAATTATAGCCCACAGCTTGCATAATTCGGAATTCATTGTTCTATAAATGATGGCAAGTCGTCCTGGACCAGATGCAGCAAAACAGGCCCAAACCATGATACTACCACTACCATGTTTCACAGATTGGATAAGGTTCTTATGCTGGAAAGGAGTGTTTTCCTTTCTCCAAACATAACGCTTCTCATTTAAACCACAAATTCTATTTTGGTCTCATCCATCCACAAAACATTTTTCCAATAGCATTCTGGCTTGTCCACGTGATCTTTAGCAAACTGCAGAAGGGCAGCAATGTTCTTTTTGGAGAGCAGCGGCTTTCTCCTTGCAACCCTGCCATGCACACCATTGTTGTTCAGTGTTCTCCTGATGGTGGACTCATGAACATTAACATTAGCCAATGTGAGAGAGGCCTTTAATTGCTTAGAAGTTACCCTGGGTTCCTTGGTGACTATTACATGTCTTGCTCCTGGAGTGATCTTTGTTGGTCGACCACTCCTTGGGAGGGTAACAATGGTCTTAAATTTCCTCCATTTGTAAACAATCTGTCTGACTGTGGATTGGTGGAGTCCAAACTCTTTAGAGATGGTTTTGTAACCTTTTCCAGCCTGATGAGCATCAACAACTCTTTTTCTGAGGTCCTCAGAAATCTCCTTTGCTCATGCCATGATACACTTCCACAAACATGTGTTGTGAAGATCAGACTCTGATAGATCCCTGTTCTTTAAATAAAACAGGGTGCTCACACACCTGACTGTCATCTCATTGATTGAAAACACCTTACACTAATTTCACCTTCAATTTAACTGCTAATCCTAGAGGTTCACATATTTTTGCCACTCACAGATCTGTAAAATTTGATCATTTTCCTCAATAAATAAACGCCTAAGTAGAATATTTTTGTCTCATTTGTTTAACTGGGTTCTTTTGTCTACTTTTAGGACTTGTGTGAAAATCTGATAATGTTTTAGGTCATATTTATCCAGATATATAGAATATTTTAAAGGGTTCACAAACTTTCAAGCACCACTGTATAATATACCAGAATTGTGAATATTTAGAATGAGCATAACTGCTGAAAACTGCTGGCAAAGCAGTAGGATGTAACTAAATAAATGGCCAGACAGAAATAATAATCATAAACCAATACAGGATAATAAAACACTCCAGTCTTCAGCAACCATTGTGCTCTTATTGATGTATTAAAATCCACTATAGCACTAATTGAAATGTTATTCAGGACTATTTTTTTTTTTTTTTTTTATACATCACAAAATGTATAAGTTTAATACGTGATTATGTACCTAATACCTAGGCAAAAAGCATATTTATCATAAACTAATGAAGTAACCTTACGTTACCTGAAGCTAAAGTGAAAGAAACAGGCTCAAGTTAACCTTTAATCATTGAGTTGCATCATAATTAACACTACACAAACTAAGTCAACTGCTTGATTTACTGTTTTGCTGAAGTAAGGAATAAAACATGACGGGACATGTTATAGAAAAAAATAATCCACGACAGGGTGGTGTGATATGGTTCAACATGAAACAGAGTTATTGTTACCATGCCAAAATTGATTAGTTTATTATAACAGCATGTCTCAACGTGTTTTATTCCTCTTTAAACCATACTGATTCATCAATGATTTTTAAAATTTATTAATGAATGAAACTATGTTTTTTAAGCCATTTATAGTTCAATTTAACACTGTGGAATGTCCAAGAGACAAGTTAGTTTCTGTAATTGCATACATTAAAACAGCTATAAACAGCCATTCCCTCACCAGCCTTTTTTTTTTTTTTTAACTGTCTCTTGAAGTTAATAAGATTTTTTTTTTTTTTTTTTTTTTTTTTTAATGCTGCCGAGAAATCAGAAAGTAAGAAAGTTGTCTGTCCTGAAAATTTTCCCATGTCGGAAAAACTTACTGTTACAAAGTGCTGACAACCGAAACTCCTTCCATTGTTAATAAACGTCTACTTACAGAAAGCATAACCATATCAACAATATCTACCTTTTTTTTTGAGAAATTACAAAAAAGTTTTTAAATCTGTTTACATTTATGTGGAGTGTCTGCCGTACAAGTCCTTGTGAGTAAGTTGTTACTTCGTAATAACATATCACAACAAGCACATCAATACAAACCTGCGGTTTGAATTACAGCCACCACTACTGACAGAGCTGCTGTTATAGAAAATCAAACACTTTCTGATTACTCAAACTCGAGATCACCTGTTAAGTCTTGGTGTTCTGAGATGTCAGTGATACTTGAATGTAAAATGTTGCACAATGGGCCAGTCGAGGTGAGAAATTCATAACATATAAGCGTCCAGTTAGCAACAGTACCTTTGTTAATAAAAAAATAATAACAAAAAAAAAAACTCGAACAGCAAATACATGTTGGATGATTAGCCCTGCTGAAAAATGCAGCTTAGTTTGACCCTATACCATCAGCTTAAACACAGCCTAAGCTGTTCAAACTGGTCAAAGTTATTTTCCAGCGTCCTTATGACTCAACTAAACCGAACAATAAATGTTTGAAATTCCTTAATGGACCTACTGTTGTTTTATTTTCTTAAAAATAACTTGTCTATGATGCAGCAGCTGGCAAAGATGGTGCATCAGCCTGACCAGCTCGGCCTGTGTTTTGGTAGCTCAGACCAGCTTCATTTTTCAGCAGGCAGGGCAAAAATGTATCAAATTTTTGGTCAGAGTAATCCTTTAACTTGTTTGTATTTAGTTTAATTTTACTGTGTATACACACACACATCAAAACTTTGAAGTATTTGAGAAATACACAACATTTTCAGTTACAATAGGAGGAACCTGTGGTGACAAATTTAAGCCCTAGAAGCCCATAAACACTAACGTACATACATACATACACACACACACACACACACACACACACACAGACATTTTATGGGAACACAACCCACAGAGAGCAAAGATTCCCCAACATTCACACAGACTTATGTGATATACTTTGTTAGTTTGCTATCAGGAAGCAAAATATCTATTACTAAACCCAAGAAGTCAATAACGTTAAAGCAGCCAGTGTTCCTCCTTTTTTAAAACTGAACTGCTGTATTTCTGAAATACTTAAATTATGTAAATAAACACAACGTGTGTTTGACCGCACTGGATCTTTTTACGGCGTTTATTGCGGATTAATGTCTCAGAGAAACAGCGGTATGAATGTGACCGGAGCAGTGCAGTGTTTACGCAGTCAGTTAGCCAGCTAGCTTCATCAGCGATAGGCAAAAAATAAATAAATAAATCACTGACTGTACACTTGCTCTTTCACAACCACTACGACAGATTCGGTGTTTCATTTCTACTCTGATCGGCTACAAACACGTACCGCTGCGACATTTATGTCGCAAATAAACTAGCTGGCTAGCGTAAAACACTACAGCTAAGGCCTGACCATTTAGCCAGCCAGCTAACCGAGATAACGCTAGCGCCGTGTGTGCTACGGACGAAGTGACAGTAGCTAACCGTGATTATGCAAGCAATAGGCAAACTGTTATATCATGCTAGCGAGGCACGTTATTTAAAAAAAAAAAAAAAACCAACCACAACAACAACAACATATCCTTACCCTGCACACTGCTCATGGTGGTTAGGTGTTGAGTCTGCATTTGGTGATGCTGCAGCGGGGATCCTGCCGCGCTCATGGTATTGCATGAAGTTGGGGAGTTAGTGCTAGGACTGGGAGTCGCCATTGCTCATAGAGAGACTGTGTGTGTGTGTGTGTGTGTGTGTGTCAACAGAACCGCAAAAAAAAAGAAAAGAAAAAAAAAGACAGAAAAAAAAACGAAGAGTGAACAACAGTAATATTCCAAACAGGTGTACTGGGAGAAATCCCGCATAAATCAACACATCGTTCGCGTAAGGAAGAAGGACAGAAGGTTAAACCAGCTCCATTTGAGCTGCTCGGTGTTGTTAATGATAAGATGAGTGCAGTGGGCAGAGAGAGACAGCCACACAGCACGACATTTCCGAGACGGAGAAATGCCACTTCAAAATAAAGGTCTGAACTGCCCCCGTGTTTCATATTGCACCAGTACGTGTGTGGAGGCCTGCGAAAACCCTTCACATAGCAGAATTTGGACATTTTCTGACTCATTCATTCTCAGAAACCACTTTATCCTGGTCAGAAACACAGGGCGTGGGTCGGGAATGTACATTATTTGGCCAAAAGTTTGTGTGCATCCGACCATCACACCCATATGTGCTTTTTTCTTTTACCATCATCATCCAGATTTAGTCTCCCTTTGCTGTTATAATCTGCTCCAGTCATGTGGCTGTGGGGATTTGTGCTCATTCAGCCACAAGAGCATTAGTGAGGTCAGGCACTGATGTTGGCTGAGGAGGCCTGGTGAGCAGTCAGCGTTCCCAAGTGTATCCGTCCGCGTCCTGTAGGAATACAAACCAGTCCATACTGTTTTTTTGTTGTTGTTTTTTTGTGATTGTTGCAGCCAAAAATGCTTGGTTTTGCTTCAGCTTTTTTCAAAATGTGTGATGTAACTTGCAGAGTTTTTTGGACTTTTTTTGAGGAAAACTACTTGAATTGGTGAAATTGCAACTGTCTTTCACAGTATTCTTTGTAATAGGCATGGTTTGTAGTCTTGCAGGACGGAGACAGACTCTTCTCTGAATTCCGATTCATCCCAAAGGTGTTCAGTGGGGTTGAGGTCAGGGTTCAGTGCCGGACACTCGAGTTCTTCCACTCCAACCTTGGCAAGCCATGTCTTCACGGAGCTTGCTTTGTGCACAGGAGCATTGTCATGCTGGAACATGTTTGGGCCTCTTAGTTCCAGTGAAGAGAAGTTGTAATGCTACGTCCTGTACAGTTGTGTGCTTCCAAATTTGTGGCAACAGTTTGGCGAAGGCCCACATATGGGTGTGATGTTCAGGTGTCTACAAACCTTTGGCCTTATCTTAGTCAATTCACCTACTGGCATGTTTTTGGGAGGTGGAAGGAAACTGGAGACCATGGAGGAAACCCACACTGACACAGGGAAAATGTGCACAGAAACTCCTGAGCTCAGGATCAAACAAAGGATCTGGGAGCTGGGAGGCAGAAAGCTACTGGCTGTGCTAATGTGCCACACTTGTCATTTGATACTATATACACTTCAGGAACTACAGGCTTTCCTGAACCTAAACATGTTTCTCTTTTGTATGTATCTCAACCACAAGTAAAATGATAGCATTTTATACAGATGATCCGAATAATAGGAACTAACTTGTCTCACCACAATTTGCTGAGGTATAGGAAGAATAAAACACTGACACATGCTGTTATAGGATAACAATCCACTTTGCCTGGGTTTCCATTGGGCCACATTATCATTTTCCTATAACATTACAACCTGTTGGGTTTTATTCCATATGTAAATACTGGTTACCGCCAAAAGTATAAAGGGAGAAAAATGCATTTAAAGATTCCATTGCACTGCCACAGACAGATGCCTACTTACATCTACATTTAAAACCTAATCTACTTATATAAAACTATTACTGTCAATAAAATAAAATAAAAAGATTTTAGAATGGGAAATGAGTGAGCATCATCCACATCAGCTACACCCCCCTAAACACAAGCGTTATCGTCATCTCTACTGTCTGGGACATCAGTGGGTGGGGGGGATCGCTAATTAATTCAGTCAGTCCTGTTCTGTTGACTAAATTTATTTGTATTAATGCATTTTTTATTAGGCCATTTAAACCTTTTAAGACGTCCACTGTCAGCTGTTTGTTAAACTGGCTCCATACCTGGTGTGATCTTTGCAGGAAGTAGTAGTATGCAAGAACTAATATTGGTCTACTACACAGTCATATGACTTCTTGTCAGTCACTTTCAGTTCTGGACACAATTCCCTGAGAACGGTTTCATTTTTACACACATTTTCTCAGTTCTTCTGACTCATACTGTTCTGACGTTAAACCCAAAAGTGATGCAGTAATTTACTTAACAGAAGTGAGTTTGTGTAAAATGTACAAGAATAGAGCAACAGAACAGTGTATAATGAAACCATGTACAACATTAGACTTAAAAAAAAAAAAAAAAAAAAAAACAGCTTATTCATGAGTATCTTTTCTTTACAAGCACTTGGCATACAAAGAAGTGGGAGTGTGCAATGTTAATTAATTTTAGTGAGTTTATACTTCAATTAAGCACACAAAAAACAAGCATAAAAAGGCAACCGGACTGGGTGGCATTTTGACAGTAACAAATGTTAAAATGTAGGTGTACAAATGTGTAAAAAATAAAATAAAATAAAAGAAAAGAAAAAATAAATGTTTCTAAAACCTTATAGATATGAACAGGCCTTATTAGGATGGCAAACAATCCCTTGGTTATTTGTATAGGCTATATTAAATCAAATGGGGTTCATTTTAAATATTTGAAGTACTTCATTCCCATTACTATGAACGTTTTCTGTTTGGAAAAGGGAATTGCAACATGTTGCAATGCTTTCTGGGCAAGTTTTCCTCCTGATATCTACAGTTATGTTTTCTCGATACCAGCGTCATTTAATAAAAAAAATTTTAAAAATCGCTTGGAATGATTAAGTATTGGAACAACAGTAAACCTGCATCAGCTGATGAAAGTGGTTGTAACTGGGCTCTAATATTTCCAAGAGATCAGCATGATATTTTGGAGCTGGGGCTTTGGCAAAGGATACACTTTATACAGTGGGGGAAAAAAGTATTTGATCCCCTGCTGATTTTGTACGTTTGCCCACTGACAAAGAAATGATCAGTCTATAATTTTAATGGTAGGTGTATTTTAACAGTGAGAGACAGAATAACAACAAAAAAATCCAGAAAAACGCATTTCAAAAAAGTTATAAATTGATTTGCATTTTAAGGAGTGAAATAAGTATTTGACCCCTTCGACTTAGCCCTTGGTGGCAAAATCCTTGTTGGCAATCACAGAGGTCAGACGTTTCTTGTAGTTGGCCACCAGGTTTGCACACATCTCAGGAGGGATTTTGTCCCACTCCTCTTTGCAGATCCTCTCCAAGTCATTAAGGTCATTTTCAATGCCCTGGCTGAGGGAAGGAGGTTCTCACCCAAGATTTGACGGTACATGGCCCCGTCCATCGTCCCTTTGATGCGGTGCAGTTGTCCTGTCCCCTTAGCAGAAAAACACCCCCAAAGCATAATGTTCCCACCTCCATGTTTGATGGTGGGGATGGTGTTATGACTTGGGGTCATAGGCAGCATTCCTCCTCCTCCAAACACGGTGAGTTGAGTTGATACCAAAGAGATCTGACCACACCTGACCACAACACTTTCACTCAGTTCTCCTCTGAATCATTCAGGCAAACTTCAGACGGGCCTGTACATGTGCTTTCTTGAGCAGGGGGACCTTGTGGGCGCTGCAGGATTTCAGTCCTTCACGGCGTAGTGTGTTACCAATTGTTTTCTTGGTGACTATGATCCCAGCTGCCTTGAGATCATTAACAAGATCCTCCCGTGTAGTTCTGGACTGATTCCTCACCGTTCTCATGATCATTGAAACTCCACGAGGTGAGATCTTGCATGGAGCCCCAGACCGAGGGAGACTGACAGTTTCTTCCATTTGCGAATAATCACACCAACTGTTGTCACCTTCTCACCAAGCTGCTTGGCGATGGTCTTGTAGCCCATTCCAGCCTTGTGTAGGTCTACAATCTTGTCCCTGACATCCTTGGACAGCTCTTTGGTCTTGGCCATGGTGGAGAATTTGGAATCTGATTGATTGATTGCTTCTGTGGACAGGTGTCTTTTATACAGGTAACAAGGTGAGATTAGGAGCACTCCGTTTAAGAGAGTGCTCCTAATCTCAATTTATTACCTGTGTAATCACCTGTGAGCCAGAAATCTTGCTGATTGATAGGGGATCAAATACTTATTTCACTCATTAAAATGCAAATCAATTTATAACTTTTTTGAAATGCATTTTTCTGGATTTTTTTGTTGTTGTTGTTATTCTGTCTCTCACTGTTAAAATACACCTACCATTAAAATTATAAACTGATCATTTCTTTGTCAGTGGGCAAACGTACAAAATCAGCAGGGGATCAAATACTATCTTCCCCCACTGTAGCCAATAACAGGAAGCCAGGACTGTACATAACATAACATAACAGGAAGTCAGTGTATACAAAATAATACCAGAGAACATTAACATGATCTGACATTGGCAAGACCTCTTGACTGCCACATTCTGAATGATCTGTTCTATGATCTATTCTGAGCACTCGTGTGCTCCACATAATCCAAGTCTAATGGTGTAGCATTCTGTAAGGAGACGTTTATGGAAGGAGTGTTGAGTGTCAGTGTTTTGTAAAAGTCAGTATGAGTAAGTCGTAAGTCAGGAAGTTTTTCCTCTCAGGAAAAGAGAGATAAAAGAGAGGCTGGTGAAGGAGCGACTGTTTAGAGATGCTACAATGTAAAGTTATAATAGGAACTTGTTTCATGGAGGTTCCACAGCATTAAATATAACTATAAACTGATGTGATGTATGACGTGTTGTTTTTTTAATTAGTAGAAAAAATGACTAGTGCGCGAATTGCTGTGGTATATAAGGAATAAATATTTTGGGACATGTTGGTTTAGGAAAATAAAGCTCTAAGCTTTGCATTGGGCCATATCATATCACCCCATCATTGATTGTTTCTCTAGAATAGCACACCCCAAACTGTTTTATTTTTTAAGTAAAGAAATGCTAGTAAAGTAAATTAAAGTAAAGCTGCTTGAGCAAGATGTGAACTGGTGATTTTGGGTAATGAAGTAATGAAGGTTTGCATTATCAGAAAATACACAACAACTCATATAGACATTTTTTATTTTATTAAAAGATATTTTTTTAAATTATCATTCAATATTCACACAAAAATATAAATTAGTAAAATATGTTTTTTTTTTCTGTACATTGAATACTTTACGTAACAATATTCTCTTACTGTATGGTTCGGGATTTAAAAAAAAAAAAAATGCTTTAAATGATGATTTGATGTCAGTTAAATAAGTTAGTATTGTGTACAGAAATATATTTCTGCTATATTATATATATATATATCCCCTGCCTCATCGATACATAAGCACTCTGTCCTTTATCCTCCCGTTACCTCTGAGGATCATCTTGTCCTCATACACGTACACGGTGCCAAAAGCATCGCAGTCTGGAGGCGTCTCAATAACCCCCTCCACTGTGAGGTGATGAATACCGGTTGAATCTACGCAATACCCTCCATCATGGTCGTGTCCAGCAATGAAACACACCACGCTCTTGTGAGAGCACAGAAGAGGAAGGATCTCATCAAAGTTCCATGCGAGACATACAGAGGTAGTGGAGTAGGGATGAACAGGAATGTGACCTGCAAGAAGATGGTAGAAAATAAAGATCTCTTTAGAAGATTTTGTAGTTTTGTTAGGTTAAATAAAGGAATGTGTACTCCCTTTTGTCATCATCAACCTTTTATGAACAGCGCAAAACATGTTATTTGACACATAACAGCCAGTGACAAGGCCACATGCTCATACATTTATAGTATGCGAGTGCTAGTTTAAAGTCTCCAGTTGATCTGTGTGCTGGTTTAACATGTATAGTATGTGTAGAATATAAGATAGATCATATTTCTGCGACAAATTTCTGTCACACCAACAGAAAAAATGTACAGAGCAACACTACTCAGCTTAGTTTCAGTTACATGTGGTCAAAGGCAAGGAGAAAGTAGAGCGGTGGTCAGGAAACTATGGCTCGCGAGCTACATGTGGCTCTTTGACAAAAATCGTGTTTCTCGCCAGGTGTCTCACCCTTCACCAACATATCGTTAAAAACTTAGTCAGTTTACAATAATATATTTCAAGTTGTTCTGGTCAGTGCACATATGCAGTGCTGTATGCACGTGTCACGACACCAATCAACGGCAAACCACTTACGTTTCTATGGTAACCTCTCGCACTGAGATTCAAGCAGCTACCCAGCTGGTTTGTGGAGATGGTGAAAAGAAAGAATTCAGAGGAGCATCGAAAATTTCAAAGTGACTGGACTGAAACATGTGCTTTTATTGAAAGCTCTGGTGCTCTGCTGTATCTGATTTGGACAGAACGTGTTGCCTCGTTTAAAAAAAAAATCAACCGTTAGGAGACATTTTGCTTTTGCAGTGAAGTACCCAGTGGGCAAAAGCCGAGCTCCAACGTAAACTGCAAGCCGGACAGCAGCAGCTGCGAGCTTTGCTGGCTCACTGGAGATCGTAAGACAAGGAAAACCTTTTACTGATGGAGGATATGTAAAGTCATGCATGCTGAGTATGGAAACTGAACTGTCTGTGGATTTCCCGAAGAAGGAGAAATTCATTCAGAAAATAAAAGATGTGCCCCCGTCAGCCTGAACAGTGCATGACCGCACGGTCATGATGGCACGTGAGATAGAGAGCGAAAAGAGCACGAATATAACTTCGGCAGATTTTTTTTTTCTTGCACTGAATGAGTCTAGATACAAACACACACACACACACACACACAGAAAAGGTTTTATGCTGCTCAGGTGGAAACTCAACCTCAAAGTGAAAGCCCTGCACAATTAATTCCATATTGCAACGTTTCCTATTGTTTCTTGCATATTTGAGTTGTCTATGGATCTAAATAAAGTTAATGTTATTGGAAAAAACATGTTTGTTTTTTTATAATAGTAAAATATTCGTTTTTGCAATTGCTCTTTCAAAAAATAAATAAATAAGTAAATAAATAAACGCATTAACCAAAAATGAAAATATGGCTCTTTGGTGAAAAAAGGTTCCCGACCACTGAATTAGAGCATTTACAAGTGTCATTCAAGTGCTGTGCTTCTTTAATAGTACACAAGATGAGCTATTAGTAGAGCCTAGTACTTTAACAGCAAAGGGCCATTTGACTGACACTGGAATCAACCAATCACAGGCCTTTCCCATAGCCTGTCAGCAAATACATGAGGGTATGTCGGTTACTAACTTGTTGCAAACATAACTCTTTAATAATTTTGAGATGTCGTGACCTTCCATATCTTTCTTCAAAAAAAAAAAAAAAAAAAACAGTGTCTCAATGTTCAGAAGCAGTGTAAATAGCCAATCAGAGTGCAGCCTTCATGATTCTGAAGCTTGTGACCAGTTAAGTGTACAATAACTATCACCAGCTCCATGGATCTTGGGTGGAACATGTAAAGCCCGTCTGCACAAATACAGTGTTTTGAGTGACTGAAAATGAACCTTGTCTAAACCTCCCTCCAAGGTGACAATTTTTGAATTCTATTTTCATTGGGGTTTTTTTCATGTGGACAGGAAGAAGGCATGTTTTTGAGCACACTGATGTCATAGCACCATGTATTATCAGTTTGTGATAGGACTCTGTTTATCATAGCTGCTGATCAGGTCATTACTTTAGGTCTATAATTCGTTATTTAATACCGTGTTTGCAACTTAAATTCAGTCCACACATTATGTTTTGTCATTTTTAATTGTTTAAGGGCTTTTGGCCAACTGCAACCCTGACCAGGATAAAATGCTTACTGAGGTTTAATGAATGAATTAATGAGCTTTCAACATTGTTAGTATTTGTTCCGCATTTTCAAAAATATCTGTATATCTGTGGACGGGTTCTAAAGCTGAAACAACCAATAAATTCAAGGACTACAAAAATAAATTGTTCCACACATAAAAATGAACTCAGGTGTATGTAGCGTCAGAAATCAGAGGCTAAACATGCAGATAGACAGATAGAAACTAAATTACTGCCTCTGGTGAACACCCTAACCATTGTGAAAACTCAGAGTAATCCTTTTGATATAAATCATTCCTTTAAGGAAAGCATTTGGGGTGTTTCCTTAAAATTTAGTAGAACTTGGAGGGCTATACTTACTCACAACAGTGACCTTTTCTCCTTTCTCATCAGCACTGGTCAACAGTCTATCCAGCCAGTTGAGCTGATCTTGGCTGAATCCTCCGTTGAACTTCACAAACCTTCCATCCATAGGAAATAAGCCTGAAAAAAAAAGTGCTCGTTATGTCACAAAGCTTTTTCAGACACCATCAGATACCAAGTTTAGCTCAAGTACATAAAAATTGGTGATAGTGGGAGAGACACCACCACGAACAAAATAGAACTGGTTCACACCTTATAATACTTTAAATATATGCGTTTATAATTTTTGCACTTTCAGTGTTGGAGTTAATGATCAATTAACTTGTAAAGTACCCAGACAATTCCTACACAGGGTCGCAGGGAATCCTGGAACCTATCCCAGAGAGCTCGGGGTGGCGACCCATCGCAGGGCACAATCACACACACATTCACACACCACGGACAATTTGGAATTGCCAACCAGCCTACAACGCATATCTCTGGACTGGTGGATGAAACCGGGGTACAAGGAGGAGGCACCGGAGGAGCATGCATGCTCCGCGCACACAGGGCGGAGGCGGGATGCAAGCCCCCAAACCTGGAGATGTGGGGCAGGCGACTAACCGCTGAGCCACTGTGCTCAGAACTATCGGTTATCGCCAAAAATTCACACCGATAGTTTTTCCTGGTTGCGTCTGCTGTGGGAGTGGCTGAGAAGGGTCCGCTGTCATTATACAATATGAGAGCGGCCTCTAGAGGCGAAATAAAAACTATCGCTGACAAATTTTGTTGTGTTATTTGAAGTGTTTTTATATTCATTTTGGATGTCTCTATTTTTATTTGTTATTTGAAGTGTTACTTTTTGGTTCAGTTTGGATGTATATTGTTTATTTGCTTTAATATTTATTAATAGTTAATATATATTAATATTTATATATTTATTTCATTTAAAAAAGTGCAATATATTTTCATGGTACAGTCGGTACTGTTTATTTTTGTAATAAAGTTCTTCAACATTGATATTGATACACTCAATATTGAGTGTTATGTTTCCATTCGGTATCAATATTAAAAACTATCGACTGATTAATCGGTTATCGGCAGGTACTGCCCAACTTAGTTATCTGTATCGGTAAAATCCACTATCAGTTGACTGGTGAGAGGAATGGCATTATTACTCTCTCCCCTGGCAACACTAGCCAGTCATGAGATTCTGGGGGCACATGTATGAGAAAGAGGGCAGACAGCAGTTTCCTCTGAGTGATTTAGCACAAGCAGCAGTTCAAAAAGATGTGCTGGATGGCTTCATGTGTCTTGGAGGAAGCATGTGCTAGCCTTCACCCTCTCCTGTTTGTAGCTGGAATGGTAGGGTGGAATTATTTAGTGGGTGGGAATGGGCAAAAGATCCAATTCTGAGAAAATGGGATTAAAAAAGCAGGGACTGTGTGAGTAGGGTAAGTTTTTCCTCACAGGATTTCTAGCATTACAGCAGATTCAGTTACCTGGAGGCTGATTAAGTTCCTCATTAGGATTGTGCTCCTTGATGATCTCAAACGACTGACTGTACTTCTCACACGATTCCTCCCGGCCAATGATACTCAGATCATAAGCGTCCAGGACCACAAATCTGAACTTAGGAGCAGGGCTGAAATGGTAAGCGTAGACCTCATCCATCTTGTCATCTCTCTCCTCTTCTCCTTTGACTTCGCTGTTGAGCGCAGAGGAGAACAGGGCGCTCCTGGTGAAGTTGTAGAACTCGTGGTTGCCCCACACATGATGAACCTGAGCCGAGCAGCTCCTGAATTCATCGATCACCTTTTTCAGAGCTTTACCTGATGCACCGTGCTTGCTGTTGAAGCCGTCAATGATGTCTCCGAGCTGCAGGATAAAGCTGGGTTTCACTTCCTCCTCATTCCAGTGCCTGATGGCGTTTCTCAGCAGGTGCAGGCTGTTCCTGTAATAACGCTTCCTGGTACCGGAGAAATTATAACCGTCCTTTAAATCGGCGTACTGAATATCAGCGATCAAGCCGAACTTGAAGGCAGGAGCCGCGTTGTCCTCCATCTGAGCTCTTCTCTGAGGTTTTGCCTTTAGATCACGGCAGAAACCGAAAAAAGTCGAGGTGCAGAAATGTAGAAATGACTACACGTGAAAAGAACTTGCCGGTGTTCCGGAGAGTTCAGGTCCCCCGTTTCCCCTTCAGTGCGCATGCGCGAGATCATGACGTTTTCTCCTGTTGCTGCGTTGAGCGGACAGTATGCGCTTTAGCATCGCGTGTGTCACTTTTAGAAATGACACTGTTATGGTAACCTATCTCTCTTTTTTCCTCTGAACTCCACAAGTTTCATCCATATGCTTTTATAATTAGGAATCGGGGAAAGCAACGTACCTTATGCTGATGGAAAGTAAGTAATAACACGATAAACTAACACACGCGATAATAAAGCGCACACTATCCGCTCAACTCAGCAACAAAAAAACGTCATGATTTCGCGCATGCGCGCTGAAGGGGAAACAGGGGAACTGAACTCTCCGGAGCACCTGCTGTAAAGCTGGATCATAAACAAACCTCTACTGCCATTGTTTACGTATCTATATGTACATTGCTACTATATTATAATACTAGTAATAATACAGGCATGTTAGACAACATTCAGAACACGTTTCTACTCAGATAGGACGACGTCTCGTGTTTATTCCACGACGTAAACATACTTGTAATGACAGCTTCAGTGTCTTCTTCTTGGAGTTACCTGCATTTAGCAATCAACACAACACTGCCCCTTACTGGAACTGGAGGAAGTCTTACATGCTCGAATAATTCAAACAAAACATAGCAGAGAAGGGAAGCAGAAACTCAGACTGTGAATGATAAAATTACATTTTTAAAAAATGATCCTCACTCTTGAAACCCAGACTTAATACACAGTAGCTGTTTTATCCTGGTCAGAGTCACAGTGGATCCAGGAACACTGGGCATACACCCATGGTGGGAACCATACACATACAGTAGTGAGTTCAGGATCAACCTAGGGACCCTGGAGCTGTGAGGCAACAGTGCTACCCACTGTGCCACCTTACTACACAGTTATTCATCTTATTCATCTAGTTATTATTAAATAATGTCTATGCATTCTTTACTAAATGCATTCACATTTATTAATTTGGCAGATGCATTTAAAAGTGATTTACAATTGAGTTGAGTAGAAGTGGTCTGAGGGCCTTGTTCAAGGGTCCAACAGTGGCAGCTTCACAATACCAGGATACAAACCAGTCCCTCCAGGGTTTTGCGAATTTGCGATTGCAGAAATTAACGAAAATTCAAGCGAAGTCTGCAATATTCGAAGGAGCTTGCAATTTTTCAAAATTGCTGCAGATTTTCCGTGCCAATTCAAGTAGTTTTCCACAAAAAAAAAGCACAAAAATCTCTGCAAGTTGGATCGTAAATGTAGAAAAAAAGCCACAGCAAAATCAAGCATTACTGGCTGCAACATTTAAAAAAAAACTCAGCGAAATCCAGTATGGACTGCTTCAAACTACGATAAATACAATTAATTGGAAAGATGTTAGAGAGAATCTGTAAAATGTCTAAGCAAGAAATGGATGGTGCTGCTGAGCATTTAAATCTCCTGCACTTCCATTTGGATGTCGTTTTCTTTTCCTTTTCACCATACACTTTTCATTTTCATCTTTCTTTATTGATCTTTGTGTTAAAATTGCTTAATAAAAAAAATAAAATGATCACAACCAAGCCATCCAAGAAGTAAGAATTTCTGTAGGAATTACCCAGAAAAAGCCAACATCTGATGTAAGTTAATATGTTATTTTTAACCCAACCAATTTCCAGAAATTACTCAACCGCAAGTGTGCTGTTAGATACTTGTCTCTATCGACTTTGTATGTAGTTTTACCACAAAGTCAATTTTCACATTGTTCAACCTTTGTTTTCTTCCCTCACAGTTGTTTTTGTTTCTCATCTTGAACTCCCTTTGGTACAAATTACTTATTTCTTTAAAGAATGTAGCTTTTATGAAGAACACAGTCTTGCATATGTTTACATTTATTCTTCTGGTTTGTACTTTAATTCAAAATAATTGATGAGTGAGGCAAAGACTTTGGGTAATTTAGAAGTGCACTGTGAGGATTACAACTCACAACCTTCTGCTCACTAAATTTTAACCTTTATGCTACAACCAGGCAGATCAGTGTCATTTAATTAAATTATGGGCTCACAGCACAAGTCCTCAAGTATCCCCTGTTCTGCACATTTTCAGCATTTTCCCTGCTCTAACACACCCACTTCAACTCAGGAATGGCTGCTAATTAGCTGATTAAATAAGTGGAAATGGATGTTGAAACATAACATAATTCTTCTGAGATGCCCGAGTATGCCCCGGTGCCATCTCATAGTTAACTTGTTCTATTTTATGTCACAGAAGAAGCCTAATTAGGAAAGTCAACAACAAAAACAACAACAATAATAATAATTGTTAATATTATTATGAATCTCACCTCTGCCCTGTGTGCACAGAACTTGCATGTTCTCTCCGTACTTCAGAGGTTTTCTCTGGGTACTCTGGTTTCCTCCCCCTGTCCAAAGACATGCGTTGTAGGCTGATTGGCATCTCTAAATTGTCTGTAGTGTGTGTGTGTGTGTGATTGTGCCCTACGATGGGTTGGCACCCCACCCAGGGTGTCCCCCGCCTTGAGCCCAGAGTCCCCTGGGACAGGCTCCAGTCTCCCCCATGACCCTGTGTGTGACCCTGTGTGTGACCCTGTGTGTGACCCTGTGTGTGACCCTGTGTGTGACCCTGTGTGTGACCCTGTGTGTGACCCTGTGTGGAATAAGCAGTACAGAAAATTTATTATTATTATTATTATTATTATTATTATTGTTGTTGTTGTTGTTGTTGTTGTTGTTGTTGCTGTTTGTTGTCACTGGTATTGTTGCTGTAATTATAGTTCTTGGTAGTAGTAGTATTTTTTCAATATACAGTATAGTATGTCATGGAAAAAGATTTGTCATTATGATAATATAATAATGACGTTTAAAATCCAACATACAACAATAAATAAACTAATTAAACATAACAGAATTAATTATTAATTAATTATGCAGATTATAATAATATTTTTTTTGTTTTTTGTTTAGTAATCAGGTCTGTGGAAAGCACTCACACTTACAGTATAACAATGCTTGTGTCTGCGTGCATTTGCACAGCAAAATGTGTGAAAAATGTGAAAGTTTAGCCTCGGCATTCATCATTTACTGCTTACTGCTCCGATCTGTCATGTGGCTAAATCCCAAATGCTAATCTCTTCCCTGAGTTAGTGCACTACATCCGATATGAAATAATGTCCACGAGCCACATGCTGTTGTATGCCTGCTAAAAAGTGTCAAAGGTTGCCATATAGGTGGCGTACTACGTTGTTCTACTGATACAGCAGCGTGCGGTTTGGAACGTAGCCAGTGGCTTCCCCACCCTACGTAGTTCACTATATGTCCAATAGGGATCGAGTCTTTGGTTTATTGCGCGCCTGCTGCCAGAGAAACACATCTGCTCGGAGTCCCGCAGCATTCGAGTGCGGTTTCCTTTCCTCTGTCACTGTAATAGGGAAAAAAAAACTGTAAACTAGAAGGTGGTAAAACCTACAAGGTAAGAAGGAACCGAAAAGTAGTACCCGGATAGAAAGAAGAAAAAGTGGTTGAGTGAGCGCTGGGGAAGTTAGTTTGCGATGTCGGGATCGCTGTGTCGGAGTTTGTACGCGTTCAGCGGCGAGCAGCACGAGCGCGGTTTGCACTTCCAGCCCGGGGAGCTGATCCGCATCACGCGCGCGCTGCCTGGTGGATGGTGGGAAGGAGAGAAGGATGGAATAACGGGATGGTTCCCTTCCAGTTACGTCCAAGTCGTGGAGGTAGGACTGCCTGCAATTGACGTGTTTATTTATAATAAGCATCCATCACTGTCTGCACCTGTAGCAACTCAGTGCACTTTAATGGATGTCTCCATGGAGAATTCCAGTAGTAGTTCCTAAAAGAACCCTAATTTCAATAAGAATCTCCAAAGGTACTAGGAGACCTTTCATACTTTGATTATGCCTCATTTACTGGATAAATGGATGTAGAAGTGTGAACTAGAGAAGTGCTTCTCTCTAAAAGTTGGGTCAGGGGATACCCAGGTGTCATCTATCTATCTATCTATCTATCTATCTATCTATCTATCTATCTATTTATTTATTTATTTACAGTGATGGAAATCATAACCCACAAGTATACATAGTGTCAGTAGAAGGAATAAAAAGCAGGTGGTTCCAATAATTAAACGAATATCACTGTGAAGTGTCCTTGAACTGTGGAAAGGCGCTATATAAATAAAAGTATTGTTGTTGTTGTTGTTGTTGTTGTACTCATTTAAATCATGAGCCTAATACTTGAATAGTTGGATTTTGTTCATGTAATAAATCTGAAACAGCGGCACAGTTTACAACGTTTGAACCGATTTGTTAGCCACTGAAAAAAGGGAATATGTGGTCAGTCAGATTTAAGAGAATATATTACATATAGTTTACATAAAAATATGACGTTTCTCATCAGAACGTGATTTCATTGCTTATACTCAACTTAATTTGAATAAGTTTCTAATTACTTGATTGTATTATGTAGCACGAGTGTGATCAATTCATGTAGTATTAATGTAAACCGGTTACATTATGGAGTCTTGTGAGGATGTTGCAGAACTCCAGTGACCTGGGTTCGAGCCTCGGTTTGGGTGACAGCATGGAGTTCAGGGATTATTCAGGGCTATGAAAACACATGATCAAACCTTGTTGGACATACGAAAACAAATTGTGTTGATTTAACTCAATTCAATCACGTGGAACCGATAAACACATTTGAATTTAACAAATTCAATGAGCTTTTTAAAAAAAATGTATTTAGTCTATACCTAGATTATAATAACCAAAATGTTTTTTCTTGCATACACCCATGACATAGTGGTTACACCTTGGCTGATACTTCTCTTATTTGTTTTTCTAAAAGTGTGGTACTCACAAACATGAGTCAAAAAGTGCAGAGGTGGTGTGTCTGATTAAACAGTGATATTGAGCAGAATTGGCATATTGACCCACATGTATATAACCACCTGTGTATAAAGCTAAACTGAGTAATACCTCTATAATAACACAGGAAACAAAACCATGATTAGCCGGGGAAAGTAAACTTATAGTTGCACACTCTAATGTAGGGGTATTCACATAAAATTGTTGAAGCACCAGTTACATAAAATTCCTTACGAAGGTCTGGACTCTGAACAGATGAGACATACACAATATGGCCAAAAGTTTGTGGAAACCTAACCATCACACCCATATGTGCTTGGTGAACCTCCCATTGCAGATTTAGTCCCCGTTCTCCTGGGATGGCCTTCCACTAGATTTTGGGATTTGCCCATTGAGCCACAAGAGCATTAGTGAGGTAAGACACTGATGTTGGGTGAGGAGGTCTGGGGTGCAGTTGGCATTCCAGTTCATCCCAAAGGTGTTCAGTGGAAGATCTGTGCAGGCCACTTGAGTACTTCCACTTCACCCTTGGCAAACCATGTCTTCATGGACCTCGCTTTGTGTACAGGGACATTGTCTTGCTGGAACAGGTTTGAGCCTCTTAGTTCCAGTAAAGGGAAATTGTAATGTTACAGCATACAAAGACACCCTATACAATTGTGTGCTTTCAACTTTGAGGCAACAGTTTGGGGAAGAACCACATATGGGTGTGATGGTCAGGTTTCCACAAACCTTTGGCCATATAGTGTATCTATTTTGAGTCATCATTAAAGAATCTGTTTTCATCTTCATCTTTTTTTTTTTAACAAATCATGTTGTCACTTCACTAATTAGACAAGAGAGGGTAAATTGCTGAAAGTTGAAAAGATTCCCTTTCTCAATGAACTGCCTTTAGCTAAATAAATGCGGCAAGGATTTCACGTTTAGAAAACTGGACTCCCTGAACTACTGCCATTTTTCCCCCATTCGGTTCTGCTACAATATTTTTTTTAGTGCTCCGTTTGATTGGCACTTTGCTGTGTCGACATCCATTGACAGATGACTACCCCTGCTCTGATGTGAGAACCATAGAGAACGGGACAGAATGTTGAAGTTTTATGAAGTCAGTTCATAAAGTCATTCAATGCTAAGCCTAAGTTGTAAGGTACTAGCTGGATCAATACATATCCTACCTCCCATGTCGGTTCCCATTTGCTGAATCTCCTATTGTTAAAAAGTTGTGGTGGAAAATGCAAGCTGCATACAGAAAGTTGTTTTAAGCCATTTCATTCAGCGTTCACTTCTGGAAAAGGACACAAATTAACGACCTGTGGCTTTAACTCATCCATCCAGCAAGATTCTCCAGACATAATCAGAGCTCACATGTTTGGAATGATGTTGTCTTATCTGATAACCACGTTCCACAGCTTTTTATTCATTTATTTATTTTTATCTCTGCCAGTACAGGCTCCTTGTCTAGATAATATGGCGCAACTGGTCTACTGACACATTCGGAGCTCCGTTGGCTCTGTTTTGAACTAAGTGCTGATAGTTTTTAATTAAATGATGTGATCAAAAGGGAACTTTGGCATAGCACTTATGGCTGAGAGGCATGGCTGCCACATTTTCATAGAGGAACTGTGATGTGAATTGGAAAATGAACAAAAACGAGAACAGAAACTGCAGGCCATACCCTAGAACCTAGCAACGTTTGCGCACAACCATACCCATACCCATGTAAAGGCATGTGTCCAATCTTTAACAAGGACTTTAACAACAACAACAAAATAACCCCCAGCAATGCTATGTTGTTATTTTCATAGTAAAACCACATGGTATATCAGACTTACCTTTTCTGTCGCTACACAGTCTTCATCAATCTAGAACCTTTAGGGGATCTTTAATTCTCCTTCTAGGGGAATCCTTTATGTATTTATGTAGAATTCTACAACATAGTGTTTCTCTATCTAGTTCAGCTCTTTTAGGAAGCTAACAACCCATACCTATACAAAGAACCCCTTGAAGAACCCTTTTTCTTTGTGGTTTGTGTAAGGAAAGGAAAATATGATGAGGAAAATAGTCAACTCTCCTGTGGCTTACAACTTGCTGACATTTAAAAGCACTGACCATCCATCCACCCATCCATTTTCTGTACCACTTATCCTATACAATAAATATAATTATACTATATAATCTCACACACCCATTCACACACTAAGGACAATTTGGAAATGTCTTTGGACTGGGGGAGGAAACGAGAGTACTCAGAGGAAACCCCTGAGGCGGAGGCAGGGATCAAACCCCCAACCTCAGAGGTATGAGGCAAACATGCTAACCACTAAGCGACCATGCCCCCTGGAAACTCCATCCATAAATGTTAAATAAACATCTCCTTACTGACAACTTTAAACACAATGTTTTCTTAATCAACACTTTCTGACCAATCAGATATGAAAATTCAGTAGCGTTTTAACCACCTTCATGCAGAGATAGAACGAAGACCTCATGTGTATCTCTAATTTGAAATGGCACTGTGCAATAATTGTGGCAGACTATCAGCTCGGCACAGCTGAGTTCACTGCAGCTTTAATTAATCTGACAGGAACCTAGGAAATGTTCTGAAGGCCATGAAAAGGAAAATGACAAACTTGATGCAGTTATGATGCCAAGTGACTAATTATCTCTATTAGCGAACAATGTGCAGCAGATTGCATAGCAACTACGGCTGCGAAAGAATCAACAAGTTCCATTTAAAGAGGCAAACTCTAATTCAGCCTATCCAAATGGGTGAATGAAAAGACCTTCATGTTACATTAAATAAAGAAGTCAGTATTTGCTGCATTACATTTAACTATACTGTGAGCTCCAGTAGGAGTACTACAAGGTATTTGGATGAAATAAAGAATGTCAAAGGAATACCCGTGGGGGTGCCTGGGAATATCTTACATGTTTGGCTTCCATGCAGGATAACTTAAAACATCTGGCCACGAGTCCCACAGCATCACATCTGGCCAAACCAAAACAATGTCCACTAAAGCTAGGCTGTGAGAGCAGCATCTTTTTCTAGGTTGTCGATTTGCCTTGGAAACTCACACCTCTCATTCTCTCCATTACCCTGCACGAGTCATGGATCCTTTGCTAATTAATTCTCACATATGACAAATCTGCTCCATGCCCCACTGTTCAAAACCATAAAGGACATTTTAAGTGCAGACACATTACAAGAGTCTGGTAATTGACTCCTCACCACCATGAGTCTGCAGGGCTAGTGCTTAACATGGTCTTGTTAACCATGGCAGCCAGTGGAAGTTCTGTTTTTAGCTCACTGCTTGTACAGTATCTGAGCGCTAAGCCATTTTTGTTTCTTTCTGAAAGCCATGGTTGGTATGACAGCTCTTTGTGTAGGAAGGGGAACTTGGTGAAGTTGGCACAGGTAGGAAATCCATAACCACATTGTGGAAGTATCTGGAGTGAAGGCCACAGGCTGTCAGAAAGGACCCACCTAATAGAAGACAAAGTGATGAAATGTGGAAATGAATAATAGGAAACAGCCACTTCCCTGGTCAACACATGCTGACCCGAATCTTCCGCCTGCAGGTGTCAAATAACATAATGTCAGCTAGTAATCTGTTCCTGGGACTGAGCTTTCCCTACGATCGCACTCGAGGTCCTGGCTGACTGGAATAAACTATTCAGCGTAAGTGATAGTACAGCACGGGGGCATGGTGGCTTAGTGGTTAGCATGTTTGCCTTGCAACTCTGGGGTTGTGGGTTTAAATCTACCCTCAGGCATGCATGTTCTCCCCATGGTTTGGGGGTTTCCCCAACCCAGTTTCTTCCCCCAGTCCAAAGACATGCATTGTATGCTGATTGGCATTTCAAAATTGTCCGTAGTGTGTGTCTGTGATTGTGCCCTGCAATGGGTTGGCACCCCGTCCAGGGTATCCCCCAACTTGTGCCCTGAGTTTCCCATGACCCTGTGTAGGATAAGCTGTATGGAAAATGGATGGATAGTACAGCAGGGGCAATGTTTACACAGCCATTCTTTATGATGAAGAAACTCTTTTCTTTACTTATCTGAATTCCTCCTTTATTTCTTCACTTTTCTCCTGACCTTCAAGGATGATCAACTGTAGCGTTGCTTAATCAGCAGTACATCCTGGATGGACAGCACTAATAGATGCAATACTATGCATCTAACAACGCGGTCTGTATTATGTTAAATCCTGACTGAAATAATTAATGTATATGATTCTTATAAAAGAATGAACTTAACTGCAGTGCTATAGGTGAGAACCTAGTTTATATTTTCACCATCTCGAGGTTAGACTATTACAGCTGCTCGATGCAAATTAGTAACATATTATTCAAGCAAAATGTCCATCCTTATGATAATGGAAAGCTTGTATAAAGAAAAGAGAATGGAAGCTCTTATGTGGACGGGTCAGTGCATTGTAGCCTGCCCATATACTTTATATATCGTGATTCTACTTACATTTATAATACTGTCAATTTGTAATTTAGCATGATGCTCATGTTATTGCTTTGTTTTATTATTTCAGGGTAGTACTTTGTGAGCACTCAGCTTAGATATCCTCAGTAAAGTGCACCATTTATAGAGTTTACTTAATGTTTGAATATAGGTTGTTTGTTTTTGCGTCCGTTTAGTTCTTTAATTGGATGCTTTTTAAAATATTTTTAGATTGAAAAGCTGTGGAAAGTCTTTAGCAATGTTTATGATTAGTAAATCTAAATATATTTCTGCAGTTGTAAAGTTTATGTCCATTTAAATCTAATAAATATAAATATATAGTACTGTGCAAAGGTTTTAGGCACCCTATTTTTTTTTAATACAAACTTTGTTATAGATTTTTTATTTTATGGCTTCTACATTATCAGGTCAGTAAAAAAAAAACATTTTAGATTCCCAAACATTAGGTTTCTATCACAAAATTAAATGTTACAGAAAAATGTTTGTATGTCATTAAAGAAAGCAGCATATTACGTAAGAGACACTTTTTAGACAAAAAACACAATGAAGGCTGCTGGGTTTTGCTGCAAAAATAAGAAGCGAGTGCGAAAGTCAAAGTGTCCAGAAGAACTGTGTCTGGTTCTGCAAGATGCTCAATAAAACTTACCAGCTCATTTCCTTATAAAACTGCACAAATTGTATCGGAGATTATTATTTTTATTTTTATATTTTTGACACACCAAATATTGACTTTGTTTCACTGTTTACTGCTCTTTACGGTATTTTTTTAAATGTAAACATTTAATTTCATTACTTTGAAGGTGTCTTTGATCTACAGCATTTATTTGCATGTGCTTAAAACCTTTGCACAGTACTGTATAAAATCGAATATTGGAATTTTATTTGTTATCTGCCTCACACGAGAAGCTTAAAACCCACCACAGCACACTAGTAATTTATACCTGATGTTAACAAGATTATAAAAAAAGAAAAGACGATTGGTTATGAAACCAGATTACATGATGTAATTCCTGTGACTTTCCTCTCCATCAACTATTTACACTCATACATGCCATAAAGAGTATCATCCCCAGTCATGTGAAAGGCATTCAACTGTTTTCACAAATATTGTCTAAATTGCAAAAAAAAAAAATTTTTAGATCAATATAAGATATACAGTGGGTATAGAAAAGAATCACCCCCCCTTTAAAATAATCACATTTTGTTGCTTTTCAGCCTGAAATGAAGACAGACACAGTTTTTGTTTTATCTAGCTATATTTACTCAGTGCAACTTATAACATCCAAGTGAAAGATACAACACCAACATGACAGAAAATTTAAAAAGAATTTTTTTTGTTTTTAATTAAAAAACAGAATCACTGAGTTGGAAAAAGGATCACCCTCCATTTTGTTGAACCACCTTTTGCTTTAATTACAGTCTTTAGTCTGTTGGGATATGTCTCTACGAACTTTGGAAATCTACAGTTTGCAATATTTGCCCACTCTTCTTTGCAGAACTGCTCAAGTTCAGTTAAACTGAACTGCAGACTGCAGTCTTCAAGTCATTCCACAGATTTTCAATAGATTTTAAGTCTGGGCTCTGACTAGGCCATGCAAGGACATTCACCTTTTTCTCCTTCAACCACTGTGTGGTCAGTTTTGCTGTGTGCTTTGGGTCATTGTCATGTTGGAAGGTAAACCTTCTTCCCATTGACAACTTTCTGGCAGAGGGCAGCAGATTTTCCTCAAGAATTTGACAGTATTTTGCCCCATCCAATTTCCTTGTATCCTGTTAAATGCTCCAGTCCCTGCTGCAGAGAAAAACCCCCATAACAGGATATTACCACCTCCATGCTTTACTGTAGGAATGGTGTTATTTGGATGGTGATTGGATTTCCGATTGGTGATTGGATTTCCGTCAGACATATCGTTTGGTGTTGAGGCCAAATAATTCAATTTTAGTCTCATTTGACCTGAATCTCATTTGACACCCCTAAGTGAAAATGTCCAAATTTGGCCTGTTGAACTTCCAGTTAACAGTATGAGAGAGTGTGAGAGCGATAACACCAAACTTAACACACCTGCTCCCCATTCACACCTGAGAACTTGTAACAGTAATGAGTCACATGACACCGGGGAGGGAAAATGGCTAATTGGGCCCAATTTGGACATTTTCACTTAGGGTCGTACTCACTTTTGTTGCCAGCCATTAATGGCTGTGTGTTGAGTTATTTTGAGGGGACAGCAAACTTACACTGTTATACAAGCTGTACACTCACTACTTTACATTGTAGCAAAGTGTCATTTCTTCAGTGTTGTCCCATGAAAAGATATAATAAAATATTTACAAAAATGTGAGATACTGTATATATATATATATATATATATATATATATATATATATGTGTGTGTGTGTGTGTGTGTGTGTGTGTGTGTGTGTGTGTGTGTGTGTGTGAAATGTCAGTTACTTGATGTTAATTTCTTGTTTATAGAACTGTTGTATAAAAATAATATCAGCTTGTGGTCTCGTGTTTACAGCTGAATCACTCTTACCCGTGCGATACTGCTTAAATTATACAGCATGTTGCTGAGCTCCTCATCCTGGTTGACCCAAACATGATCTTTTTGTGCAGATGTTGGAATCACGGTCGGGGAACATCATGTGCCGTGTACATGGGTCATGTTAACACATCTCCGTTTGGTTCAGGAAAGACTGACTCACTCAGGCATGAGGAACCAGCATGCAGCATAAGGACGTTTTCTGTAAATCTCTGTTGAAACTTTTAGCTTGGTTTAATGCAACTCTGGATTAGAGAGATAGCAGTGACTCATTCTTGTGTAACAATCATCTAAATTAAAAATAAGATTTTTAATATAAAAGTGTTGATTTTTATATAGAAAGAATTACATCTAATGTAAGACATTGTTTTATGTCCACAGAATACTTTTGGTTATACATGTATGATTTTATCTGGTCAATCTTAGTGACCACAAATGCTTCTCTGTTAGAGATACTGTCTTTAGCTCCATGGAAATGCTGTAAATAATAGTTGTTTACTGTATCCATGTGTCTAAGAATGGAAAGATCAATGGTAAAGATTATTTTGTGCCTCATCTATGTGTTCAGGTATTTGAAGCATTCTTTCCTTGACAGGTTATTGCTGACTTTCCCAGCAGGATAGCAGTGGAATGCAGGGAAAGCTTTGAAATATATTTTTTCCAGCCTTGGGTGTGGGAACCATGTGTTCTTTTCAGTAGATAAATAGTATTTATCAGGAGCGGCATGTCCATTGTGTATGCTCGCCGGAAAGAGGCTCAGAGAGGACGAGATATTATGTGACATAAAGTTATTTGTATCTCTGTCTCTCTCCTTCCCTTAACAAGTGTCTGACATGCAAAACTATCCTGGGAGGTCCGAAAAGATGTACATTTGGATCGGGGTCAGTTGTTGGAAGATAAGCTTGGAATAATGGGTGCCTAAGTGACTAACCTCGTTCACACATGTCAGGACTTTAATGTTTAATAGCTGTTTTTGTAACACTTGGTGGTGCATAACATCTGTGCAGAGGCAAATCTGAAATCTATGGCATGGGCAATTAAAAGGCAGTAGCTACAGTATAAGCCATCTGGAATTCTGCATTATTTAATGCTTTTGAATTGACTTTTAGACCATGTGTGTGATTATTAGTGTAGATTATGAGTGTGATTTTAATATTTATGGGTTTTCTTTATGGGTCTTATTTTATTATTTAATGCCCATTTTCCAAAGTGAGGCAGAATCGGCAATGGCAACTTAGTGAATTTATCAAGTGATTAGTGACTTCATCGAGCGATAACCAATTAGTGACCTATCACTGATGACCACTGTTCACAACAACTAATCACTGATCACCATTGTTCACAACTAATCCCTGTTCACAACAACTAATCCCTGATCACCATCGTTCGCAACAACTAATCCCTGTTCACGACAACTAATCCCTGATCACCACTGTTCACAACAGCTAATCCCTGGTCACCATTGTTCACAACAACTAATCCCTGTTCACAACAACTAATCACTGATAACCATCGTTCACAACAACTAATCACTGATAACCATTGTTCAGAACAACTAATCACTGTTCACAACAACTAATCACTGATCACCACTGATGATGAAGAAGAAGAAGCCTTTACTTGTCACATATACAGTGAAATATACAGTGAAATTATTTTCTTTGCATATCCCAGCTTGGGTCAGAGCACAGGGTCAGCCATGATACGGCGCCCCTGGAGCAGATAAGGTTAAGGACCTTGCTCAAGGGTCCAACAGTGGCAGCTTGGCGGTGCTAGGGCTCGAACCCCCGACCTACTGATCAGTAACCTGTTCACCACCGTTCACAACAACTAATTCCTGATCACCATTTTCACAACAACTAATCACCGATCACCATTGTTCATAACAGCTAATCACTGACCACTATCGTTTGTCCAATTCATACTATTTTAACATTTTAAACTCTCTACTTGGCAATAATACTTTAAAGTAATCAAAAAGAAATATTCCATCTATAACTGTTTTCCTTTGTGTGTATTATAGTATTGTATAGTATTGTGTATTAAGTAATGTATTATTTTATATTCTGCTAAAACTATATTCTATTCTAAGTAACATCTTTTGATATGCAAATGGTCATGATGATTCAGTAAATATAGAAATTAGTCTGTGATGTAATCTGGTGACTTCCAGCAACATTTTGAGCATGCATTATCTACTTTCCCCTTTTTAACATTTTCTTGCAACACATTTTCCTTTGTCTTTACATTTTGCACACCATAATTCACATCCGCATGAAATGAAATACTAAATAGGGAAGTTCCCACTTTTCGTGGAGAAGATTATTAGAGACTTTCTAAGCCAGTAACTTTTACTAATTATTTATCAGAAGGAAATGGAGGCATAGATCACAGCCAACAGTTTTGAGTCATTAGTTTTGCTACCAGAACATTCTTCTTTACTGTGACTGCTGAACATTCTCATTTGTGTGAAGTTGTTTTTGTGTGAACTTGGTTTTAAAACATAAAGGATTTACCGATTTGGTTTTGAGACCACAGGAGACATTCTGATTTAGGAATAAGGTAATAATAATTTATAATAATATTTCAAGATCATTTCTACATGCTAAATTTACACTGCATAACCCAAGCCTTGTGTAGGCCTACACTTCTCTCTATGGATGCTATATATGTAATTTAGTGTGGGGTTTTGCATTGGAGAGCATTCCTTCTACATTTCCAGCATTCCTGACTGAGGAAAATTATGGATGGGAAAACCTCTATGAGCTAAGCTTTAGAAAAACATTGGTAAATGCCGCAGATGAAATGCAGTGAGGTTTCACAGAGTCCAAATCCAGACAGCAGATAACTACAGTGAGGAAATTCCAGACTGTGCCTCATTTCATGAATTATTATTCTAGTGATATTGTTATAGTTTCATATAGCAGGGTTCTGAATCCATTACTGAAGAAAAAATTATATTACCTCATCTATTTAAAGGTAATACACAAGTTTATTCAACTGATATTTGTGGGTCAAGAATACATTATTATGAAATGGTTCGGTTTTATTTTAGCTTTGTGAGAATGTCTAATGGAATTACCATACATCAGAGTGTAGTTTGTTCATCTTTTGCTTAATTCAGTTGTTGGATTCTAAGAACCTGCTGTGTTGTCAGGTGATGGAAGTGATTAAATGTTTTCTGCCTAACATGACTATTTAATAAGCTTCTCTGACTTGTTCATCCAGAAATCTGCTTCCTTGAGCGTGTTGCCTGGTGAGGAGCCTTGCCAAAACCCATTGCCCAAAGACTGGAAGTGTTACATGTCACCACAGGGAAGGAAGTACTACGTCAACACTGTAAGCAACGGTGAGCACATTTGAATGTATTTACCCACAATACAATTACAAATCCTACAATTCAAACTGAAGTCCAGTTTGAAATTCACCACAAGGGGATGGGAGGTGGGAGAATATCATCAGAACATGCACAGAAACTCCACACAGACAGTAACCCAAGTTCAGGATCGAACCGGAGACCCTGGTGCTGGGAGTATGATTAGATTTCTTAGTGTAAGGGCAAGCCCCATGCACTGTAGTCATAATTAACTGCTTATAATTAATTGTTTATATTGTCAATGCCCAAGCATTGCTGTACAGTTTGAGTGGGTGAAGCTGGTACAGGGCGGTGTCATTAGATCAGAGGCTTGTTCAAGATATCTCTTATTGTCTCCACACGTTGCTTTGAAACAATCACCATTGTGCCTGTTTCTCACTGAACTGTCCTACGTCCTCTTTCTCCACCAAGATATCCATGTGTGCATTCTCAAGATGACTAAATGAGGATCTGGGCTGAGAACAGAATTAGTCAGGCTATAGTTTTCAGTATTGACTGTCCCTATTCAGATTTTTACTGTTTTTTTTTTTATTTCCGAGTCATTCTAGGCTCTATTAAAGCAACTGGAAATTTCAAAATGACCGAATACATGTAGCTGAAACTAATAGTTATAGCAGTAATAGTAATAGTAGTCTATGAATTACTTCCTAGCGTTTCAGTCACATGATTTTTCTAATGAGATCTCCATGTTTTTTAGCAAAATTACTGTAACTGGATGTGAAAGGTAGCACAAATTACTCACCTTACTTTGGAAGAGAATAAATAGTACTTCAGTCAGTACTATAGGTTGTGATCCTTATGTACTTTCCCCTATATATATATATATATATATATATATATATATATATATATATATATATATATATATATATATGAAATGATCACTCTATAATTTTAATGGTAGGTGTATTTTAACAGTGAGAGACAGAATAACAACAAAAAAATCTTTGTGTTTCTTCCATTTGCGAATAATCACACCAACTGTTGTCATCTTCTCACCAAGCTGCTTGGTGATGCTCTTGTAGCCCATTCCAGCCTTGTGTAGGTCTACAATCTTGTCTCTGACATCCTTGGACAGCTCTTTGGTCTTGGCCATGGTGGAGAGTTTGGAATCTGATTGATTGATTGCTTCTGTGGACAGGGGTCTTTTTACAGGTAACAAGCTGAGATTAGGAGCACTCCCTTTAAGAGAGTGCTCCTAATCTCAGCTCATTACCTGTGTAAAAGACACCTGGGAGCCAGAAATCTTGCTGATTGATAGGGGATTAAATACTTATTTCACTCATTAAAATGCAAATCAATTTATAACTTTTTTGAAATACGTTTTTCTGGATTTTTTTGTTGTTATTCTGTCTCTGACTGTTAAAATACACCTACCATTAAAATTATAGACTGATCATTTCTTTGTCAGTGGGCAAACATACAAATACTTTTTAGGAGGGGATCAAATACTTTTTTCCCTCACTGTATAGCAATTGAAATAGCTCAACGCAAGGAATGCTTCAAGTGGTTTCCCCAAATTCAACTGAAAATGCAACTTGTAATGAGTTCTCCAGTTTCAAAATTATTCAGCATCTTTAGTACTTAGTAGCGCACCCTTTTGCTGTTATGACCTGCTGCATGAGATGCATAGCCAGACACCAGCTTCTAGCAGCGTTCCTGAGGAATCTTAGCCCATTCCTCATGAGCAATGGCCTCTAGTTCAGTAATATTCTTGGGCTTGTGTGCTGCAACCGCCTTCTTCAAATCCCACCAGAGATTTTCTATGGGGTTCACGTCAGGTGACTGTGATGGCCCTGTAGAATCTTCCAGGACTTCTTCTGCAACCAAGCCTTTGTGGAATTTGAGGTATGCTTGGGATCATTGTCCTGTTGGAAGGTTCAATGATGCCCAAGCTTCAGCTTCCTCACAGACGGCATTTTCTCCTAGGATTTCCTGATACTTCAATGAATCCATCTTGCCTTCCACACACTGCAGGTTTCCAGTGCCAGAGGATGCAAAGCAGCCCCAGAGCATCACCGAGCCACCACCATGCTTGACTGTGGAGAGAGTGTTCTTTTTTCATTCTTCTTTCTCCAGACATACCGCTGATCCATTGTGCCAAAAAGCTCCAGTTTTGTTTCATCGCTCCACAGAACAGAATCCCAAAACTTCTGTGGCTTATTTATATGATTTTGAGCCGACTTTTCTTGTTCTTTTGGGTCAGTAGTGGTGTAGGTCTTGGAGTTCTGGCATGGAAACCTTCTGCGTTTAGTACGCGCCATACTGTGCTCACTGAAACCTCAGTGCCTGTTGCCACCAAGTCTTGCTGCAGGTCTTTTGCAGTCACTCGAGGGTTTTTCACAACCTGCCTTCTCAGAAATCTGGTTGCAGCCGTTGATAGCTTCCTTTTCCTGCTCCGTCCAGGTATGTCATGTATTTTCTGCCCCTTGCCCCTAGGTATTTCATGTGTTCCAGCTCAAGCACACCTGGTGCAACTAATGAAGCCCTTGATTAGTTGCATCAAGTGTGCTTGAGACAACACCTGTTTAGTATATTTGTCTATTCAGGGGGTTGAATAATTTTGAAACTAGAGAAGTCATTATAAGTTGCATTTTCAGGTGAATTTGGGGAAACCACTTGAAGCATTCGTTGTGTTGAACCATTTCAATTGCTTGTGTTTGATTTGTTCATTGTAAACAGCTGAAAGTCTGTAAATTTTGACAGTTAATGTGATTTGCAATGGGGGATGAATAATTTTGATTGCAACTGTATATATAAGCATATATACTGTATATGATACACATGCCTCATATACAGTACATGCCTCAAAGCATTTAAAAGCACAGAAAGCTACTGGCTCTTCACGTCAGGGTCTATAAAGGATCACAGGGTATTTTTCTTCAGAAGGAGAATTTTTTTTTAATATTATTGGGAAGGTAAATCAATATTAGCTAACTAACTAACATTTGATAATGTTAGCAATACTTGCTGCCGAGGTAAATCTCCCAGTTATCCCATTATATAGCTAGCTACACTGGGGGGAAAAAAGTATTTGATCCCCTGCTGATTTTGTACGTTTGCCCACTGACAAAGAAATGATCAGTCTATAATTTTAATGGTAGGTGTATTTTAACAGTGAGAGACAGAATAACAACAAAAAAATCCAGAAAAACACTTTTCAAAAAAGTTATAAATTGATTTGCATTTTAAGGAGTGAAATAAGTATTTGACCCCTTCGACTTAGTACTTGGTGGCAAAACCCTTGTTGGCAATCACAGAGGTCAGACGTTTCTTATAGTTGGCCACCAGGTTTGCACACATCTCAGGAGGGATTTTGTCCCACTCCTCTTTGCAGATCCTCTCCAAGTCATTAAGGTTGAGGCTCGAGGCTGACGTTTGGCAACTCGAACCTTCAGCTCCCTCCACAGATTTTGTATGGGATTAAGGTCTGGAGACTGGCTAGGCCACTCACTGTTAAAATACACCCACCATTAAAATTATAGACTGATCATTACTTTGTCAGTGGCCAAACGTACAAAATCAGCAGGGGGTCAAATACTTTTTTCCCTCACTGTAGCTAACACAGCTACGAGGCAGCATGACAAAGGGGGCATCTGCTGCTAGTTACATTATGAGACAGTTGGTAAGTATATCTCAAAATGGCAACAATGTGACATTACTTAAAATGCAACAATATCTGTATCTGTGAAAGAGTAAAAATTATGCATTAAGACTTTGGTAACTATACAGAAGTTAAAGGAACTAATGCATAAACTTATGCAACTGCCGTCACTGTTGTTATCATAACAGTTTATGAGGATTTAGTGACTGGATATTATAAGAATACTCAGTAATTAACATATCATACATCAGTAGCTCTTAATTTAAGAAAGTTAAGCCCTTTTGGTTCCTGTTGCTTTGACCAGGCAACAGTTTCAGTGGCTCTGATAGCTAAAAACAGCCGGTACACCACCTTCAGTTTCAAGGCAACTGAGGCAGCTGGTGCCTATAAAGCTAATTCCACAGTGCTCACCAAAGTTGTTAATGTGTAAACAAGAATTCATATGAACGCCGACCAGTCACTCACATAAATCCCCCAATGACTAATGTACTGGAACACACCTAGTGTGTTCTAATCTGTTTAGTCTGTGCTCCATCACCGCTTGAAGACATGACCATTACAAGGATTGCAGTTGAGGAAACACATTCAGTGAACAGTGAAGAGAACCATTACACGCAAAACCGAGCTTGAGATAGGAGGCTTTTAATATGGTTTCTGAGGGTCTAATGTCAGATTGCTCACATTATGTTGTGTTGTGTTGTTCGGCTGCCATGGTGACATGATGAGTATAGTATGGGGGGCGGGGGTGGGGGGTGTTGTGTTGTGTGGTTTCCTTCCTGTTCTGTGTAGCAGCTTTCTGGTTCAGTGGCTCTCTGCCCTGCTGGTTATACCCATCATGCCATAACAAACCCGTGTGGGACAAACATCATGGTGCACAGAGAGAAAAACTCCACTGGTCAAAAAGCATGAGAGTTCAAAATCAATTAAATTAAAATGGATGAGGAGACCATGAATATTATATAGTGCTGATCCATTATTGTTATGTACTGATCAGATTTACAATTGCTCTTGTTGTTTACACTTTTTTTGTCAGCTATTGCATGCTTACTATACCCTGAACTGTCCGTCCCGGTACTGCCCTGCTAAATCTTTTTCCTGAGGAATATTTTTTAAAACAGAGTATAAGTACTAGTGCAGTTTTCTACACATATATTCGTCAATACGGATACCAATACTAATAGCAAAATGAGTAACCTACTGTACATAGTATTCAGGAATCAGGGGTATTCTTTATAACATTAGCTAGCTGATTTTAAATGCAGTGTAATAGCTAGCTACAATAGCTAGCGCTTCTACACAGCTGTAAAGTATGTTTCATTGTTGTCAATGTGTTGGGATCCCTCGTTGTCAAGATCTGATAGTGCCTGACTGTCAAGAATAACACAAGGTGTAAGAGCTGTCATTTTCACTCACCTAGTGAGGAAGTATTGCATGTGCTGCTAGCAATGAAGTCCTCCTGCTGAATTTTATGCTTAAAATGTTTTATCATGTTACTTGTATTGTAGGAAGATGCTGTAGTTCCTCTCCTTGATATTTTTACAGAGCACAATTTGCAGTCTGCTTTGTTTCAATGTCTAGATTGTTGTCATTTCACATCGGCTGGTCATTGTATGCGACAACATACACTAGGCTCACGTCACATAGTATTGTGTGGTACTGCATGTTTGTATAGGAACATTTTTATGAATATGAGTATGAGTAAATGAGCAAGGTATAGATCGTATACACAATACCAGCATTAGTATCAATGCTTTGAACTTTTTACTTCTCTTTCCATGATTTGGGGAGTTTGTCCTTGTCTTTATATAGGGTCTAAAGCTGAGGGGTTGTTGATTAGAAAAGGTTTTCAAGTACATTTGAGAAAAGGTTGTGATTTTGGAGCTTAACAATAAAACTTAACTTATGAATTACATAGAATTATATACCTGAATTTAAATGTTTCTTCTAATGCTTAAATACACATGAATAAATAGGTTACTATTTGGATTCCATGGACATTAACAAATGCCAGAGTAAATGACACACATTTTTGGAAATGTCATATGGTGAAATTGCTTATGATCAACGAATAACGACGGCTATGCAGCAGGCACCACAGCTGATGCTGTTACAGATGGCAATAAATAAAAGATGGACTTCATAACTAGACATAACTAGGACAATATTTACAGCATATTTCTTATCTTCATTATAGACCAGAAGTATGTGATATTCTCTAATAAAAAAAAGAGGTCGGAGGACATCGATGTGGAATCTCGGCCCTGCTGTTTTGTTGCAGGACGCTTGTTTGAACGAGATCATTTGATTTATGTTTAGCGCAGACGCTTGTTGCTTGGTAACCAGTTCAGAGTCACAGATTATTAAATGATCCGCATGTATATATTTTTTTTAGTCTTTCATTACATTTCCACAGACACTGACTGATTCTGCATAGACTTTCGTCTTTTCTATGCTTCGATTTTACAATGATGAATACCCACAGTATCTAAAGTGGCCCATTGATATTCGAGTCAGATGGAGGAAAGTGACGGGAGGAACGATTTAGGATTGGTCGTGCATTAGCAAACAGAATAAACCTAATCAGGACGGCATCGTTGACATGCTAATTAGAGTTGCATAACATTACTGACGTTTATGAGAAGGAAACATGTCTTCTCTACATTAGCAGTCTGCAGGCAATTACATTATCATCACCAGTTTAGCTGATGCCTTTCATAATATCGATTGCCTCGTTACGAACGAACTCAAAGGAGCGGAGAGGAAAAGCCGTATGATGAATGCCCTCTGATGACATAGTGAATCATTTCTGAAAGATCCTGAGCCCGCACTGCCAAATCTCTTATCCATGCATGCCATTTGTGCTAAACTGATGGCTTGGGCTTTGCTTTCTTCATTGGCGAGGACTGAAAGACACGCATGTCAAAGCTTTGTACAAAGCCGTGCAGATAACATTATCAGTCCTGTTTCACTTCGGCTTATAATTTATTCTAGTGTTCACTCTTCTGCATCAGTTTGTGTACTGGAGATAACTGAGCCAGTGTTAACTAGCACAATCATGGTCAGATTTATTTCGCAAACCAATCCATAATACATTCCACTCCATTCAGAATTCATCACAACTCAGTCAGTTCAAGCTGTGCGAACCACTTTTTAAAGGGGTTTAAATTATCCAGATTGCTTTTGCTACAATGCACTTGTGTACCATTCAGGTCCACCACATCACTCTGCTTAGTTGATGTAATTTGCTGGAAACATTCTACCATTCTCCCTTTCTGTTGCAGAGACTACATGGGAAAGGCCTTCCAGTGTCCCTGGGACGCCCAGAACATTATTGCGACACAAGAACTCCTTACCGACGGGTGAGTCTGCTTCCCTTACAGAACGACTCTTCATGTTTTAGATGTCGGTTCCCACATTTGCTAGCAGGACAATTACTTTCATTTATGACTTAGAAGAAGCTGCATTTTGGTCAGCTTTAAAATCATAAAGATTCTGACACTGAATACTCTGAAGGCAAGTCTGCAGTGTATGAAAACACTAGAATGTTGTTGGCTGGAGTATTTCTATCTTTACTTTGGAATGAATTAAACAGGAACCCCTGATAATACATCTCCTGAGGTAAACTTTAAGCTGTGGTTTGAACCTTAGCAACTTGTTTAGTAGCAGGTGATTCCCTTGCAGTCAAGAGCAGGATGTCATCGGCGCAATCGGCTGAAAACCAGTAATCGGCTGAAAACCAGCTTTAAGTGAGCAGCAACAATAAAAATAGACATTACTCACAATGACTAAAGTGTTCCATGTCAACTATTTTCCCTTAAACACATATGTGGCAAAATGTGTTGCCACATATTCTTCACAGTGCTCTGTAAGTTCTGTAAAATCCATCACCATTGAGGAAATTAAAGATATTTGCTGACCCGCATAAATAAGGTATTGGATATAATTAAGCACCTTCAGGACCATTGAAATGCTTTAAAAGTCTAGAACAGTTGAAAATCTGCCAGGATGAGGACAAAGTCGCCCTCCAAATCCACACATTGTGGAGTGTATACAAGGAAAAGCACCTTATACACAAAATATGGTGTAAAATATGATGGTGGATCATTGGCTGTTCATTGAAGCTGTTTTGCTGGTGGTTGGCCTAAGGCTTTTCAGAACATTCATAATATCATGAAGTACCAGGAAAGCCTAAATCCTAAGTCTCTACCAAAAATGTATGTTTCAAAAAGATATGACCTCAAACATGCATCCAAATCAACATAGTAAACACAAAATCAATGTTTTGGAATGTTTCTGGATTTAATCCATGTTAAAAACACGTGTTGTAAATCGAGCAGGACAGTTTATGGAGGAGTTGCCCAAATTTCCTACAAAAAAGTGTTTTGGCTCAAAGCTCATGGATGTTATTCACTCCACAGGAAGCTTCTCCAAAAATGGAATTGAAACTAGTGTTTTGCAGAAAAATTGTGCTACTTAATAAAACTTTTGTTTGAAATGTTTGAAAAAATATGGTGTTAAAATATTGCCGCCATATATTTAAGCTTACGGTATTATTGCATGTTTTATTCATTGTCCTGTACTGTATATATTCAGTTTTGCTCATTTTCATGAAGGCTGCCAACAGTTCTGGAGTTGACTGTATTTATACATTGTAATGAATAAATGCATAATTTCTATGATAGTAGTAGTGTAATATGTGGTGTAAATGTAGTGCATTGTATTAACCTTCTTTCCCTCTCATTCTTATTATTCAACAACCTCCTACACACACTCACCCACACTGTGAGTCCATAAAGACGGCCGAGGTTTGATTAACACTCTCGATTTTAAACTTCTGCATAGCCTTCTGTGGTCTACCAAACGATGCCATAAATAAAGCCAGCACAGTGATGCAATCTTTGTCACTCTGGGGTGTGTGATTAAGCTGAGACGATAAATGCAATAGTTAAAGATTCCCCTGCCATTTTAACAGCCTTCATGGGAGACTCATTTTGCATTAAGCTCTGCCATTTCAGCCACATAGGCTTGCAGTGTACCTGCTCAAATTCACATCAGTGTACTTTATTAGGAAGACTATACTAATACTTTGTAGGACACCCCCCCAACCCCCTCCCCCCAAAACCCACTCGCTCCCAGAACAGCCTTAATTCTTAGCAGCAATTCCTCCAACCATCACCCGGTATTGGAAAAATTCCTTTGAGATTGTGGTCCATGTTAACATGATTGCATCACATAATTGCCTCATATTTATCAGCTCCGCATTTGTGCTCAGAACCTCCAATTCTACCACATCCCAAAGGTGCTCTGGATACAGATGTGGTGACTGCAGAGGTAACTGAAGAACACTGAACTCATTGTCATGTTCATGAACCCAGTTTGAGACGATTTGTGCTTTGTGACATGGTACATTATCATGCTGGAAGTAGCCATGATAAGATGGGTAAATTGTGGCCATAAAGAAATGCATGTAGTCAGCAACAATACTCTGTGGCATTCAAATGAGGCTTGATTAGTAGTAAGGGGCCCAGTGTATGCCAAGAAAACATTCCCCACACCATTACATCACCACCAGCCTGAACTGTTGACACAAGGCAGGTTGGGCCCATGGATTCATGCTGTTGATGACAAATTCTGACCCTATCATCTGTGTGCCTCAGCCAAAATTAAGATTCATCAGCCTAAGGCTTTGAATTTCCTACAAAAAAAACAAACAAACAAAACTCCACTGCTGTTACATAGCAAACAAATCCCATCACCCGTTTGCATTCACACGTATGTACATGTATGTGACAGTAAACTCATGTGTGCCACCCAGATATAACTTGTCTAAAGGACATATATGAATTTTTAGCCCGTTAGCTAGCAGTGTTATCTGAAGGAGTTTGAATGAAAGTGTGTCAGGTGGTGTTTTTTTCACATTCATCCAATCTTTGACTGTACAGTTTAGGTGAACCTGTACCCAATGTAGCTTGTTTCTGGCTGACAGGAGTGAAACCTGATGTGTGGTCTACTGTTGTAACACCATTCTGTGTAAACTCGAGATTGTTGTGAGTGAAATTCCCAGGAGATCAGCAGTTTCTGAAATACTCTAACCATCCCACCTGGCACCAAAAACCATGCCACAGTCAAAATCACAGTGATCACATTTTCCTCCCATTCTGATGTTTGGTGTAAACATTAACTATAGCCCTTGACCAGTTTCTGCATGATGATGATGATGAAGAAGATGAAGATGATGATTGGCTGAATGGATACTGAATGACATGAATAAGCAGGTCTACATGTGTTCCTAATAAAGTGGCCACTGAGTGTATATTTAGCAGAGAAGTGAAGGAAATTGGAACCTTTTTTTCCTGTACATAGTGGGGAGATAATAGAATTTACAAGCAATTAAAAACGTTGCAACTGCTGTGCAGAAACTAATGTAATTCAGACACAGCCCTGAGAGATCAGCGTCACTCGATATAAATGGAGAAAGGAAACTGTAAATGTGTTCAGGATGAGGACATCTCCACATAAGGATGTGTCTTATTAGAGGCTTCACCACTCATGAGCATGTATTGTTTTGTCTTTATTGACTCACATGATTGAGCATGAGGTGCACCACACACTTGCAAGCGAGTGCTTGTCAGGCACTTTGATTCATGTGTTGAAATTTGATCAAAAGACTAAAGTCCGTCTCATGTCTGGTTGACCATTCATTGCTGAATTGCCACCGTGTCCTCTGTGGTGTTTCTGAAGATTAAATAAGGCCCCTGAGAGGGTGACATTTTGCGCCTACCCGCCTTCTGTTATAATAGAATAGAGCGGCGTGTTTTCAAGCACAATCACAACATGTGCTTTTCTTTCAGTCCTAAAAATACTGGAAAGGAAGCTGAAACTCAGCACAGGGAGGTGCCATGAATATGTTGAGGGAATAAAAATACCACACATAAAAAAGGTGCTTCTCAAAACACTTTTGGCATGTCTGTTTGGGAGTTGTCATGCCTTTAGTAATGAATATACACATGTATTTTGTGCATTTCCTTAGCAACTCTATCAACATATCTCAATCACCCAGGACATTCGGACTTTTTCTGACGTCAACAGCAACCTGATGATATGAATAACTCATTTCTTATTTCTGAGCTTGTCAAGCTCACTTTCTTCCACTGTGTTTGTTTCCAGTGAACGGATTTCATGGCAGCAGTGGCCCATTGCATCAGACAGAGCAGTCACATCATGTACCAAAACAGAAGGCCAACACAGATCAACAGGTAGGACTGATCTGCAAGATATCGGCTTCTTTATTTAACTTCATAGCCACCATCTTTCTCTGCTTAGAGCTGCAACTTACGAAAGTGGTCTTTCATCAGTCCTCAGAAATATTACGAAATTGTTTCCGCACACACACACACGCGCGCACACACACACACACACACACACACACACACACACACACACACACACACACACACACACACACACACACACACACACAAAGATTACCTGTGAGAGCACTAAAACCATGAATATCTAAGCCTGTGGTTTATCTGCAGATTATTATAGAACAGGATGACTTGCCTAGCCTTTCCTCCCACACAGTCTTTGTTTAGCATTAGCATAACATCCATGGGAAACCTGGTAATAATGTAGTGTTTCTTGCATTATAATTGCACACTTAGTACAGTGTAGATCATATTGAGAATTAGGAATCCTTTTGTATCGTAGTCTATTGCGGTCCACAACACTATAGGAATATAAAGGAGTATAAAATGTTCAGCATGAAGGCATGTCCAAGATCCTCTATAAATATCTCCAACCTAAACAGGAAGAGACTCAGTGTTGTTATTCTTCCCAAGGGAGGCGTTCCAAAAATAATAATAATAATAATTTTTAAAAATGTGACGTGGTCTGGGAAAACCCATCAGATGTTGCTGTGGCTGAATTCTGGCCAAAAGCCAAAAAAGCAAAAAAGACGAAAACATTTTGGCCAAAATTGTTTTTTTTTCTGCCTATAATATAATTTTGATAACTTATGAATATATTTGACCAAAATGATTTAGAGATTTGTATTTACTTTTTACACTCATTTAGAGCTATGCTTCCTGCAAAGATCACATTGTGTAAGGAGCCAGTTTAAAACATGTAGAGGTATAAACATTCAGTCTGCCTTTTTCTCACACAGTGAATGTCACACTTTGATCAAGTTGCTGGTTATCTATGTGCCATGGTGAAACAGACATAAGCCTAATCAATTCAGTCTGTAATCAGATACCAGCTGTCTGTAATGCTCCTATGCCATAGTTGAAATTAAATGTAATTTGGTCCCTTTTCACTTTTTGGGGCGTAACCAGAATTTAACTCTACTTGTGGTAGAAATAGATGCAAAAAGGACTCATATATATTTAAATTCAGGAAAGTCTAGCTTTCATACACACACACACACACGAACACACACACACACACACACACACACACACACACACACACACACACACACACACACACACACATATATATATATATATATATATATATATATATATATATATATATATATATATATAGTAGAAAATATGAAAATTTCTCAATGTGACCCTGGTCCTTGTTTGCTGAATGATGATTATCAACTAAATGTTACCTTAAATCAACATAAGGTACTTTATGCATTAACAGAAAATCAAAATTTGGTTTGAGCCAACATGTCCAGCTGAAAGAATGTGACTTATAGAGTTTAAAAACATAGCATTGTTAGAGTGGTCAATAGCAACTGAGACAAACCCAAAACAAATACAGCATGGATGAGTATTATTGAAAGTCTTTCAGATTTAATATTACAATAAGTTAACAGAATTACATATAATTTACTTGCTTTGATGTTTGGATGTAATGCATGATGCTGACTACATTTGTAGGTCAGTATGAACTTTGGGTGTGATCTGTATGTGTGAGAATAGTTACCTTATCATCTGATACTTATATATAGTAATCACAAAGAAATTCGCCATGCAAAGGGTTTTCCCAGGCCACCAAACATATTCTTTGAAGGGGTGCCAATAAATTTGAAAGCAGTGTTTTCTCTGAACTTTGGACTACTTGGGAATTTTAATGTTTGGATGAAAATGACAGCTTTGTGACAGTTCATCACAGAAAAGCCTCATAACAGCCCCTCCTCGTGGTCATCGTGGCAGCAATAACAACAATAAAACACATGTGGCAAGACTTTAAAGCACAAGTTGAATTCCTCTTAATGAGGGAAGTTGAAGATGCATAATGTTTCCTCCCCCAGAGCCCTGTGTCCACATCTCCGAGGAAGACAGAGCACAGGACCTCAGTTACGGTGAGTATTGCGAACAAAAGCAGCAGCAGCAGCTGGATATCTACAGCACACTCCCATAACACCCTACACAGTACAGAGATAAGCAGCAGCTGCCAAACCAGGACAGAAATCATGCTGAGCAAGTACATCTTGTGCATCTCTACAGATGGTTTAGATGCAATTTCACTTTCTTCAACGTCAACTTGTTTTTTTAAATGGATGTGAGTTTTTAATGATCCTATGATAGCTGTATCAGATTCTGGCAGACGGTGTTTGTGCAGAAACAAATATCTGTTCTTGTGCTTGATATGGTTGGAAAAAAATTTAAGTTTGAATAGACTTTGTATGAAGGGATCGGTGAGCTTGGAATGAGCTCTGTGAGGAATAATCAGTGCTGACCTTTAACCCAAAATGGAGGCACGCCACAGGGTTTCAGGGTTAACAGGGGCAGTATATCATTGTTTGCCATAGGTACAGGGACAGCACTGTTGATTTAAAGCATTTATATGGAATGGGTGTGCTTTCACTGCTAATTTTACAGGGTCATTTGGGTTAGTGGAGCTGTTTAATTAAATGGGGGTAACATGGGGTTTAAAGGCATTTCATAGATTAGTTTTGTATCTGTGTTCATTCATTCATTCATCCATTTTCCTTACACTTTTCGAAGTGGCAACAAGCTGATTTGGTCAGTCTATTCCCAGCCACTGATTCCAGCTCTTCCTGGGGGATCTTCAGACATTCCCAATCTCTCCAGCTGTTATTGGGTCTACACTATGGTCTCTGTTCAATGGGACATGCCTAATACATCTTTTTAAGGTGCCCAAACCACCTCACCTCTTACTTCAGAGGAGCAGTTATGAGGTCTACCCTATCACAGAGAGTAAGCCCATCAACCCAGTGGAGGAACCTCATTTCCACCATCTGTACTCATGACCTTATTCTTTCAGTCAGTATTCACAGCTTGTAACCCGGAGGTGATGATAGGGACGTAGATTGAATTGTAAACAGAGAGCTTTGTTCTGTTATTAGTGTAGAGTAATTAGCATTGTTTTGTTGGCCTGCCTATTTAGTGTTAGTGTATTTATTTTATATTTTGCACTCACATTTTCTGACATTGTTGTGTATGGACTTGTGATCGTGACAACAACACTGTCAAAACTGCAATTTTAGGTAAGTTACATAGGAATGACAGCAAACCCTTGAGTTGATTTATATTATGCAGTTGTATGCACTCCTGACAGTGAAGGCCTGTCACAAAATTTTGACTACTAACTAACCGTCTTAATTAAAGTCTTAAGTAAATTTTCTGGTCTTTGCTGTCGATCTTACAACACATTAATAGTGTAATAATGCACATACATCTTACAAAGAGCTGCCACGAACAAGAGCAACAATATAAAGCTTATTACTAAAATAAACACATTAGTTACTGAACAATAAACAGTATAGTATGATATAGATATCTGTAGAATTCTATAAACTAAACTAAATATCACTATGTTGCAAAACGAAATACAGTTTTACAAATGGTTCATCGATCAAATCCTTTGATTTTAGTGTATCGATGAACTCACTGAGATTAAACATTGTGTTTGCGGATACATTTTGCTTGACTAACAGTTCTCACTTATAGCTAACAGTTGGATTTTATAATCATCTTTCCATATAAGTAAATCAGAATCAACTCAAATAATTACGATCCTCTCAGATTTCTTGATTACTGTATGTAGTAATTGTGACAGGCCTCAACCGGGAGGTTAATTCATTGACACATTAGCTAATATTTTCCCTAAAGTACACTTTAGCAATACATTAATATACAAGTGAAAGGATTGAAGGCATCTGCTACATGTTTAACCAAATGTTTCTCTGAACGGCCGAGTTTATTTTAAATGCAATAATAAAAAAGGAACTGATTCCATGAGAGGAGTTGCCATAAAGCTTCTCAGATGTCACGTTAGAGAGCTCAAAAAGCATAGGACTCAAGTAAGCAAAATGTGAACCACAGGGAAATGAGAAATCGGTTTCCTTTCAAAAAGCCAGCATGCTTCTGCTCATGAAACCTGTACAGTTCAGAGTGGACCAACATCATGGACTGACAACTTTGTCATTTATAAGTGTTCGGGCCACAGTAGGTGCTGACGAGGGAAATTTGAAACCATTTGGAACGTGTTCAAGCAAGTTTATTTGACAACATTTTCAGCTGACCCTGAGATTTTATATAGAAACTTGATGATATGCATCTCCAGGTTGGGTTAAAATACCGTGTTAAAGTGCAAAAGCTGCCTAAAATTTCTCCATAGACTCAGTAAATTTTGCACTTCAGTGTTTGTTTTGCTACTAATTTGGTCTCATACAATACGTCAGTCTGAGTCAGTGCCACAGGATTTGTGTGACTCAGTATCATGAATTTAAAGCAGAGACTCTTTTTTTTTTTACACTGAATCTGTAAGTCTTTCCAAAGTTTTGCATTTTAACAAATAAATTGTATGAAATCATCTCAAATGCAAATTAGATTTTTTGCATTTTAGGCTGTTTTTCTGTGATTAATTCTGTCTTGAAATCACTCGCATGAGATAAAGGGTGTGTGTTAAACTGAGACTGCCGCTGAGGTAGCCTAAACAGAGAAGAAGACAATTCAAAAAGTGTCTGTTTTCTCACATCACATGTCTGTCAGCTTTGAAACATGCTATGAAATGTAACACGTTTCATTGGCGTGACTTCTGGTACGGTGTTGCAGTTCTGTATTTTTTTCTGCTAGTCTACAAAGTGCCACTGAAAAAGTTATCAGTTTCACTTGAGGATACCTGCAGACACCATGCTTTCAATCATTTCTTTTTATATATTCTGACTGGCAGATGTAAGAGGGATGTGATGGGCCTGTGCTGAGTGCGTGATCCTCTTGTTCAAGGTTGAGCAGACTGAGGACTTTGATAAGCAGCTTGTCATGGTGTTTGGGAGAGCTCTGAAAGCCCGTAGTTGCTAGCTTATTCACTCTCTTCTCAGCAAAGTTGCTTGGGAGTTAATGTGAAGACAGATAAAGCTCCTATTGTGAGGCCGCAGATCCCTGGGCCTAAGTCATCAGGGTGCCTAGTGTGGAATGCTGGGAGGATTAGACAGACATTACAGAATGTCTCTGTGCTCTTTGGGTTGTTCATGTTGTTTTTCAAGACGATATATATTTATTTTTATGACTTAAACAAAGATCAGATCACATTTTACGAGCCACCCATGCATTCGAGGAATTCCACAGGGCTCAGTGACTTTTTCTCAAAAGTTTTTGAAAGAGTTAGCAAGAGTTTTATGAGTAGTTTGAGACACACTGCTAGTGTTAAGATGTACTCAACATGGCACACATAAACCAAGGTTTTAGTGATGTATGGATTTTCCAAGACATCAAATCATTGTACAATTCTTATTTATTACTAATTGTTGTAGTGAAGGTTAACATGGTTGAATTTTACTCAGTTGTACTCAAGGCCTACCCAAGAAAGTGAAACCATAGTGCGGATTTAATACAATATTCCAAAGAATTTCCAAGAAGCTTATTGCTTCAAGTATTCAAAAAAATGCAAGAGAAAAAAAAACCTTTGTGGGATAAAAATGCAAGTCAAATGAACTCTTAGTCCCTGATTTACTAAGAGCCCAAATAATGTGGCTAATTTGCATGTGCAAGGGGATAAATTGCGCATGCAAAAAGGGGCCGTGTTGCAGAAGATTAACAAAGAGTAATCGTGTGAATTACATCACATGCAAAGTAGACGGAGGAAATAATATGTAAATAAGGTTTTTGTGTGTATTATTTGTTCTTGAGAGCTCCTGGAAGAGTTAAAAAAAAAAAAGTAGAACTTGACATCATTACCAGTGTGATGCCATTTAAAACCCTTTCACAGTGTCTATTTAAATGATGTTTTCTTCAGAGGTGCGAACGTACAGTGAATATTCATTCAGTCATCTTCAGTAACTGCTTTATTCTGGTCAGGGTTGTGGTAAATACTGGGTGAAAGAGATAGGAAGGAATACACCCTCGATGGGATGCCAGGCACTATGGCCAATCCAGCATGTTTTTTGGAGTTGGGAGGAAACCAGTGAACCTGGAGGATATCAGCCTGAACATGGGGAGAACATGTGAAACTCTACAAGACAGTAGCCTGAAATTAGGATTGATCCGAGGACCCTGGAGCTGTGAGGCGGCAATACTATACATCATGCAGCGAATATCTTACACCACTGAAATTATTCAACATGTTAAGAAACTTTCTGATCATTTTCACCAAACGATGCATGATCTTGATCAACTTTTATTATTAAAACATACTGAGAGGTATAATTCAGGCATCAGCTAGCAGAAACGGACTTCCACAAATATAATACCTGCTCTTCAGCCATATGGATTTGCACAAACAAATACAGCCCATGTCACTCAGGCTTATTAAATCACACTATGCCAAATGAACATGTCTGCATTGACACCACACTGTATATTTTCCACTTTTAGGTAGAAACATCCCAAAATAAATATTTGACACATGCTATGATGTGACTGATGTGAAAGACGAATCATCTTGTGTTTTTTTTGTTTGTTTGTTTTTTTGTGGGTGTTATCAAGTTTGCATGTTGTTGTTTTTTTTACACATGCAAACCTTTTAGTAAATCAGGACCTTAGACTAAAGAGGTGTAATTTAATCTCTGAGAAAAAATTAGCAGATTGTAAATATATAAGCAGTATAGACAGTATCGCCAGGTGCCTTGCAGATGTTTTTGCTCTGTTTAGCGCTCTGCTGAGACAGGGAGCTGCGAGCTGCTGTTAGACAGGCAGTGAGAAACACATCTGTTATTAGTCAGTCTTGCTGTCACAACTCTGTGCTGTATTCAACCTGAGAATGGAACTCATTGTCATAAGATGCGGAATAAACAAAACAAATTTAGCCTCAGAGGCGGACCACGGGCACTGCGAAGCTGGGATGAGAAAGGTGTTGATTAATGGCACTCATTCACTGTGTGCTGATGATTTATGTAGAACTTATGAAGATCATTAGATAACATTCACATGTAGAAGGAACTGGATCTGGAGCGCTGCTCGTAGCAGTAAATGTTGTTAATCGCACAGCCAAGCAGCAGCTGCGTGGAGCTGCGGTGATTACTAGCTGCATTTACACACGGCGTATGTGTTTTCACATTTTGTTTTTGAAAGGAACGGCAGATTTAAAGGAGGAACGCTCTTTGTGTATCTCTTGTGGTATAGTGCAGGGTGGCCATGTGACTGTCTCGTGGGTGCGGCTCAATATACAATGCCCACATAGAGATGCATGGTGACCATGAGTGTAAAAAAAAAATCTCACAGGAAGAAAGCACATATACATGTTAAATGATTCTAAAGGGTTGAAATCACTCATCAGGTGCTGAAAATCGTGCTACAGATGGTGTGAACATGGCCATATGGGTCAGCATGTAAGTGATTTCTCGCTTTCTTCTCTTTGAAGTCTCCCAGCAGCCCTTTAAACGGCACAAAGCTGCCTCACATAGACAATTCACTAGAGCAACTACTACTCACTTATATTTACAGGATAGAAAACACTCGGGGGGGGGACCGAGATTGGACATGTGGTTGTTTGATAGTATGTAGCTGTTATTTAGGTCCAGAATACAAACTAATCCTGGCATATGGAACAGCAACATGTTTTCAACCACAGCTGGAAAATCAAACATTGTGGGCAGGGTCATTGTTTGCAGTGGTGGGAATGAACTGAAACTCTGTAGACCTGTTATATCGCAGTCCCTTTGGTCTGATGGTTAACCTGATAAAACACGATGGGGCATGCTGTTATCGGAAACGATCCACGCCATGGTGTGTGATATCGCTCGGATTGTTTTCCTGTAACAGCACATCCTCAAGTGTTTATTCTTCTTATGCTACAGTGATTTGGCAGTCATTATTAACTTTAATTTATTAATCAATGACACATTGAGCTTTTTTTTTTTTTTTTTTTTTTAAACTCTTTATAGTTACATTTAATGTTGTGGAGCATCTGTGAGACAAGTTAGCTCCTTATCACTTACATAGTCGTTAAGCAGTTATAAACAGTAGTTCCCTCAGTTACCTCTTTTTTTTCTCTCCGTTGTAATTAATAATACAAAGAAACACAGCTTGTCATGCTACTTGGAGACACTCCTTCCATAAATGTTAAATAAATATTCACCATATCACTGATTATACATTTTTTGTTGTTAAATAACAATTTTCAGTCTGTATATTATTAATCTTAGATTATCCACCAAATCCCTGTGAACCAGCTGTTACTATAGAAACAATAATGTATAAGAATGAGCATATGAATATAGATCTATCATTTTAATTACCAGTCAAAGCTGCTGTTATAGAAAATTAATCCAGGCCTTCGGAATAATAATAATAATAATAATAATAATAATAATAATAATAATAATCATAATAATCATAATAATAAGCTTTTGTTATGTACAGCAAATACACAGCATTGCCCTTACTTGACTGTTCTAACGTGATGTATTTATTTGATTCTCTTTCTCAGCAAATCAACTGCGTGACGTTCCCCCTCCTGTTACACACCACTGAACAGCAACTGCTCAAACCAAATGAATGGAGCTACTGCGATTATTTTTGGGTAAGGGTACAGCAGAGACAAGAATTCAGATTTGGATCCTCTTGAGGTTTTTTTGCACATACATAAAGATAACATAACAAACAAGTTTATCCATAGGTATTATAGAAAATGCTTGAGTCATGTCATAGTGCTTTAAGTTATCCATGGCTAGTCGTGTCTTTTTTATTTAATTTTATTTTTAATCGCAGAAATTAACGCAAAATCAAGCAAACTCCGCAATATAGGAGCTTGCAATTTTTCAAAATTACTGCAGATTTTCCGTAGATTTGGGACATCAGCCGAAGCCCGCTTTCAGCAAATTCAGCTGAAGCCTGTGCGTCGAACATGAGTACAGCTAAAAGGTCTTATTTACCAACAAACATCACCGCGAAAGACAAAAACAATACGTGCAAAACAATATTGTGCAATTGCGATTTCGCCAATTCAAATTCGTTTTCCGCAAAAAAGCACAAAAATCTCAGCAGATTACAGCAAAATCAAGCATTTTTGGCCGCAAAAATGTTCACTTATCACCTGTGTTGTAGTTCCCTCACCAGCATCTGCTCTCTCTTTCTCTGTCGCTTGGTCAAATTTCTCTCTCTCTCTCTCTCTCTCTCTCTCTCTCTCTCTCTCTCTCTCTCTCTCTCAAAAATGCAGCCTGTCATTTTACCTAAAAAAAAAGAACAGCTCCTCTGTCCTGCAGACTTTCCTGTGCTGGGAAACCATGACTGTTGCAAAACTCAGACTCCATAAATAAATGTTTCCTAACAAAAAAATGTCACCACATGAATGATTTTACATTTTAATTTGTTAGACAATAAAATGTTTTAAATCTATTGATTATTAGTCTTAGATTATGGTGAACATACGCTGTACAAGTCCCTGTGTATGAGCAGTTACTACTGAAACAAAAACGTAATAGAAAGAGCGCATTAATATGAACCTATGTTTAATGTTACAGCTGGAATTACTGTCCTATCCGTGCTGTTATGCAAAAATAATGCACACCTTCTGACCAATCAGATTTGAGAATTCAGCCACACTGTGGTATGAATATCAATATATACACTGCACCTCATCTTAGGCTCCTTTGAGATGCCACTTTTGTAATTGTAAAGATTCAGGAGATAAAAGCATGTTAATATTTAGGTCACTGCACACAGAGTCTCTGCAGATTCCTACCTCAAGAATCTGAGAAGAAAGTTCCAAGCAGGACAAAGCATTGTTTCCGTCACAGGCGCTCCTGCTGATTTTATTTGACAGTGTGGTTCTCGGCATGTTTACCAGCACTTGTGTTTTGTCTTCTGTTGCAGGCAGACAAAAAGGACCCACAAGGGAATGCCAGCATCACAGGCTTTGAGGTCTTACTGCAGAAGCAGTTGAAGGGGAAACAGATGCAGAAGGAGATGGCTGACTTCATGAGAGAGAGGTAGATCAAATCTCACAGCACCGCTTCAGTCTATGTATCAGTGCATTACCACTATTTCATAAACAGACCGTTTTATAGGAGTACGTGAATGCCTCATAATGAATTATGAACGCATTCCATGTTGTTTTGCCACACAAATATATGATACCTTAAAGACGTTTCAGCTGGCTAGTATAACTCGGCAGGATTCTCTGTAAAACCAGGCTTGTGTAACACTTTTATAGTTCTGCTCTTTTGTTGCCATGAAAACCACAACAGTAACAAGTGCCTCATCAAGTTTCCTCTATTTCATTTATGACAGACGTTCAAGTTCTGCAAACTCTCTACAGAAAATGAGTCGTTTTTTTGCTTTTCAAAAATGGGAAACCTTCCTGCTGAGTGGACAGAGTTATGCAATTCAGTTTAATAACAACTCATGCTTGCTCTCTTTTGTATTCTTTTCTGATGGCTGTGACAGTAGTGTCTATTCAATCCGAGCTCCCCGTCAGCATACTCAGATTTTGGTCTAGAAATTCTTTCTAGTGTGTTTTATTTTCTATAATGTAATGTAAGTAACGTATTTATTCATGGAAGAATAAAATGTTTTACACTGTAGAGTCAGCAATACTTAGCACTTTAATAGGCAGGCTAATGAACTCCTTTAATTTCCGTAAACCTTTTCTATTTGCCCTGTGTATTGCACAAGCCAGCAGCTGACAGAAATGATCTGGGAAAGATCTGCTCTTAGGAGGAATGTGATATAAGGGGTCAACCGTAGTCAACCACTTTCCCATTTTCCTCAAAGGGGGAATGAGGGAGGTCAGCTAGAGGACAAGCAGTGCAGGAAATGACCTCGACATGAGAATTTCTAGAATGGCTAAATGGCTAAAATCAGACCCATGGTGAATGTTTTGATACATGCTAAAAAAAAGATGTTTTTCTTTTGCTCCTTAAGGATCAAGATTGAAGAAGAGTACGCCAAGAATCTCTTGAAACTCTCTCAGATCCCTCTAGCAGCTCAGGAGGAAGGGTGAGTGTTCATCTGTAGCAGCTTCAGTAGGTAAAGTGGTGAGGGGTTTCCTTCACGGTGGTTAAAACATACAGAGTGACACAGAGTAACTTCGACTGGGTGTGATGTAATGCCTTCACCCTTTTAAAGGGATCAATACCCAGTGATCTAGTGCTCCTTCATAGCGCCTTTACTACAGAGACTGTGTTCATCACCAAAAACAACTCTTAGAAATTCCAATCGTGGTATTTCCCTGCACATGTCCTGGATGCATAATACTCAAGATTCCTGAGTGTATGATTATAGTTTTCACTTTGTCCACACATTACAAATTACATCCTACGCTATAAAGTGCACATTGCTTACATTCCAGAAATACATCTGAGCTGTACGCTGTTTGAGTGTAGCAAAGTGACATCTATTGTTGTGCTAGAGAATCCATTAATTTGCAGGATGAAACATGAAAAACGGAAAGCCTATGAATTACTGTACACGTACCTGCAGAGGTGTCAGCATCTGCAGTTTAGCTGTAAACAAACGTGAATAAAATTCACACCGCGGAAAGGCCAGTTTACTAAAAGGGAAAGGACATAGGAAAGGACGAGGAAGAGTTTCTGTCTTGTGAGACAAGACAAGGCAGAACTGTGATGTCTGTGTCTGCTTGATTTAAAAATGGAGGCTGCTAGTGAAGTATACTTTTCACTATACTTTTGCCTCACTGTTTTCTTACTGTCATTTTGCACACACCTGGGGGAAAAAAATTAGCTGCCTTGTCTATTGATATAAGCTAGAGTTTTTGTGGTAAAATTCGTTTTTTTGCTCTCTGACTATTTTCTTATTAGCAATGTTGGTTACTCTGTACCTGTGAACACTTAAACAAGGTGGATCCTGTAGTCCATACAGTAATACATTTTTACGAGAACTGAACCAGTATCTAAAGCCTACGTAGCCTATGTAAGATTAAGATTATCATCATTGACTACCATATCAAGATACAGTTGAGGCCAAAGGTTTACATACACTTAGGCTAAATACATTAGAGTATCTACTTTATTTTCCATAAGAAATCGACTTATTAGACATTTTCAATCAGTATAAACAAATGAATAATTTTATTGCCGCAAGTCTATTATAAGATTAGTCAGGACACTGTTGGGTTTATGTGTGTAGAGTGTCATGACTCTGTGTTTAGCTACTGGTGAGCAGGGCAATGGTTTTCCCATGTGAGCCCCCTGCTGGGCAAACAATTCCACCTCTCCACAATAACATTGGTACAGAGATAAAGCGGACAGCACAACTAAAGCTTTTTTGATAGTAAAACACCATATACAACTGTCACAATAAAATTATAACATTTACATCTAGTAGACTAGGTAGAAAAAAAAAAACTCATGAAAAACTGCAAATTCTTAAAGCCCTGAGTGCCAACTTTCATATATGCCATTAATCACTACTGTGGAGTGTGACATCACAAATAAATTCAATGCTGAACACAGGCACCCCCGAAACAGGCAAAAATTTGGTGTATGTAAAATTTTTGGCCCACTGAAATTCTAATGTAGTGAATCAAAACAGAAATACATTGACTGTTTGATGTCCAATTAGATTGTCCTAATTGACATGTCAAAAGAAAAGTATGGTAACATGAAATGTGTAGAGTTGTGAAAAACTGAGATTGAATATCATTATCTTAGGTGTATGTAAACTTATGTCCACAACTGTATCATATCTAATTGCGTCCATCTGTGTGCCCCTCAAAATCAGTGTGCCCCTGCAGTACTGACAAAAGCATAAAAATTTCCTCCAGCTCTTCTGTCATTACCACAAAGCTGTCACTATGCCCAACTTCAGATTTCTTTGAGTCGCCATGCCAGTTCTGATAAAGAGGGCTAATTGTTTTATACAGAGCACAGATCATGCAGCAGAGGTCCACCCACCCTCTCTCGCAGACAGGCGCCACAATGCTCGCATTATTCTGCCTCTCAGGCCGGATTTTATTGTGACTTGTGATGGCCATTGTTTCGCCGGCTGGCTCCTGCAGCCACGTTCGCAAACTTGTTTTTCCTGAATTTACCATTTGTGCAGTTTCCATTGTAGATGGCATTGTTGCTGAAGTGCAAGCCATGACCTTTTAATACCTTGCTGACCAATCATGTGCTGCCTTTGAAATGGAGGACATGAACATTTACATGCACAGAGTTTTTTTTATGTCACTTTTGCCTTAATCATATCTGAGTTTAAGTAGGAGAGGGGAGCTGATAGGTAATCTTTCAATTTTGATCTTGGCTGTTCTCTTTGTTTTGTGCCAGGATGAATAGGAAAGGAATGTGTTGGAAAAGTAAAGTCCACACGTTTCCCATTTAGAGTCTTTTGAATCAGCACACCGGCCACACTGCTTTCACTCATGACTTTCTCATGGTTTCACTCATGACTCGTGGATTCCTATTGGCTCAGGCTAACAGGATATTGAGAAAAAAATCTAATGAATGCCTGAAATGGAGGCAGTCAGCACTTCCCCATGCATATTCACCTTACTGTACTGCTTGACCCTTTAACTGATCAATTAAACAATGGAAAAATATTTCACTTGAAATGACTCATTTTATTGCATTTTATTTTAAATGCAACTTGATGCTGTGCTAGTTCTACAGTAGACTTTTCTTCAGTTTTAGGCCTGGTCATTGTCAAACATACTGTTCTGCATAGACATTAATGACAGTGTATGTTCCTTCATGCTTATCATGTTCCTTTGCCTTAGCTTCAGCCTATAGCCATGGCTACAGTACTATCTATTCGTAATGTGTTTGATGGAAAAGAAAGTACTGAACTCTCGTCCAGAGTCCCTCATGTCCTGAATGTCCTAGGTCAATGTGACTGTCTCGCACTCATACCAGTTCCTCATATATCTCCAGCACACTGGGAGAGGCCTGGGCCCAGCTGAAGAAAAGCCTGGCAGATGAAGCTGAAGTGCATCTCAAGTTCTCCTCTAAGGTAATACAAAAGATATGATAATGAATTTTGTGTAGTGGTTTAAAAAAGTATATCCATGCTGACATTTCTGCATTTTAAATTCAAAGCAATGAAGGAATCTCAAATGTCAAAAACAACTCAAGCCAAAAACCATTCATACCAATATGCTTCATTTCATACTATGTATAAACTCATTCTGTTTATCCCCATGAATGACATGTTTACTGCATATAATCCCATTGGGCTTTTTCTGCTCTTAATATATGTGTGTTCATCAACCGGCTGTCGAGCTCCACACTAGAGGTGTGTGTGAGACTGTTTTTATAATTTAAGTCCCATGCCTTTCCAAAAGGAATTCTGACCAGTCCCGCCTGCTCCTGCAGACACTCTTGACCAATCCCAATAAATCTTGCAGAAAGTTTGACCAGTCCCACTCATGCCTGCAGAAAGTTTAACCAATCCCACCCACTCCTGCAGAAAGTTTAACCAATCCCACCCACTCCCACAGAAAATTAAACCAATTCCACCCACTCCCACAGAAAGTTTAACCAATTCCACCCGCTCTCGCAGAAATTTTAACCAGTCCCACACACTCCCACAGAAAGTTTAACCAATTCCACCCACTTCTGCAGAAAATTAAACAAATCCTACCCACTCTCATAGAAAGTTTAACCAATCCCACCCACTCCTGCAGAAAATTAAACCAATCCCACCTACTCCCACAAAAAGTTTAACCAATCCCACCCACTCCCACAAAAAGTTTAACCAATCCCACCCACTCCTGCAGAAAGTTTAACCAATCCCACCCACTCCTGCAGAAAATTGAACCAATCCCACCACTCCTGCAGAAATTTTGAGTCATCCCACCACACTCCAACAGAATGTTTGACTAATTCCACCCATTCCTGCCGAAACTTTAACCAGTCCCACCCCCCTGATCCTGACCAGGATAAAGCAGTTACTGAAGATGAATGAATGAAGTCTGTAGATGTGGCATGCAAGCAACCAGTGTGCTTCCATGTTTACGAATGTGTCTTTCTTTGCCGTGTATCTGACTGCCCAGTCCCATCCACATGAATATAAAATCCTTCCACTCCAGTAACCTTTTGGTTGAGACTCGTGGGTTCACAGTCCCATACCTCAGGAATTCGAGTCCCCACTACCGTCACGCATTCACAATCCTATACACTAGTGTTGCACAATATTTTGCAGCTATATTCATATAGTTGTAGTCATATCTCATTGTTGACAGTGTATTGTTGTTAGGGTATTTGAGACAAGTTGCAAGTGTAATAATCAAATCTGCAAGATATTTATTGAATATGGCCACAGTTTTGTCAAATGTAGTTAAACTCTATGGAAGTGTTAATCCCTATAATATTTATTACTTGCCTGTATAAAATGATCATTCCCATGCTTGTGTGATTAACATGAATTGTCTGTTGTTGTTGTTTTTTTAATACTTTCCAGCTACAAAGTGAGGTAGAAAAGCCCCTCATTACATATCGAGACAACTTTAAAAAGGACATGAAGAAGTTTGACCACCAAATAACCGATCTCAGGAAGCAGCTGGCTAGTCGATATGCTGCTGTTGAGAAGGTACAGTACATTGTGCTATTAAGTCAATACTTTGCAGGCACACAGGATCGGTTCATAAATCAAATATTTTCAAAATATTAGCGATGCAATAGCGTTCTCATGACGCACATCAAATATGAATATGCCCAGCTCTACTACAGACAAGACCTTTGAGTTAGGTCTTTTATTTAACTTTTCTAGAATGTCAGGAATCCTTCTTATGCATTATTAAAGCTCTACTCTATTTCCCAGATCAGTAGACCATTTCCTAGCCCTGGAGGTTTTCTGAGCTCTATAGTAATCACATGGCCTTGCCCTTCATGCATGAACTTGAGACAGAGCACACAATTGTTTGCGGCAGAAGAGTGAGCGCTGTAAACAAACCAGCCCTGACAAACTGATCTAATTTCAGTGTGGTCATTACACATGGCAAAATGGAAGAAAACCAGTAATATAAATTTAGGATTGCATAGTCAAGTGAGTCAATAGCGAGGCACATCTCTAATTCAATTGAGCTGTGAGTGGAAATTGGATAAGTGATATACAGCACTCAGGAAAGAGAAAAAACGAGACTCATCTTTTATCTGCTTGCTGTGCATGCAGGCACGTAAAGCACTTGCAGATAGGCAGAAGGATCTGGAGGTAAAGACTCAACAGCTGGACATCAAACTGAGCACAAAGATTGAGGAGGACATCAAAAAGGCCCGCAGGAAATCCACACAGGCAGGTCAGTTTCGCTGGTCAATTCAAGTTCATTTTTCATCCCATCCTTGTATATAGTGAACGTGTGCAGTCTGAGTTTTTATGATCTTTTTATCTAAAGTCTTATCCTTGAAATATGTTTCTAAGTCTAAAACGAATAGTAAAGTTGATGCCAATCTGTGAATTTATTTCGAAAACAAGACTTTAAAAAAAAAAAAAAGACCTGCACCTCAATTAGTTTTTCCTTTAGAACAGAAAAAGTAACTAAAATTGTGGAACGTTATTTAACACTTTTTTTTTTTTGGACAAATCGTTTTCCCATTTGTGTGGTAGTCTGGGAAAACCCAGACTTACCTTGATGGGTAACTTAAAATGCTATACCTTTACTCTTCATATATATCAACCATATGAAGGATTTTGCCAGAGTGCAACATATGACATTTTTATGTCATTGCATTTATTTTATAATGTGAAAAAAAAAACAGTTTAGGAGAAGTTGTGTCCAATGTAGACACTGACTATGTTTACATGCACATCAAATTCCATTTAAGGTCTATATTCGGATTGCAGCCATATTCCGAATACGATGTTTATATGCATACAGGTATCAGAATATTTCTGTACACAGGGTTATTGTAAGTATGCCTGAGTTGCAATTCCTAAATACCTAGCCTACAGCTAAGCATCTGTTAGCACCAATAATTCCTTGCGGACTGAGCATGGGCATATATCTGCTTTCAGTGGATTTTCTGAATAAGGTGTTTAAGTACAACAAATTTCTGATTTGTTGAAAACAGGCATATTCCAGGGGTGGGAATCAGAATATTGTCATAATCTGAATCGGGCAATTGAGTGGTGGTTTTTACCTGACTCAATATTAATTACAATATTGACAAATTCTGATTAATATATATTATATACATATACATATTGATGTGCATGTAAATGTAGAGTGATGTTATATTAGATATTAAATGTGATATTGTGCTTGTAGGACCATGTTGCTATTTACAAGACAAAATAAAGACTGCATAAAATCCAAGTGTAACATGAGCAATGTACAAAACTATGGTTGCAGCACAATACAGTAAATAAACAGGACAGTAAAGTGTTTTTCCACTTGGCAACACAGTGCAGCACAGCAAATGATCTATAATCCAAGTGCCAGATGAGCCATCTCATACCCAAGTACACTTTTTGCCCAGGTACCATGTGGGACCAGTCAGGGCATACAGGTGGTGTTAGGCACTGTCTAATGAGACACATATACTGTGTATGATAATGTGTCTAGCTACAATAACTTTTCTACCAGAAAGTTCAGAGCAGCAATCATCAGTAGTGTATATTCACTAAAGATTAAAGTATTGGCACACTTGGCACAATAGGAAGTGAGTGCATGCTGCCATTAAAAATCTCTGTCTCATTCTTAGTAGTTCACCATGAGAGGAAGACACAGAGCAGAGATATGCACATTTTTACATACAGCTGTGCTCATAAATTTACACACCCCTTGCAGAATCTGCAAAATGTTAATATTTTTTTTTTTAATTTAAAAAAATAAGAGGGATCATTAAAATTGCATTTTCTTTTTTTATTTAGTACTGCCTTGAATAAGCTATTTCACGGATGTTTATAGTTCACAAGACACAATAATAACTGAATTTACACAAATTAACCAGTTCAAAAGTTTACATACGCTTGATTCTTAATACTGTGTTTGTTACCTGGATGATCAGCGATTGTTTTTATGTTTTGTGATAGTTGTTCATGAGTCCCTTGTTTGTCCTGAGCAGTTAAACTGCCCACTGAACCAGCATATTTGTCCCCTTTCCAACAGTGGCTATATGATTTTGAGATCCATCTTTTCACACTTAGGACAATTAAAGGACTCGTACATTGCAAAAGGTGCAAACATTCACTGATGCTCAAGAAGGCAACACAATACATTAGCCAGGGGGGGTATACACTTTTGACCAGGATGATCTGTGTAAATTGTTATTATTTCGTCTTCTGGGAAACATGCAATTGTCTTATGTAGCTTCTGAAGGGCAGCACTAAATAAAAAAATAAGATCTTTAAACAAAATAATAATAATTTACACCAATCATTATGTTCAAAAGTTTACACCCCCTGGCTCTTAATGTATCGTGTTGCCTTTTTGAGCATCAGTGAATGTTTGCACCTTTTGTAATGGTTGTGTTTGAGTCCCTCAGTTATCCTCACTGTCAAACGATGGATCTCAACATCATGTAGCTACTGTTGGAAAGGGGTCAAATATGCAGAAGATGCTGGAAAAGCAAAAAATGTGCAGGACCTGGAGGATTTTTCTGAAGAACAGTGGGCAGTTTAACTGCTCAGGACAAACAAGGGACTCATGAACAACTATCACAAAACATAAAAACAGTCGGTGATCATCCAGGTAACAACACATAGTATTAAGAATCAAGCGTATGTAAACCTTTGAACTGGTTCATTTGTGTAAATTCAGCTATAATTGTGTCTTGTGGTCTATATGTAAACATCTGTTATGTGAAATAGCTTATTCAGGGCAGTACTAAAAAAAATGCAATTTTTATGATCCCTCTTATTTATTTATTTTTTAATTAACATTTTTCAGATTCTGCAAGGCGTATGTAAATTTATGAGCACAATTATAAAATGAGTTCCTGAGAAACTCCTACGGGTTTCATGGGTGGCATTAGACAGGAAACCAACATCTTTAATAATTTCGGATATGGATAGTCCTTAGGTATGGGTCTTATTATGGGTAAATCTATTGGAAAACAGAAAAAGGTTATTACTGGAGAATATGAAGAAGGTAATGGGGAAAAGAGACAAAAATCATCTGTCAGGACTATTCCTGAAAATTGGGAATTCAAATAAACAAATCCAAACCCGTTTCTCGGCCAGTGGCATGGATTAAAATTGTGTCTTTTGGCACCCTCTAGTGGTAGATTATACTCATTGCGCTACCAATAAAAACAAGGGTTTAATATTGGAGTAGGTAACTTTTAAGTCAGAGCATTTTTTCTGATATTAATATAATATCTACCTCCATTCACATGAGAAATATTTCTCGAGTTAGACTGTATGTCAGTTTGCATGAAGAAATGACTGTAACTCACTGTACAAAAAAAGATTATTGATAAACTGTAACTTGTCCAAAATGGCAGACATAATTGTTCAATAATGGATATGTTTTCTCACCACAGGTGATGATCTGATGCGATGTGTTGACCTGTACAACCAGTCTCAGTCTAAATGGTTTGAGGAAATGGTCACAACAAGTCTGGTGAGATGTTATGCCTGCTCTATAATAGTAAAATGTAAATCACTGATTTGTCATTACATTGTCCACGTATTTCTTGTATTTTTAGGAGCTGGAGAGACTTGAAGTGGAGCGAATAGAAGTAATTAGAAAACACCTTGGCCAATACACGACACTGCGGCATGAGACGGACATGTTCAACCAAAGCGTAAGTCTTAATTTTGGAACATATTTGCATGGCAGTTTGGAAAAACCCATTGTATGACGGTGCAGCTAATTCTGGGAAACAATGGGGTTTGACTAAAATTGAGTTTTTTGGCCATAAAATACATTATTATCTGTACTTTAATAAAACCTAAAGATATTTTACCAATGACAAATGCTTTTATATAGGCCACTTTTATATAGGCCACCTTACCTTCTACTTGCAAACATCATGTTGCGTAACAAGCTAGTTTAAGAAATGCAGTAGTAAAAACAGTCTGATTAAAGATGTCTAAAACCTTGCTTGCTAAGTAGGATTTCCTCACATAGTCAGGCTTTGATCAAGTCGTCATATAGTTACATGCCGTCAGGCTGCCACACATTTGTGTGAATCTATCATCAGCGCACTTTCAGAAAAACATGCAGTATAACGTATGACGATGTGTTCCATGTACAGACGATGGAACCAGTGGACAAACTACTCCAGATTGTAGATCCAGCCAAAGACAGAGAGATATGGGTAAATGAGCACAAGACGGGTGAGGTGAGACCAGTGGACATGGAGCTCTAACTCAGAGAAGATGTGTTCGTGATAGAAGAGATGGATTCTCCATTCTTCCCTGCAAGAACATTGGGAGAAACAACATACTGGAGTAGAAATGGAGTCAGAGGAATGAGAGTTTGAGAATGAAACTGCTGTCTGTGGAGACAGAGCTCTACTGCCCAAAGCAGTGTGTTATACTGTATAGAGATGGAAGCCAGACGTCCTGCTAAACTTTGACCCAATGGTGGACATTGATCCAGTACAAACATGTATAAATATTTATCTCTCTCTCTCTCTCTCTCTCTCTCACCCACATACACACACACACACACACACACTCACACACACTTTAACAAAGAAACATAGCTGCACAAATGTCTGGAAAAGTCTTCAATTATCCAGAGTAACAGGAAATCAAGGTTTTATTTCTAATCTCATCAGTAGAAGAATTTTTTTCCCTGTAGAACTGCTGATGTCCCTCGGATGAGTTTTGAAGATTATACCATAATCCGGTCACCTTGATTTTAGATGCATCTAAAATCTAAAATTGATGCATCTAAAATCAAGAGAAAAGATGAGCTGAGAGATATAGTGAAGCGACAGTTCTTGGCGGAACTGGATGGATTAAGACGTTAAACCTGTGCTCAGAGCTGAAGAGAAAATTTACACAAATTAATTTGCTGTAGTTTAAAGTGTTCAATTTGGGGGAAACAGTCTCACGTGTTCATCCGATCTTCTGGAGTTTGTGAGTTCAAATCCCAGTGATGCTAAAGTCATCTGTGGCTAGAAGTGCAATAGTGAATAATTGGACCTCATTCTCTATCAGTGTGTATACAGATTAGCTCAGTTAAGCTGGTTTTAGGGTTTTAGCAATTCTCTAATAGACTGTGCGATAACGTGTTCTCCATATCAGATTATATGATGAAGAGTCTCCAACAATAGACATGCGATTGAAGAAAATTACCATGTTCTGCTTATGCCATCAATCAGTGCGATCCAGGCTTGAGCAGAAAACAGTGGTTCATAAACACAAATATTCTTCAAAGCTAGCTTGAAGTAATAAGGATATATTATCACGTTCTGTTTATGTTGCATGATTGCTGCTACTGTTTTTGTATCTGTCCTGTGAGTTTTATGCCATCCTATACTGTCCTCATGTTCATAGATCATAGAGCATCGTAGCAGCTGTCAGTCTCTAATAAAAAATTTCTGACACTGCCAGACTGCACTCAGGTTTTTTTGTTTGTAATAGGACTAATCAATGACCAGTGAGCATGTCACATTATGTGTATTGAGAGTGCTGATCTCAACTCATGACCACAGAATAAATATTTTTTTGTCTGCAACAGCAAAATTGGTCTGAAAAACATATAATGCAATGCCGGCTTTAGTGTTCTCCTCCAAGTGTGTTGAGCTGCCCAATCAAATGTTGCTGCTACAGATTTACTGATACAGTAACAAAAGTTTGCAAACCCTTAAGGCAAAATAGAGAACACAAACTATATTATAGCAACAAGGCATTTATTGTGATTAGTTTCACAAATGTACCAAAAATGACCAGAGATATTAATGGGGAGGGGAGACTACCAAACTGATATCCATGCAAAGGTTTGCATCTGCCTTCATGAATGTGATTTAAATATACTATAATAACCATGGTATTCCCAGCATTTGGCTTCATAACAGTCTTCGATTACTTTCATAACCTCTTTCATGTCCTCTTTCATATCCTCAGAACAGCTCTTGGATCCTCTCAATTCAATCTATTTGTTTCAATACTGTTGATATTTTTTGTATGTTTTCTGTATGATTGTTGTCTTGTTGCTAGACATCATTTTTTCCCCACCCAGAAACCATGCAGCGTGTACAGTGTTTCCTTGTAATTGCATATCTCAAGCTATATACAGTACTACAAAATGGCTTGAATGGCTTAAATATTTATGATACATCTAAGGACTTGGTACATCACATGACTTACAAAAGCCAAAACACTGGCTCTCTTGCAGTCCAGGGATTTGACCTCATAACCGCGGAGTTACCACTGCCACCATATTCTTGTCCTTAGTGACTAACAAGGCACAGTTCCACAAAACAGCTCCACAAACAGCTTAATAAGTTTGCTTGCTTTTGATCTTTTGAGAAAATGCTTTTTTTTTTCTTTTCTTTTTTTTTTAATAACTTCCAGTGTTGAGGACAGGCTCCAAACATCCAGACATGTAGGAAATATGTAGAAATAAAAGAGGTACAGATAATATATTGAAATAATTTTGCACTATGCTACTTTTTATACCAAATGTTGTATTGAATATAATAACAGTTTTCCGGTTTATTGTCTGAAAGAGATCTCGATTATTTTGGTTTCTATTCTCAATTCGTAGAAGCTTGAGGATGGTTTCTGATTGCTGATGTACATTTCTTTTTAGGTGTTTACCACAAAATGTATGTATGAGATTGTAAATGAAGAAGAAAATATTTTCAATTGATTTCTTTTCCCCCTTTAATATGCGCATTAAAGTTAATGTTTAAAAAATACAATCTTGTCTCCTGGTCATAAAAAGAATGCAGCAATATTTCCATTTCCATTTTTATTGTTAAAACATTGTTTTACATTTATAAGGGATTAAAACACAGTATTATTAATACAGTGATACATTTCTAAAAAATTCACTTAGTAATCCATTTCTTTCCCGACATTAGGGATTGTTTATAAACTTGCATACTTGTAAACTGGAATTTAAGTAAACCTACCAAAAGTACTCTTTGCTGGTATAAGTGATATGTCTTTAAATACTCAATTGGTTTATACTGTATAACTTTAAAAAAAAGAAAAAAAGAAAAGAAAGTAAAAGAAAATAATAATAATTAGAAATTAATCAAATATTTACTCTTGATTATTCCTATCAACTGTGGTAATTTTAAAACAACATTACTAGCATTTCAGAATAAAGTTTTGGCAACAAGAAAAATAGTCAAATAATTAGAAAGATGCAATATTGTTGCTTTAGCTTTGTCCCTGATAGTTTTATTCTGATATTTCAGATTCATAAAGTCTTGTTTCTTTGGTCTTCGTGTTATAAAAAATGTGGTTAGCTCTTCTGTGTATGAACTAATAGCGCAGCAACACACAGCTGGCCAAATGATTCCTGTATGATTCAGGCAATAGAGATGGATATCATTTTATTTAAGGCTCATGTTGGTGATTTGTTTCAGATCCTATGTGCATGAGTACACAGCCAAAACAACTAACTTGTCACTGACCAGTTACAGCCCAAACTGCATTTTAAGTAAAAAAAGGATAATACTGAGAATATAAAGGTGTGACCAGCAGATGTCAAAGGGGTTTTAGTCGATCATCAGTTTTTTCAGGGAATTGAGATAAGTGGGGATGAGAGAACTGACCGATTCGTCGTCATCAGTGAGGATCTTCTCGCCTCTGCCTTCTGACCCCACAGAGCTGGGGGACCTTACCACCCCTGCGTATGGAGTGCTGTAACCCTGCAACGAATTTAACAATGGGATGTCAGCACAGTACAAACAGATCAAATATATGTACTTTTTTTTTTTGCAGGCAAACTAATGTCATGGTCAGACTTACTGATGAGTAGCCCTTGCCAAAGCTGCCTCTATTCTTGGTCCTGATCTTAGTGAGAGCAGATTCGGCTATGTCAGCTCGCTCCTCTGCGTCGTCCAGCTCGTGTACGGTCTTTCTGTACTTGGCCAGGTTTGCATTGGCCTGCTCCTCCTGCAAGAATACATTCATCAACTGCTGAATATTTTAGGTTGCATCATGACAGTAGATACACTAAGCCTCATTAATTCAGGCTGCAGGTGAACAAATCTGAGCATAAAATTTTGAGCATGTTAAATAAACTGCTACTGTCAGTATGTTTGTGATCAAACTCATATCTGGTCAGATAGTGGATACATCTGAGTGTAATATTTTAAGTGATCTGTGGTAAAATTGTCATCCTTATTAGCCACAACAATAAAGCAACTGGAACACATGTATATGCTTTCCTGTCAGTTTCTGTCTTTCTGTTGTGTTGTATGAAAAGTGCTCCTGCTCCAGCTGGCTCTTTGCAAATGAGATTGGACATCTCTGTGTTCACTATCAGTGCGAGGGGATAAAACATACAAGCAGGTCTCTGGACATTTCTCCATTTTAGCTCCCAGCAGCAATGAATTTACTCTTAAACACTGGATCAGTATCTGATCGCCATTTGTCATTTATTAAAATCTGAGCTGTGGTTTTTTTTGGGTTTTTTTCAGTTCACATTGGACATGAAACACCCAGAGAAGTGTGAAGCTTAATTTCTGGCCTTTCTCAACATGTGTAAGTAAACCTAATGTGCAAATGCCAGCATTTAGTCCAAGGAGATTTAGGCACAACTTGGCTTAAAGCAGGTCTCTGTCACACCTCTTTTAATTTACGAACAGAGAGTCAACTCACTGATTAATAGGATGACAGTATTGGATCGGTTTTTGGGTCTCAGTCAATGCCTAGAGATCTGATAAAGGATTGGTGTTTTTTTTCCACGTGACCAAAGTTGATTCCTCAGTTGCAATCATACAGCTGCACTTATGACAACTGCATTCATTTGACACAAAACAGTTTGGATATAATTTCATTTTTAACAACTTTGATACATATGCTCAGTTAAATTATGCTCAAATTTAGGGGTGTAAACCTCAGGGTTCTAGACAACACAATATGATTTTGATTCATAAAGTCAATATTTGATAAAACCACTGAATCTTTTAAGATATATTATGTGATTAGATTGAGTAGCTTCCAATTGATATTTGATCAACTTTGATCAGAATTTGGGCAAGGCCTACTGCTAAATGATGATGAGGGGGAGAAGGATTATTTTAAGTATCAGAGTCATGGGCAAATCACCTTACTTGCCTATTTATGCACCAGTTTAAAAATATTAATTATTTTTATACACCAGCTGATTTTTTTTTTTGTTGTTGTTGTTGATAATAATCGATTTCTGATTATTGCCTTGCTTAGTTTCTACGTTACCTTTTAAATTGATTCATTGATCCAAATCTTTGGATTGTTACACCCCTACTAATATTTTAAGAAAGGATATCCTGCTTTTTAAAGAAAAACAGCTCAGGTAAAAATCTGAGAAAACAGGACTTTTACATTGTTCTGAGGCAGGTAATGCTAAAAGTGATCATCTTAACAAGTCTGTTCTAAACAAATATTTTACTACTTTCTCAAACTAAATAATTAAACTAAACAATACTTACACTTACACTAATAATTCTCATTTAACGTCATCCTCTGAAGTTAGAATGAAGTAAGTACAGTACTGTACAGTATATACCAATAACAAATATAAAAAATAATTTATATTGCTGTTATACTATGAATTTTTATATCACTTCACACTTTGTTTCAGGATGACCCAAATGTTTGAACCTTTCAGTTTCAATTTGTTTAGCGTGATTTTTGTCATACCGCCTCCTCCACTTGTCTCTTATAGGTTTTCATTTTGATCTGCAGGCGTTCCAGCAGCTCCTGCATTCTCTGTTGGTTCTTCTGGTCCTCCTCAGACTGGAAGAGGAGCTCCTTGAGGCGCCGTTCATTCTTCCGCAGCGTCTTCACCGTCTCCGCGTACTTCTTCTGCTCTGTTTCCAAATCCCGCTCCAACTCCTTCACCTGCAGGATAAAGACAATACAGAGAGTGCAGAAGAGTTTACTACTAACTACTAACCCTAACCCTAGATATGAAAACTAATAGACACTGGAATAGACACTGAGACGTGAGGTCATTGAGGGGTGAATAAAACCGTTATGTGTGTTTGCATTCCAGCGGAGTGCAGTTTATATGGAGGCAGTGTGAATTTCTGTGGTTTACCCTGCCTTCCAGCTTCTGAATAATCTTTTTTCCTCCTTTCATGGCCAGCTGCTCGGCCTCATCCAATCTGACAGTCATGTCTTTTAGCTGAGCCTCCAAGCCCTTCTTCACACGCTCCATATGCATACTGTGCTCCTGCTCCACCCGCAGCTCCTCGGCCACTCGTGCAGCCTGCACAGAAAAAAGAGACAACAGAGGAGCCTTTGAGTTTAGGATGGTCTTCTGTACTGTTAGCAACTGAGGTCTCTTGATTTCATAATCATACAGCCTGGAGCCTATCCCAAGGAACTGGGGGCACAACCCATCGCAGGGCACAATCACACACTACTGACAATTTGGAAATGCCAGTCAGCCTTCAACACATCTTTGGACTGGGGGAGGAAACCAGAGTGCCCAGAGGAAACCCCTGAAGCATGGGGAGAACATGCAAACTCCATGCACAGGGGGTGGAGGCAGGATTCAAGCCCCTAATCCCAGAGGTGCGAGGCAAACGTGCTAACCACTAAGCCACCATGCCCCTGACTTAAAGTATTAATTATTAGCAATTTAACAATATTTATTGAATTGGACACTTAAAATTCTTGATGACAAGTGTGCATACACAGGAGTGTAAATAATAGAGCTATTTTTAATTAATCCACCTTGTTACTCTCAGTGTCCTGAAATCACTTGTATTTTTTATGATTTTACTTAGTTTTTGCTCTATATTTATTGATAAAAATACAAAACCCCTTGGGATTGTTAGTAAGGACCAATCACAGCGAAAGGATTCGTTAACAGCAGAGAGCAACAAGGTAGGTGAAATGAGAAAGAAAGATCTTGAAGTAAAGCTTGAGCCCTACTGGTTCTTTTGTTATTAAATTTTGTTGTTGTTATTATTATTTTTATTGTTATTTAAATTTGATCAGTTATCCAATTTGGGTAATTATCAAATTAATGTCTATAGCACAAGTACACATTTTATATGAAGCTATATTGCACAGCTGATTTCATCACTGTACATCTTTTAAATTTGTGAGTGTGAATTTAAACAGTGTGATCTTGTGTAATTTCTGTTTTGGATAAGAGCTTGAGCAACAGAATGGAGTTCATAACCAATTATGTGTTAGTAATGTGAGTTCGTTACTCTCCGCCAGCACCGTTCAGACTGAACACAACACGCTAGAGATCGACTGATTATCGGTTTTACCGATATTTCCCCCGATATTTAAGCCTTTTTCCATAATCGGATATTGGTTTTGTAATATCGGATCCACCTATAAATGGCGCCATCTTGTGGGCGTTTTGAGAATTGCTCGCAGGACCGTCATTGCACCACTGCATCTCTTTTTTCCCCCCATCTGTTTTTTGTTAATTTGTTAGAATTATTTGTCTGTGCTTTATTTGTTTTACCTGTTTGTTTACCTAATCGAAGCTTTTATTTGAAAAAAAAAAAAGAAAAGACACTTTAGTAACTGCACTTTTAATTTTTTGCACTCTTTCAGACCCCTCCATTTATTGGTGTATAAATAAGAGTTTTGTTTTGTTTTGTATGCAAGGAGGAAGTGAAATTGACAAAATTGTTATAAATAAAACAGTTTGTTCAGTTTAGTGGTGTTGTTATCATTGTGTCAAAAACACAAGTAAAACAATAAATAAATATCGGTTCTGTATATCGGTTATCAGGCACATAAACATGCAAATAATCAGTATCGGTTATTAAAAAAAATTTATATCGGTCACACAACACACAACACACAGCATCCAAGAATTTGATGAAGTCTCAATACTGTCCTAAATGCTTTAACACCCTCAAGCCCCAAAACTTCACACATCCATAATGTCAATTAAGTGCAGACCTGGAGAAGGAGTGCAGTGTACAATCTGATACAAAAAACTGAACCATTTTGTCCCCAATATCACAAGTGCTATGCATCATGTATTACCAAATACTTCATCCTACCTCACATACAGCTTTCTTGATCTTATCATTAGCTCCTCTCAGTTCATTCTGCAGCTCCTCATGCTCCTGGGTGACCTGCTGAAGATCCACCTCCAGTTTTCGCTTTCCGCTGCAGGCTGACTGTAACTGCATCGACAGATCATGAGGGAAACAGTTACACTAAGTTTTTAATAACAAGGAGGAATGCATGAAGAATTCATTCACTATTCACATAAATATCTAAAGAGTTCATCTAAATTATCGTGCTTCAGGTTTTGCTTCTTTTTGAAACCAGATCTTTTTAGATTGTTTGGTTCATGGCTGTACCTGGTTGTTGATGTCATTGTATCTCTCTGTGGCCTCTTGGAGCTCAGTCTCCAGGGTTTTGCGAGCTCTCTCGGCTGCCTCGAGTCCAGTCCGGCTCTCCTCTCCCTCAGTGACCAGCAGAGTGCAGCGTCGCTCCAGCAGAGCCTGTTCCTCTCTCTGCTCTTCCTGCACCCGTGCTTCCTCTTCCAGCTGAACCTGCAGGTCCTGAAGGAGACCATACAGGGTGTCAGGTCATGTCACCATGCAGGGTTCAGTGGGTTCAATGTGTTCAGTGTGATTATTTAGACTTAAATTATAATTCTTTACTCAGTACATACACATGAAGCTTACTGTAATCTAGCAAAGCACATGTGCCAGTTTATTACCTTCACTCACTGGCCATTTTATCAGGGCCTTCTAACATATAGGTTCACAGAGGTGTCACTGTGGGAGGAAATAGTGGAAATGCTACCAAGGGTCCCTTGGTGGAGGGAGCTTTCAAGGGGTGTGCACTGAAAGGGGTTACATTTTAAAAGACTGGAATACAGTCCAGAAAGATTGCACCCCTGGAAAAATCTAGCACCCTAAATTGTTAAGAAGAAGCCTTTATTTGTCACATATACAGTACACTTAGTTTACTTTAGGAACTTCCTAACAAGGTGGGGTCAGAACATATATATATATATATATATATATATATATATATATATATATATATATATATATATATATATATATATATATATATATATATATATATATATATATATATATACATATATATATATATATATATATATATATACATATATATATATATATATATATATATATATATATATATGTATGTATGTATATATTTAAAAAAAAAAAAAAAAAAAGGTTAATACATTAGCCTTAAGTTTTGTCCCTCTGAAGCCCCCCAGAGCTATCATGTATAACCTTATTCTTTTTCAGAGAGGGTTCCAAGTAGAATCCTTTAAGAAGGCTAAGAACCCTTTTTAGGTTATGTAAATTGTGGCTACTCTACAAGAACCCATAATTTTGGTGCAGAGAACCCCTTGGAGCAGAAAAGGTTAATGGTTAACCTAAGAGTGTGGATTTGTACAGGGCCCAGAGATTTGCCCACCACCGTCATGGGTCATGGGTGAGATGGTTGAAGCAGAGGGTGGTTGAAACAACAGATGGGCTAGATAACGCAGGTGAGTGTAAGAAATGATTATCTAAGCCACACACATAAATTCCACATTCATGAAAGCTCTACATGATCCAAAACTATTTTGTTAAAGGTGTAAGCATATGAGTCATAATAAACTGATAATAAGAAGGGAAATGGTACAATCGCACAGTTGCAAAGAACTGTGAGGGGGGGATGGGGGGAGGATTGGGGGGAGCAGGAATTGGGGGGGGGGTAACAAACACTGGCTGTAGTAAACCTTGATCTGTTGTTGCATCTTTTTGACAGTCTTCATCAGCTCTGCATTGTTCTTGTTCAGCAGGTCCACCTGTAACTCCAGCTCGTTCATATCACTCTCCATCTTCTTCTTCAGACGCGCTCCCTCTGTCCGTCCCTTCACCTCCACATCCAAACTGGCCTGGAGAGACTCTAGCGCCCTCTGGTGGATTTTCCTAGATATATAATTCAGACCTTAAGTTTGATTACTCTTTATCATTCATCACGTTTGTAAGCAGTGTAGCACAAGCAAGAGAAAGATCAAAGGTCAAAGAAGATACTTACTTACCTGAGATAATATTTTTGTGAAAAGCAAGAAAGATTAAATTAAGAAGATCACAGTTAGAGACACTATGTTATGAACTTGCTGTGTGTAATTAATGCCTGAGGTTTTCATAACAATAAAATGAACACCTGGCAGCCTCCATCTCCTCCTCCTTCTCCTGCAGTCTGCGCTCACTGTCTGCTTTGGTTTGAGAAAGCTCCAGCTGCAACCGAAGTACTTTAGTCTCCTCAGCCTGTAAAGTCAAATCTAGGATTAGAGATGTGTTTCCAGTTTACATTTTAAGGTTGTTGTTCTCATTCATTTCTAAAAAGGATTTAGTCATAGCATAGCAAATGGATTTAGCATTGGAAATGCTAATCAGCTTATAACGCATGCCTTTTGACTGGGGGAGAAGATGCAAACTCCTCACACACAGGGCGGAGGCGGGATTCGAACTGGATGTACTGGGTCAGTGACCATATTTGGGTCAAAAATTTAAAGGGACGTCTGGTTTCTGGAGTAGCATGATCCTGCGATACTGGAGGCTGCATTTCCAGGACAGCAGTTCTAGGACCGCATTTCTAGGACCCTAGGTTTTTAGTAACAATGCAACCTACCGAATTAGAGGACCAGTGAGCAGATTTTTTTTGGCAACATCGAAGCTGGACAACAATCAGAGTGTGAGTACCAAATGATAAAGGATCTGATACAGCTACGTCACAGGTAGCGTGGCCGAGCGGTCTAAGGCGCTGGATTTAGGCTCCAGTCTCTCCGGAGGCGTGGGTTCGAATCCCACCGCTGCCATTTAGGATTTTAGGATATGGATTGAATTTAATGGTACTGGTTATAATTCTAGTTATTTGGGAAAGACTGCGAAATCGTGTTAAAAGAAACACATTTACTGTAGGTGGTTACTGTACAACGGGTTGGAAACCTATTGTACACAATTCAGTAATTGTCTATGGCTCAACGGCAGAAAATGGAAAACTAGTGGGTCAATTCAATTAAAACTCTACATATTACATATTTTAAAATATTACATAATTCATAATCGATGCCCGCTTGACATGTAAAAAAGACGACGAGTATCGTCCTTTCCAGTCGGAACGGACAGACGAATTTGTATATTTGGAAGTCGCATTAATGGTAAGTAGTGTTCAATTTGCTCTTACTTACATACTGTGCAGGCTGTTAGCTCAAGAACATGCAAAATGTCAAATGGCCTTTACTACATTACCACTTTTTAAAATTATACTATATAATAACTATAATCAGAAAATCACAACTTTTGTTGCCACCAAAACATCTCTGATCTATCGAGGCATGGACTCTACAAGAGCTCTGAAGGTGTGCTGTGTAATTAATAATTGTTTATTACTGCAAACTTTTTATTAATTATTAAAATTATTTAATAGAACTTCTATTAAATAAGTTTAATAAATTAGGAATTTATTTAATAAAACTTATTTATTAAAGTGACAAACAGCAGAGGGACCCAATAAAATTGTAAGTCCCACCCCAGCTAGTGAACATCACCAATCAGAGTTGAGGCTGCTCTGAGAACAGTTGAAGTTACAGTGGAAGAACAGGAGACTGAGTGATTGAAAATGTCAGGGGGAAAAATATAAACCTTACTTCACTATTCAATTCAATTCCTTTCTCTGAATATTTTTAACAACATTTGATTGAAGAAAAATTATGACTGAAAAGACTTCTTTTTTTATTTCTGAATCATAAACAATGCAAAACAATTTGCATTTTGTCTGTATAAAATTAAATAAATCAAAAATGGCTACAAACAGAGGTTTAATATTGTAAATTATGGAGAAAACCTTAAAACATAAATCTGGGTACCAGAATCATAATGATGCCGTGCCCTGATCATTTCGCTGACTGATTTACTTTCGCAGGAATAGAACACATAAGAGCTGCCGCCTGCACCCCTGCCGGAACCGTCACATTATTTTCTTGTTATTGTACAGGTGCACACTGACTGAACTATTACAAGCTTCACCTTTTGCTTTCTCCCTCTTCTGCATTCCTTCTCCCTGAAATTCAACAGCTGCCCTCCACACACAAGGGAGGAAATGTCCTGGACCTCCTCTTCAGTCAGACATCAATGCTACCCCTCTCCACATTTTTGATCATCACTTGATATCTTTCACCATCATCCTCCATATCCTGTCTAACATCAGCTATCAACAACTTACCGAAACTTCCACTCTCTCCCCAACTCCTCAATAGCTTTCTGCACACTGTCCTCACACTATCTCTTCTATCAGCAACACATCTATGTCATGAAAATGTCTACACCGACACACTCGTTAAACTTCCGAATTTCACTAGGTAGCGTGGCCGAGCGGTCTAAGGCGCTGGATTAAGGCTCCAGTCTCTTCGGGGGCGTGGGTTCGAATCCCACCGCTGCCAAGAAGCAGTTTTTGAATTCGGAGCTTTGCTTATTCGTATATACAGTACAACGCCCGTATCCGCTGTTTCAGTTACCGCGGTCCGAAAAAATGAAATAGAGAAATACAGTAAACATTTGTAAGGTTTAAATTGTAATTTGTTATATCGCGTGCGTTCTGAGTAACATGATGAAATCTCATTCAGTGCTTCATTTGAAGGACTCATTTGAAGAAGAACGGCTAGAACAGTGCAATAAATGTTTTAAAGAGAGAGAGGCCAAATTCAAATAACTCGTTATTGTAATTGTTCTATTTTATTATGTTATTATTGTTAAAGTCTTATTGTGCCTAATTTATATTTATATTTACATAATTTATAAATTAAACTTTATCATAGGTATGTACAGTATATAGTTTTCGATACTATCCACGGTTTCAGGCATCCACTGGGGGGCTTGGAACCTATCACCCGCGGATATGGGGGGTCCTAATGTACACAAGATAAACTGACCGAACTTCCATCCAAGTTCCATCATAGGAAATGATATCGACATTACTCAGGATCTCTGAGCACCTGATATTAACATCCATCTCAGGTGAAATGGACCACAAATTGACAGTGTTAATTTTATGCGAATGGGGGCAATTGCATCTAAAGAGCCGCTCACTCAGTTTCAGAGGAGATCTAAACCCATCACAACGCATTTGCAATGTGAAAGCCTGATGAGTTCTCAACACTCACTGACGTTGCCAGGTTCATGATTTTCATGATTTCCAGGTTCATGATTTTCATGATTGCCAGGTTCATGATTTTCCAAAATACAGACAATTTTGGAAATGCTAATCAGCTTATAACGCATGTCTTTTGACTGGGGGAGAATATGCAAACTCCTCACACACAGGGCGGAGGTGGGATTCGAACTGGATGTACTGGATCAGTGACCATATTTGGGTCAAAAATTTAGAGGGGTGTCTGGTTTCTGGAGTAGCATGATCCTGCTATGCTGGAGGCTGCATTTCCAAGACAGCAGTCCTAGGACCGCGTTTATAGGACCCTAGGTTTTTAGTGACAATGCCACCTACCGAATTAGAGGACCAGTGAGCGCATTTTTTTTTCTGCCAACATAGAAGATGGACAACAATCAGAGTGTGAGTACCAAATGTGAATTAATTTTTCGTATATACAGTACAACGCCCGTATCCGCTGTTTCAGTTACCGCGGTCCGAAAAAATGAAATAGAAAATTTCTGAGTAACGTGATGAAATCTCGTTCAGTCCTTCATTTGAAGGACTCATTTGAAGAAGAAAGGCTAGTAGAGTACAATAAATTAACATAATGTATTATTGGAATTGTTCTATTTTACTATAAGTTTTGGTGTTAATGTCTTATTGTGCCTAATTTATAAATTAAGCTTTATCATAGGTATGTACAGTATATAGTTTTTTATACTATCCATGGTTTCAGGCATCCACTGGGGGGTTGGAACCTATCCCCCGTTGATATGGGGGTCCTAATGTACACAAGATAAACTGACCGAACTTCCATCCAAGTTCCATCATGGGAAATGTTATCGACATTATTCAGGATCTCTGAATAATCCCACCTCTGCCTCTGTCTTTTGTAAGCATGTCTTTTGAATTCGGGGCTTTCAAAGCACAGCCTTTCGCCTTCGCATAGCTATACACACGGTAAACTGGCTAAAGTTCTATCCAAATTCTATCATAGAAAATGTTATCGACATTATTTACTTCTATTAAATAAGTTAAATAAATAATTAATTATCTCTTCTATCACCAACACATCTAAGTCCTGAAGATGTCTACTCATTAAAGATCCTCAGCTTAGTAGGTAGCGTGGCCGAGCGGTCTAAGGCGCTGGATTAAGGCTCCAGTCTCTTCGGGGGCGTGGGTTCGAATCCCACCGCTGCCAAGACACTACTTTTGAATTCGGAGCTTGCACAGCGTAGCTTTGCTCATTCGTATATACAGTACAACCCCCGTATCCGCTGTTTCAGTTACCGCGGTCCGAAAAAATGAAATAGAGAAATACAGTAAACATTTGTAATGTTTAAATTGTAATTTGTTATATCGCGTGCGTTCTGAGTTACGTGATGAAGTCTCGTTCAGTCCTTCATTTGAAGGACTCATTTGAAGAAGAGGCCACATTCACATAACTCATTATTGTAATTGTTCTATTTTAATATGTTATTGTTGTTAATGTCTTATTGTGCTTAATTTATAAATTAAACTTTATCATAGGTATCTACAGTATATAGTTTTCGATACTATCCACGGTTTCAGGCATCCACTGGGGGGCTTGGAACCTTTCGCCTTCGCATAGCTATACACACGGCAAACCGACTAAAGTTCTATCCAAATTCTATCATAGATAATGTTATCGACATTATACAGGATCTACAAGCACCTGATATAATCACTATAACATAGGTAGCGTGGCCGAGCGGTCTAAGGCGCTGGATTTAGGCTCCAGTCTCTCTTGAGGCGTGGGTTCGAATCCCACCGCTGCCATTTCAGATATTTGTGACATGTGGATTGAAATAAATGTTTGGTCATAATTATATTTATTTGGGAAAGACTGCAAAATCGTGTTAAAAGAAACACATTTACTGTAGGTGGTTACTGTACTATGGTTTGGGATCCTATTGTATACAATTCAGTAATTGTCTATGGCTCAACGGCAGTAAAAGGAAAACTAGTGTGTCAATTCAATTAAAACTCTACATATTACATATTTTAAAAATTACATAATTCATAATCGACGCCCGCTTGACATGTAAAAAAGACGACGAGTATCGTCCTTTCCAGTCGGAACGGACAGTCGAATTGGCATATTTGGAAGTCGCATTAATGGTAAGTAGTGTTCAATTTGCTCTTACTTACATACTGCATCTTGTATTGATTTACCATTTGATGAAACTATCATAATTGGTTAAACAGGCTTACTAGGTGGTGCCACAGGCTTATTAGATGAAATGCAGGCTGTTAGTTCAAGAACATGCAAAATGTCAAATGACCTTTATTACATTACCACTTTTTAAAATTATACTATATAATAACTATAATCAGAAAATCACAACTTTTGTTGGCTTTTATAGCTCTGCCAGCTGAAAAGGTTCCCGACCTCTGATGTACAGCAACCAGGAAAATCAGAGAAACACAAAAGGGTCAATATCAATATAACATGCACTGATTTGTCCCCAGCATGGAGGTTTAAATTTCACACAAACATTGTGAAACAAAGAATTTTTCACGTTTTACTCTGAATGTATACATGATTGGGAATATCCACCGATCAGCCATAACATTAAAACGACCTGGTTAATATTGTGTAGGTCCCCTTTGTGCCACCAAAACATCTCTGATCTTTCGAGGCATGGACTCTACAAGAGCTCTGAAGGTGTGCTGTGAAACTTCTATTAAATAAGTTAAATAAGTAATTAATTATCTCTTCTATCACCAACACAGCTACCTCATGAAGATGTCTACACCGACACACTCATTAAAGATAAATTGTTCAGTAGGTAGCGTGGCCGAGCGGTCTAAGGCGCTGGATTAAGGCTCCAGTCTCTTCGGGGGCGTGGGTTCGAATCCCACCGCTGCCAACGTGACACTTTTGAATTCGAAGCTTTCACAGCGTAGCTTTGCTCATTCGTATATACAGTACAACCCCTGTATCCGCTGTTTCAGTTACCGCGGTCCGAAAAAATGAAATAGAGAAATACAGTAAACATTTGTAATGTTTAAATTGTAATTTGTTATATCGCGTGCGTTCTGAGTTACGTGATGAAGTCTCGTTCAGTCCTTCATTTGAAGGACTCATTTGAAGAAGAGGCCACATTCACATAACTCATTATTGTAATTGTTCTATTTTAATATGTTATTGTTGTTAATGTCTTATTGTGCCTAATTTATAAATTAAACTTTATCATAGGTATGTACAGTATATAGTTTTTTATACTATCCACGGTTTCAGGCATCCACTGGGGGGCTTGGAACTTTTCGCCTTCGCATAGCTATACACACGGCAGACCGACTAAAGTTCTGTCCAAATTCTATCATAGATAATGTTATCGACATTATACAGGATCTACAAGCACCTGATATAACAGCCGTCACGTAGGTAGCGTGGCCGAGCGGTCTAAGGCGCTGGATTTAGGCTCCAGTCTCTCTCGAGGCGTGGGTTCGAATCCCACCGCTGCCATTTCGAATATTTGCGACATGTGGATTGAAATAAATGTTTGGTCATAATTATATTTATTTGGGAAAGACTGCAAAATCGTGTTAAAAGAAACACATTTACTGTAGGTGGTTACTGTGCAATGGTTTGGGAACCTATTGTATACAATTCAGTAATTGTCTATGGCTCAATGGCAGAAAAAGGAAAACTAGTGTGTCAATTCAACTAAAACTCTACATATTACATATTTTAAAAATTACATAATTCATAATCGACGCCCGCTTGACATGTAAAAAAGACGACGAGTATCGTCCTTTCCAGTCGGAACGGACAGTCGAATTGGCATATTTGGAAGTTGCATTAATGGTAAGTAGTGTTCAATTTGCTCTTACTTACGTACTGCATCTTGTATTGATTTACCATTTGATGAAACTATCATAATTGGTTAAACAGGCTTACTAGGTGGTGCCACAGGCTTATTAGATGAAATGCAGGCTGTTAGTTCAAGAACATGCAAAATGTCAAATGGCCTTTATTACATTACCACTTTTTAAAATTATACTATATAATAACTATAATAAGAAAATCACAACTTTTGTTGGCTTTTATAGCTCTGCCAGCTGAAAAGGTTCCCGACCTCTGCTGTACAGCAACCAGGAAAATCAGAGAAACAGAAAAGGGTCAATATCAATATAACATGCACTGATTTGTCCCCAGCATGGAGATTTAAATTTCACACAAACATTGTGAAACAAAGAATTTTTCACGTTTTACTCTGAATGTATACATGATTGGGAATATCCACCGATCAGCCATAACATTAAAACGACCTGGTTAATATTGTGTAGGTCCCCTTTGTGCCACCAAAACATCTCTGATCTTTCGAGGCATGGACTCTACAAGAGCTCTGAAGGTGTGCTGTGAAACTTCTATTAAATAAGTTAAATAAGTAATTAATTATCTCTTCTATCACCAACACAGCTACCTCATGAAGATGTCTACACCGACACACTCATTAAAGGTAAATTGTTCAGTAGGTAGCGTGGCCGAGCGGTCTAAGGCGCTGGATTAAGGCTCCAGTCTCTTCGGGGGCGTGGGTTCAAATCCCACCGCTGCCAAGACACTGCTTTTGAATTCGGAGCTTTCACAGTGTAGCTTTACTCATTCGTATATACAGTACAACGCCCGTATCCGCTGTTTCAGTTACCGCGGTCCGAAAAAATGAAATAGAAAATTCCAGAAATACAGCAAACATTTGTAATTTATATCACGTGCGTTCTGAGTAACGTGATGAAATCTCGTTCAGTCCTTCATTTGAAGGACTCATTTGAAGAAGAAAGGCTAGTAGAGTACAATAAATTCACATAATGTATTATTGGAATTGTTCTATTTTACTATAAGTTTTGGTGTTAATGTCTTATTGTGCCTAATTTATAAATTAAACTTCATCATAGGTATGTACAGTATATAGTTTTTTTATACTATCCACGGTTTCAGGCATCCACTGGGGGGTTGGAACCTATCCCCCGTTGATATGGGGGTCCTAATGTACACAAGATAAACTGACCGAACTTCCATCCAAGTTCCATCATGGGAAATGTTATCGACATTATTCAGGATCTCTGAATAATCCCACCTCTGCCTCTGTCTTTTGTAAGCATGTCTTTTGAATTCGGGGCTTTCAAAGCACAGCCTTTCGCCTTCGCATAGCTATACACACGGTAAACTGGCTAAAGTTCTATCCAAATTCTATCATAGAAAATGTTATCGACATTATTTACTTCTATTAAATAAGTTAAATAAGTAATTAATTATCTCTTCTATCACCAAAACAGCTAAACCATGAAGATGTCTACACCGACACACTCATTAAAGGTCAGTAGCTCAGTAGGTAGCGTGGCCGAGCGGTCTAAGGCGCTGGATTAAGGCTCCAGTCTCTTCGGGGGCGTGGGTTCGAATCCCACCGCTGCCAAGACACTGCTTTTGAATTCGGAGCTTGCACAGCGTAGCTTTGCTCATTCGTATATACAGTACAACCCCCGTATCCGCTGTTTCAGTTACCACGGTCCGAAAAAATGAAATAGAGAAATACAGTAAACATTTGTAATGTTTAAATTGTAATTTGTTATATCGCGTGCGTTCTGAGTTACGTGATGAAGTCTCGTTCAGTCCTTCATTTGAAGGACTCATTTGAAGAAGAGGCCACATTCACATAACTCATTATTGTAATTGTTCTATTTTAATATGTTATTGTTGTTAATGTCTTATTGTGCCTAATTTATAAATTAAACTTTATCATAGGTATGTACAGTATATAGTTTTCGATACTATCCACGGTTTCAGGCATCCACTGGGGGGCTTGGAACCTATCCCCTGCGGATATGGGGGGTCCTAATGTACACAAGATAAACTGACCGAACTTCCATCCAAGTTCCATCATAGGAAATGATATCGACATTACTCAGGATCTCTGAGCACCTGATATTAACATCCATCTCAGGTGAAATGGACCACAAATTGACAGTGTTAATTTTATGCGAATGGGGGCAATTGCATCTAAAGAGCCGCTCACTCAGTTTCAGAGGAGATCTAAACCCATCACAACGAATTTGCAATGTGAAAGCCTGATGAGTTCTCAACACTCACTGACATTGCCAGGTTCATGATTTTCCAAAATACAGACAATTTTGGAAATGCTAATCAGCTTATAACGCATGTCTTTTGACTGGGGGAGAATATGCAAACTCCTCACACACAGGGCGGAGGTGGGATTCGAACTGGATGTACTGGATCAGTGACCATATTTGGGTCAAAAATTTAGAGGGGTGTCTGGTTTCTGGAGTAGCATGATCCTGCTATGCTGGAGGCTGCATTTCCAGGACAGCAGTCCTAGGACCGCGTTTCTAGGACCCTAGGTTTTTAGTGACAATGCCACCTACTGAATTAGAGGACCAGTGAGCGCATTTTTTTTCTGCCAACATAGAAGATGGACAACAATCAGAATGTGAGTACCAAATGTGAATTAATTTTTCGTATATACAGTACAACGCCCGTATCCGCTGTTTCAGTTACCGCGGTCCGAAAAAATGAAATAGAAAATTCCAGAAATACAGCAAACATTTGTAATTTATATCACGTGCGTTCTGAGTAACGTGATGAAATCTCGTTCAGTCCTTCATTTGAAGGACTCATTTGAAGAAGAAAGGCTAGTAGAGTACAATAAATTCACATAATGTATTATTGGAATTGTTCTATTTTACTATAAGTTTTGGTGTTAATGTCTTATTGTGCCTAATTTATAAATTAAACTTCATCATAGGTATGTACAGTATATAGTTTTTTTATACTATCCATGGTTTCAGGCATCCACTGGGGGATTGGAACCTATCCCCCGTTGATATGGGGGTCCTAATGTACACAAGATAAACTGACCGAACTTCCATCCAAGTTCCATCATGGGAAATGTTATCGACATTATTCAGGATCTCTGAATAATCCCACCTCTGCCTCTGTCTTTTGTAAGCATGTCTTTTGAATTCGGGGCTTTCAAAGCACAGCCTTTCGCCTTCGCATAGCTATACACACGGTAAACTGGCTAAAGTTCTATCCAAATTCTATCATAGAAAATGTTATCGACATTATTTACTTCTATTAAATAAGTTAAATAAGTAATTAATTATCTCTTCTATCACCAAAACAGCTAAATCATGAAGATGTCTACACCGACACACTCATTAAAGGTCAGCAGCTCAGTAGGTAGCGTGGCCGAGCGGTCTAAGGCGCTGGATTAAGGCTCCAGTCTCTTCGGGGGCGTGGGTTCGAATCCCACCGCTGCCAACGTGACACTTTTGAATTCGGAGCTTTCACAGCGTAGCTTTGCTCATTCGTATATACAGTACAACCCCCGTATCCGCTGTTTCAGTTACCGCGGTCCGAAAAAATGAAATAGAGAAATACAGTAAACATTTGTAATGTTTAAATTGTAATTTGTTATATCGCGTGCGTTCTGAGTTACGTGATGAAGTCTCGTTCAGTCCTTCATTTGAAGGACTCATTTGAAGAAGAGGCCACATTCACATAACTCATTATTGTAATTGTTCTATTTTAATATGTTATTGTTGTTAATGTCTTATTGTGCCTAATTTATAAATTAAACTTTATCATAGGTATGTACAGTATATAGTTTTTTATACTATCCACGGTTTCAGGTATCCACTGGGGGGCTTGGAACCTTTCGCCTTCGCATAGCTATACACACCGCAGACCGACTAAAGTTCTGTCCAAATTCTATCATAGATAATGTTATCGACATTATACAGGATCTACAAGCACCTGATATAATAGCCGTCACGTAGGTAGCGTGGCCGAGCGGTCTAAGGCGCTGGATTTAGGCTCCAGTCTCTCTCGAGGCGTGGGTTCGAATCCCACCGCTGCCATTTCGAACATTTGCGACATGTGGATTGAAATAAATGTTTGGTCATAATTATATTTATTTGGGAAAGACTGCAAAATCGTGTTAAAAGAAACACATTTACTGTAGGTGGTTACTGTACTATGGTTTGGGATCCTATTGTATACAATTCAGTAATTGTCTATGGCTCAATGGCAGAAAAAGGAAAACTAGTGTGTCAATTCAACTAAAACTCTACATATTACATATTTTAAAAATTACATAATTCATAATCGACGCCCGCTTGACATGTAAAAAAGACGACGAGTATCGTCCTTTCCAGTCGGAACGGACAGTCGAATTGGCATATTTGGAAGTTGCATTAATGGTAAGTAGTGTTCAATTTGCTCTTACTTACGTACTGCATCTTGTATTGATTTACCATTTGATGAAACTATCATAATTGGTTAAACAGGCTTACTAGGTGGTGCCACAGGCTTATTAGATGAAATGCAGGCTGTTAGTTCAAGAACATGCAAAATGTCAAATGACCTTTATTACATTACCACTTTTTAAAATTATACTATATAATAACTATAATCAGAAAATCACAACTTTTGTTGGCTTTTATAGCTCTGCCAGCTGAAAAGGTTCCCGACCTCTGATGTACAGCAACCAGGAAAATCAGAGAAACACAAAAGGGTCAATATCAATATAACATGCACTGATTTGTCCCCAGCATGGAGGTTTAAATTTCACACAAACATTGGGAAACAACGAATTTTTCACGTTTTTATTGTGTAGGTCCCCTTTGTGCCACCAAAACATCTCTGATCTATCGAGGCATGGACTCTACAAGAGCTCTGAAGGTGTGCTGTGTAATAAATAATTGTTTATTACTGCAAACTTTTTATTAATTATTAAAATTATTTAATAAAACTTCTATTAAATAAGTTAAATAAGTTTAATTAATTATCTCTTCTATCACCAACACAGCTAAGCCATGAAGATGTCTACACCGACACACTCGTTAAAGTTACCTATTTCAGTAGGTAGTGTGGCCGAGCGGTCTAAGGTCCTGGAGTTAGGCTTCAGTCTCTCTGGAGGCATGGGGTTGAATCTCACCGCTTCCATCCTGGATTTTAGGACATTTCCGACATATGGAACGAATTTAATGGTACTGAACGGTCGGTTATAATTCTAATTATTTGGGAAACACTGTGAAATCGAAGTTTGATCTCTGCTATACAGCAACCATACAAATCAGAGAAACACAAAAGGGTCAATATCAATATAACATGCACTGATTTGTCCCCAGCATGGTGGTTCAAATTTCACACAAACATTGTGAAACAACGAATTTTTCACGTTTTACTCGTATATACAGTATACATGAATGTATACATGATTGTGAATATCCACCGATCAGCCATAACATTAAAACGACCTGGTTAATATTGTGTAGGTCCCCTTTGTGCCACCAAAACACCTCCGTCACATTATTTTCTCATTACTGTACTGCACTGACTGAACGATTACAAGCTTCGCCTCTTGCCTTCTCCCTCTTCTGCATTCCTTCTCCCTGAAATTCAACAGCTGCCCTCCACACACAAGGGAGGAAATGTCCTGGACCTGTTCTTCAGTCAGACATCAACTCTACCCCTCTCCACATTTTCGATTTGATATCTTTCACCATCACCCCCCATATCCTGCCTAACATCAGCTATCAATAACTTACCGAAACTTCCACTCTCTCTCCTATTCCTCCATAGCTTCCTGCACACTATCATCCAGACACTGACTCCTCATCAGCCCTTTAGCAGGCAGTGTGGCCAAGCAGTCTAACGTGCTGGCTTTAGGCTCCAGTCTCTTCGAAGGCGTGGGTTTGAATCCCACTGTTGGCAACTTTGTTTTGGCCTGTTACAACCATAATAAAATCCTGCAGAACTCAGACCAAATGGATGCAGTGGCAGTCATGCACTTATAAACAAGGACAGAGTATCACTGATGCCAAGCACCATTGTACACACACACACAGTGCTGGATTAAGGCTCCAGTCTCTTCGGAGACCTGGGTTTGAACCTCACCGCTGCCAAAATGTGACTTTTGAATCTAGGGCTTCTAAAAAGTTGTCTTGCTTGCGTATAGCCTATAAACCTGTTATATCACATCATACTTCAAAAGTGGTTTGAGCAGTAAGATAGCAATGCGATCTTGCTATCAATATGTGAATGAACTTACTTTTTAAATTTTAGATTTACATGCACTATCTAACTTATAATGTTGCCGCTTTGCACTTTGTAAAAGCACTGAGTGTAAACCTATCATGCACATTATTATTTTTTATAAAGGCCAGCTATGATTATTTTTCCATTGTGTACCTCTAATGCTGCCTCAGACTCCTCCAGTGAAGCCTGCAGTTCTTCTTTTTCCATCTCAATCTTCTTTTTCATTTTCTGGAGCTCGTGAACACTCTTCCCCCCATCCGAAAGCTGGTCAGTGAGATCAGCAATTTCCTCTGAAATAACATCATCATTGTCTGTAGAGTTACACAACAGCCTTTAGATGTACTGCCATAAATCTGCAGGGAGGGTGATAACGAACTGCTGCAGTGTTTGTGTGAAAATATGGTCAAGGTTTTCACACCATACACTACCTCTGCCTGAGGAATCCTACTGAGTCAGCATGTTTCCCATACTGGATGCATTCTGCACAACTAATTATAGTTTTCTCTTATAACCCCAATCATAAAAAGGAAAGATTAAGTTTGGCATTGTGTGGTCTTAATCCCTCATAAATCCAGTGTAGTTACATAGTAATTAATGTATGTGTGGGTTAAGTGAGTCATGCTTGTTTTGATTTGGGCTGTCAAACTGCAGAATAGACTATTTTCATGACAACTTTCAGCTGACTGACTGTAATTAAAGTAAAATGAACAAATGCAGTGTACATGTGAAACATGATACTTTGGCAAACATCATGCGGTACATGTGTTGGCATTAAGGTCATTTAAAGACTGTATATGCTACCTTGGAAGGCCTTGTTCTCTCTGCGTAGAGCCTCGCCCTGCTCCACAGACTCCTCGTAGGCTGTTTTGAGCTTGAAGAGCTCCGCAGCATGCTGTCTGCTCTCTTTCTGACAGCTTTCCACCTCAGCCAGCAGCTCCTCACACTTCTGCCTCCAGTCTCCCAGCTGCTTGTCCAGCATTCGCTGCTTCTTATCCAGCACTGCCGATGCATTGTTGGCCTGTGGTATTATAATGCAAAACATATAGTCAAATGTTAAAGATAGGGGTGTAACAATCCACTCCAGTCATGATTTGATTTGATCCATGATACTTACTTCACGATTCAATTCAATTCCTTTCTCTGAATATTTTTTAACAAAATTTGAATGAAGAAAAATTATGACTGAAAATATTTCAGAATCATAAACAATGCAAAACAATGTGCATTTTGCCTGTATAAAATTAAATAAATCAAAAATGGCTACAAACAGAGGTTTAATATTGTACATTAAATGTACTACAAGTTCACCACATCTTATACATAAAGAAATAAATTTATAAATCCTCCCAAAAATGGATTCAATAAACAAAATCTCTGACCTGGGGAAAATGACTGAAACATAATGAGCACCGTAGCAGTGCCTGAGCCTCCAAAGAGCTCCAAAGTTGGCTAAAAGGCCGGTTTCTGCAACCTTTTTTGAGCACTGTAGAGCTCAGTGGCACAGGGCTGGTGTCATTTAAAGGCTACTGAAGAGCTCTTTTTTACTGTTATAGCATGGTTGTTTAATCATATAACGTATAATCGTTGTTGGTCATTGTTATCCAGAGGTATGTTGTATGTTGTAACTTTATGTGTTGCGCAGATTGTGATCTCTGGTGTTCAAACAGTGCAATTGCATTAGATGTACAAGTAAAAGAATGCTGATTTCCATAATGTGAATTGCTACCTGATGCACATCATCAGATTTTTGCATCACAATGTATCGTGTCAGCATGCATCATTACACTCCTAGTTAAAGACACTCAACACACAAGTCAACGTGGCAAAACAAATGGAAAGGTTGCTTTATTCAGAATGTGGATGGAATAATATGAAAAATAAAATCATGTTAGCTACTAAGTCTTTTAGTATATCATCCTGTCTGATATGACACATCATATAACACTGCATTTTGTTATTGAACCTGATAGATAACATTAAAAGCAAACCCAAAGCTATTCACTTTTAGCTTGCGGTACATTTTACACTACAGTAGAGGAATACAATTTATTCCAATTTCAGATGTCATTGTCTCTAAAGTTCTAAAGCCCATCTTTAAAAAATTATATTTAACTAAAGACTTTGAATTTTCATTTCTGAGTGGCCAGAAGGTGTTGATTAATTTCTTTAACAGCAGGTAATTCATGGGTTTATATGAATGTGCTTGTTCTAATGCATTTTTGTTTCTATAGTAACAACTTACCCAGGGACTTGTATGGCAGACATGCCACATAAACAAATAAAAAAAACATTGGCCATGTTGTTAGAATTTTAGTTATGATTATGTAGTTATGATGTTTAGTTAGAATTTGTGGAAGGAGTCTAAAGGAATGGTGCTTTGTAACTTCTCTACAAGTGACAGTCCTCCTTGCTGTAGATTATATTGTGCCCAGACCAGCAGTCCAAACAAGCGTATGCTACTAAATATACAGGGAATAAAGCACTTGGTGGAGTAGGGAACAAGCCTAGGATTAGGCTTATGAAAACAATGTAAGAGAAGACTGACATCCAACCAGATGTACCAATATCTCGATTGACAGTGGCTTACAGTACAAAACCGTCTAAAAAGTGAAGTTTAGCAGAAACATCAGTGTGGATTTTTATTAATAGAGAGACTTGAGATCTTCCATCTTGTCTTACCATAAATCTGTGTTTGCATGTGAAAAAGATATCTAGATGGATGGAATGGAAAAAGATGAGTGACTCCTTTGGCAGCTAATGAGGTCCAAGTTAAGAACTGCCAACATTACCCACACCTGCTTCAATAGTCATTGCAGGTGAATTCTCAGGGGGACATAATTTTTCAAATCAGCAATGCTTTTAAAATAGGCAAAAGCAGTATTGTAAAGCTCACTATCTAACAAAAGCATATCAGCATTCACAGATTAATGTTTGGGAAATGCTTCTTTACCTTTTCCAGGTCCAAACAGAGCTCTTCAACCTCCGCCTGCAGCCTCTGCTTGGTTTTTTCCAGGCTGGAGCACTTGGACTGCGTGGCCTCTACGGCTTCCTCAGCCTCCTGCAGTCGAGCCTGCAGCTTTTTCCTGCAGGCACACAACAGTAGTACACCCAGTTTCAATATTTAGCAATGCTGCCCCATTTCTGAAAAAAGTATTTCTATTTATTTCTTTAAGCTCATATTTTTTTTAGTGTCTAACAAAAGCTCAGGCCTCTATCTGGTTTGACTGGTTCTGAAGGAGCATTTGCTTTTTTGTTAAACTGGATTAAGTTTATTGTATTCACCTCCTGTCATGACATGCTACTGTTTATGACCATGATAAACTTTGTTCTGTATATTCTAGGATCATACATTTTAACCTTAATGTTCTGTTGACTATTTAGCAATGGATAACACAGGCTGTTTTGATTTGATACAATATGATTATAAAAACTGTATTATGCAATAATATACCCAAAATCCCTTCCTTGTGCTTGGGGAGCCTACTGACAGGTGTGTGAGCACAGGTGCAAGTTTAAGTGAGAAGGGGAGGAAACGTGACAGGAAATACAGTTACAGGTTTGGTTTTATATTGACAAATACCTTTTTTTATTTTATGCTTTTATTTTTCCTTGGTACTAACAGACCAAACTGGGCTTAATGTCATCTCATTGTGGGAGACATTTCAGTATTGTCCCAGCTTTACCCAAGGAATAAAACACAACAGGGTGTGCTGTTATAGGAAAGTAATATATGACAGGTTGGTGTAATGCAGCCTGACACGAGGCAAAGTTACCATTACCGTCACGTATACTTTCCTATCACTATGCATCCTGAAGTGTTTTATTTCTCTTATACCAATTTTCCAACAGTAACACATTTTTATTTATTAAAGAATGTTTTACAATTAAATCAAATGGTTAATGTTGAATGTCTGCAAGCCAAGTTAGTTTCTGTTATCACTTATGTTAGAGCAGCTAAACAGTTTATTTTTCCTTTTTACAAAAAAGCAGTTTGTCACATTACTGAGAAACTGCAAAGCCCTCCGCCTTGAAGACATGAAGAAGAAACCATGTTGGAAAACATGGAACCTTCTTCTATCCATCCATTTTCCGTACCGGTTATCCTACATGGGGTCGTGTTGAGCCTGGAGCCTATCCCAGGGAATTCGGGGCAGAAGGCCCTAGAAGGGGTGCCAACACAATTGCACACACAATCACACACTTCAGACAAATTTGGACATGCCAATAAGCCTACAACACATGTCTTGGGACTAGGGGAGGAAACTGGAGAGCCTGGGGAAACACGGGGGAAACCCTGAAGCACGGGGAGAACATGCAGACTCCATGCACACAGGACGGGGGTAGGAATCAAACTCACAACCCTGGAGGGGGGAGGCAAACATGCTAACAGCTAAGCCAACACTGTTCCACTGTGCCAGTCCCCCCCCCCCCCCCCACCAACCTCTACCTAAAAAATGTAACGTCTCATTACAGAAAACTTCTTCATAATCAACTTTTACACACATTATTTAAATCGGGGTTTATGTGGAACATCCACTATACATCCACGGTGTCCCTGTGTAAGTTGTTACTATAGAAACAATCATTAGAATGAGCAAATTAATCACACCTTCTGACCAATCAGAATTGAGAATTCAACAGCGCTATGGTGTAATAAAAAAATTTTACATGGGTAATTTTGACCCAAAATAAACATCTTAAAACGTGTGTAGGGTCATACAGGATGCTTTGACTGGACACTTATTAGTCACTGTGTAACTGCCTGCTTGCACAGACATATGGTTTGACATTTGCACACTATAACTGCTCATGTGTGTATGTACGTGAGTGTGTGCATTTTTGGGATACGTACTTGGCCTCCTCTAGTTCATCGCTGTGCTGGATAGACTCGGCCTCATGGCGGCTCCTCCAGTGTGTGACATCGCTGTTGAGCTTGGAGACGAGGCGCTGCAGCTCCAGTTTGCTCTCCTGTTCCTCCTCCAGCTGCTCCTTCAGCAACTCACACTCCTGTCGCACTGCTGCCAAACTGCTGCTCAGTGTCGCTTTACTCTGCCCATACACACACACACACACACACACACACACACACACACACACACACACACACACACACACACACACACATTTTTGCATTGTGTGTTTATTGTGTTTTTGCTATAGTACAATATCCAATAACGTATTTGTGTATTACAGTAATAGAGTTCATATATTGAGTTACTATTTATACTTTTTCTTCAGTCAAACAAATCAATATTATAAAAGTGTCATAAATTTAACAGAAAACAAAATTTTTATCATTACTCGAAATTAGTTGCATGACAATTAACATCCAGCCTTAATGCCATAATCCTGACAGGCCTATTTAATATTATTTTCCCCACGTGTATGTGCACAGTGCTACAACCAGAAATCAGGAAAAAACTCCAAAAATGTATTGCTTTTTGATAGAAGATTACAGATTTTTTTTAAAAAAAATTTAAAATAATTGCCACTAATGCACTAATGTAATGTGCACAGTGTAACGTCTGAACGTATCAAACTGATTTCTGAATCAGCCTGGACTTAGCAAAGAAGTTTCTCTGTTTCTTTCAGCTGTGAATCCATATCAGTAACCTCTTCAACCAGATGCCATCGGAATGCTACGGGGGCACGACCCCCCTCTTCAGACACACACACACACACACACACACACGCACGCACACACACAAAGCTTACCTACACGCGCACGCGCGCGTACACACACAATGGAAGAATCTCTTTTGAATGTAACATGTTATTATATGTAATTATTCGATGCCCAAATAGTGTGATGTTTTCTTATTTGCATATATTGTGTGTTTATGTAACCTAACTATAATGATTTTAGATAGTTTAATTTAGGATATTATTTTAAATGTCTGTAACCATGTTTCACCTTTTAATATTTGCATAAGTCCAGCGAATTTGGTATGTAATTAATCGTCTCTCGACGCCCCGATCGATTATGCATATGACATTACAATGGGATACATTATTTCATGCTTTTCCTTAATTTCATATGTAATACAGTTTAAACCGGCATCCCCCAGGACATGAAAATTCAGGTCTGAGACCAGACAAAGAGAGTTCATCCCGCCAACAAATCCAACTTCCTGATTGGCCAATAGCCCACACATTCAAACTCTCTGGACTCTCATATTCTCTTCGGTCTTCTTCGGTTCACCCCAGTTCACTTCAGGTTTCCCTCCCCCGGGGGCCACGTGCCCCGGGGAGAGGGAATCTCTCTCTCTCTCCCGGACAAAGGATGCAACCGCCTCACGGCCCACGCCTTTTCAAACGGCACGATGAACCAGCAAACTCGACACGACCTCGCACGAACTTTCAAACTGACAACACCCAAACCATGCAAGTATAGTTAATGGATCTATACATGCATTAAGATTGTACCCCTGTTTACAGGAGATTTAAGTTCGTTGCTGGTTTTGAAAAAGGCTAATTAATTGTTGTTTTTTGTCTGTTACCCTCTTCCTTTCATTACTTTCTCTCTAATCTCTCTCTTCTTGTATATAGATGTACATACATATTGTTTGCTTAGAGTTAGTTGTGTGTATCCTTAGTTACACGTAGTTATTAAAATCTATTATCACCACGCTTGATTGTTGTTTTGGTCACGTGATGAGTCACTTCTACACTGCAAGACCTCGCTACCCATTCTATTTTTAATAACAAAACGGGAAATCCTTCCTGGCCAGAAATATAAACTCCCTCTTTAGAGTTCATAATTCTAAACTAGACTACAGCTAATCCTAAAAGCTGATCTAGACCACCTACATAGTCATAATTAATTATAATCCGTTGTAGTTAATTATCTATATGTATATGTGCACATACATGAATTCCCTTTCATGGCTGATGTATATTTATAACTGGTCACAACACGCGTTGATTAGATATATAGATATATCACGCCATTCGAGCTAATTCCTTACATAAATTGGAGAATACATTTAAACGTGTCAAACATCTTTTAATTCGTTACATGAATTGTAACTGGTGGAGATTATATTTAAATGTTTCATTTTTACGTCTGATTTGCTACATATTCTGGTAGATAATGCGGGCACGCTTTAAAACTCGTCTCCTTTAAAAAGGTGCTTTGAATCCAAGCGTGCGCTTCTGTTTCGTTTCATTTTTAAAGCTGATTCCTTACAACAGTATAACCAGAAACATTTTTCACAAAAAGACATCTTTAAACATGTGCATGTCTGAACTTACAAGTTCAAAACTATTTGTAATGTTAAAAAAAGGGATATATTTATATATTCAAATGAGATCATATCCCAGTTCCCATCTAAGAAAAGAACACACCTTGACCTCTTCATCACACTGTTTCTTGAGCTCCTCGAGCTGCGCCATGAGCAGGCTTTTAGAGCGACTCGTCTGGCTGAGCTTTGTCTCCGTCTCCTCCATCTGCCTGTTTAGCTCATTATTGTCAGCTACAAGACAGGAGTGAACAAAAAGATCCTGTTACTGACTCACACCTGAAGAAAATCTTTTATTTAAAAAAAAACAAAACCCACACATTTGTTCTTAGATGCAGCGTAGGGTCACTGTATGTTCATTTACCTGGATGAGATTTTTTTTGGGGAAAAAAAAAACTTTTGTAACATATATTCTTGCTAATCTTTTAGTTTAGTCTAGTTAGTCTTTTAACCAAATGTACTGCATGTGTTTTTCCCCACATTATATCTCCTACCTATCAGTCTGTTCTTGGCCACAGTGACCTCAGTGAGAGCTTTCTGTAGGTCTTCATTCCTCGAGTTGGCTTCACACAGCAAGTCCTCCAGTTTCTTCAGCTGCGTGTCAGTGGACACCTGGTATTACACATGATCATAAAGCTCAGTGTTAGCTTTGATCAGAACGCATGGAATTCCCTCACTCTGCCTCGCCGGGGCTGCCTGAGCTGCTCATGGCACAGTGAGTTAATGAGAGGCCGAAGCTGAGATCACATAGAGAACCTTGCTAACCGCCATCACCACGCTGCCCTCTATAGCACATCTGTCATAGAGAACAACTCAAACTGTAGTAGTATTATGTTACAAAATATGGAGAGACATGAGTGATTTGGAAACAAGTTTGTTATAGAATTTGAATTGTTATGGAAATTAGATTTTAAGTGGTAGAAAAGAACTATGTCCATAGGCGCTAGTTTTGTTTAGTTTTTTTTTGTGTGTGATTAAATAATTATCTGCAAATTATGCAAATTATGTAGATAATATAAACCATCCATGACTTGTAATTTTACATTACTCATTCACAACACAAAGATAAGAATATAGCAAATTGGGGAAAACGACAAAGTATATAGTATAAACAGGGTGGATTATTTAGGGCATGTGTGAATGAGATATTTAATTAAGTTCTTATGGGACAATCCAATCTCTGACCTTGCACATATTGTAAATGTTTTAACTTTATTAATCATAGCAGTCATAACTTTACTAAACATTTATTAATTCTATAACATTGTTACAGAATAACAGCCTTTTTATAATTGTAGATTAATTCAGTTGTGTAAAGTAACTTTTTAGCAGCAGTTAAACCAGTAAAAAGCAAACGTTTTTGAGATCAGGTTAAAAGAACTGTCATTATTTAATAAAAACAGACCAGTGGTTCTTTAGGTGTTCAAATGATATCAGATGCTGGTGTTAATAATACATAGTGTCCTTGAAACATTGTTGACTGTGATGTCTATTCTTGCTATTACGGACATGATGTTCATAAGAATGAATTTCAGAATGAATGTTAATGTAAACCGCACATCTTTTCCCCAGAGGTGTCCAGAAATCAACTGAAATCAATTAATCAACTGCAGTCATCAAAAAGGTGAATAATAATGTATAATTAATGAAAATATCCTTGATAAATTTCCATCAGTTTTCAAAATGACATAGTAGCATAGGTTTAACTGTGCAGATGTGACTAATAAAGGGATTTTTTTTTAGGTTTCATGTCGTTTTTGGTGCATGGTGCAAATTTAACATTTTAAGTAAAATGTTGATTTTAATAATGTACTATCATTAATTGCTGTTGGTATTATTAATGATAGAATAGGGCTCCCATCCCATATTGTATCATGCTGACCAGAGCTACTCCTCATCCTCATTCTACCGTTTCTACCATCCTACTACCTTTAGAGCATTTACAGCCCAGAAAAACCCTGATACAGTATGAGATCATTGTTTTATAGGTGGGATTTTGACCTTGGCCTTTTGCATGGTGTCTAATGAAGCTGCTAGGTCGTCCACCTCCAGCAGCAGGTTCTGTTTCTCCTTCTCCAGTTTGGCACGAGTCCTCTGCAGGCCTTCACACTGCTCGCTCAGCTCAGTCAGTGCGTCTCCGTGCCTCTTCCTTAGAGCCGCCGCCATCGTTTCAGCCTGTGCCGAGGACTCCTCCAGCTCACGCCTCAGTCTCTGCAGCTCCACTTCACGCTTCTTATTCATCTCCATCTACAGCAGATAAAGTGAGTGATAAGTTCAGCATGCAAGTTAGTAAGCATTGATTCAAAAAACAACTTACTTCCTCTATTATTGCATTAGCTATGAGTGCACCTGAGAGGCTGTGACACCTCCTGCCTCCTCCAGCCGGTCTGTCAGATCATCCATTTCTCGGGTCAGGTCAGCGCGCTGCTTCTCTACCTGAGAGTTCGGACATACACTCAGTGAGCAACAGTGTGTGTTTGTGTGTGCTTACATGTGTGTACAAGTATATCTTAAACACCTGTGTGTGTGTGTGTGTGTGTGTGTGTATGTGTGTATATGTGTGTGTGTGTGTGTTAGAGAGAGAGAGAGAGAGAGAGAGAGAGAGAGAGAGAGAGAGAAGGGATTATGCTTATAGAGATGATTTGCAGCATAAGTGCTCCTGGTGACAGATATGAGGATGTCATTAAGGCCTTACTCTTACACTGTTTACTAAAAGCTGTAAAATTACCACTTGCATGCTTACTCGCAGATTAAGTGCTCATCTTAACATGTGAAATGCTGTGTTTTCCCATTACTCTGCTATAGCATGTGAAGAGTGAAGGAGAAAATCAGACCTACAACATGTTAAGATTCGACACAGAATTTAGTCATCTATAAGCATACCAATATTGAGTCTTCATAACACACTGATAAGCACTGCATAAATGTTTTATAAACCAATACTGGAGGATTTGTCAAAATACATGAGACAACATAAAAGTATCTGTTTTATTGGAAATTACTTTCTAACAGCACGTTCCTTAAGTGTTGAGAAATCTTTGATGAAATGTTTACTGTTCACTGGTCATGTTACCTTTTTTGTGCTGTAGTAACTGTATTTACTTTTTAATAGGGGCAAGCAATTGAGTTCTCTTTATGTGAAGTACGGTTAGTGCATTTGTACCATTCCTATCCATTTTCACTTATTTACAAAACCAAATAAATGTTTTTAAGGCTCTCAAACTAAAGTGGTAATCACATTTGCATTTGAAAACAATTTGACAACACTGTTATGAAGCGCTATATATCATGAATGCGATTTTTTAAAAATTGAAAAACATTTAATTACAGTAATGTCAAATCAGTCAACCCTTGCCGATAATTGAGGGCTCTCTTTCATGTAAAAAAGTCATAAAAATGTCTAATGACACCTCACAAGTTTTGACATACACCTTTCAGAAATTCTCCAGCATTGCTTTATAAAAGATTTATGCAGTGCTTATGAGCACAATGCAATGCTTATGTGTTATAAATTCCTTAGGTAGGTGTTCTTCAAATAAAGTGTTACCAAGTAGACCTATATCAGTTTTTACTTGAATCTAAGCAATGGACACAATTTTGCCTAAACAACTGGAACTGTATATTTTACCCAATGAGTCTGTAAACTTAAGGATAATCAGGAATTATGAGGTTCTTAGTCTTAATTTTTTAGGGGGTCCCTAGGTAAGTATAGAGTGCATTCACAACATTTCAGGTTTGAGACTTCTCTGATTTTCTTTTTTTCTATGGGGGTGAGAAAGTGCAATTTAAAAAAATTCCCCTCAATTTCAGGTTGTATATTTCTGGTAAGGGACCAGATATGAACTTGAAATTTTCACAGAAATAAGTCTTGTATAGTAGCATTATAGAGAGACTCGAACCCTTCCCATAATAAATTGACCCTAAAAATGGAACTGTGAGCAATCTTGAGCATTACATTTGGACTTAAGTTCTAAGTCTACGAAACAAGAATGTGCAAAATGTTTATATATGTACAGTTTTGTGCAAACATTTTAGGCAGGGGTGAAAAAATGCTGTAAAGTAAGAATGCTTTCAAATATAGACATGTAAATAGTTTATATTTATCAATTAACAAAATGCACAGTGAGTGAACAGAAGAAAAATCTACATAAAATCAATATTTGGTGTGACCACCCTTTGCCTTCAAAACAGCATAAATTCTTCTAGGTACACTTGCACAACTTCAGAGATTTTGTAGGCATATAGTCAGGTGTATGATTAAATAATTATACCAAACAGGTGCTAATGATCATCAATTCAATATGTAGGTTGAAACACAATCATTAACTGAAACAGAAACAGCTGTGTAGGAGGAATAAAACTGGGTGAGGAACAGCCAAACACAGCTAACAAGGTGAGGTTGCTGAAGACAGTTTACTGTCAAAAGACATACACCATGGCAAGACTGAGCACAGCAACAAGACAGAAGGTAATTATACTGCATCAGCAAGGTCTCTCCCAGACAGAGATTTCAAGGCAGACAGATCGACACATCAGGCTTACTTCCCTTCGCAATCGGAAGATGTCCAGCAGTGCCATTTGCTCAGACCTGGCAGAAACCAGTGGAACCCCGGTACACCCATCTACTGTCTGGAGAAGTCTGGTCAGAAGTGGCTTTCATGGAAGACTTGCAGCCAAAAAGCCATACCTCCAACGTGGTAACAAAGCCAAGTGACTCAACTATGCATGAAAACACAGGAACTGGGGTGCAGAAAAATGGCAGCAGGTGCTCTGGATTGATGAGTCAAAATTTGACATATTTGGCTGTAGCAGAAGGCAGTTTGTTCACTGAAGGGTTGGAGAGCGGTACACGAATGAGTGTCTGCAGGCAACAGTGAAGCATGGTGGAGGTACCTTGCAAGTTTGGGGCTGCATTTCTGCAAATGGAGTTGGGGATTTGGCCAGAATTAATGGTCTCCTCAATGCTGAGAAGTACAGGCAGATACTTATGCATCATGCAATACCATCAGGTAGGCATCTGATTGGTCCCAAATTTATTCTGCAGCATGGCAACGAGCCCAAACATACAGCAAAAGCCATTAAGACCCATCTTCAGTATAAAGAAGAACAAGGAGTCCTGGAAGTGATGATATGGCAACCACAGGGCCCTGATCTCAACATCATCGAGTCTGTCTGGGATTACATTAAGAGAGAGAAGCAACTGAGGCTGTCTAAATCCACAGAAGAACTGTGGTTAGTTATCCAAGATGTTTGGGCCAACCTACTTGCCGAGTTCCTCCAAAACTGTGTGCAAGTGTACCTAGAAGAATTGATGCTGGTTTGAAGGCAAAGGGTGGTCACACCAAGTATTGATTTGATGTAGATTTTTCTTCTGTTCACTCACTTTACATTTTGTTAATTGATAAATATAAACTATTAACATGTCCATTTTTGAAAGCATTGTTACTTTACAGCATTTTTTCACACCTGCCTAAAACTTTTGGGCAGTACTATACATGTACCTTGTAATGTGCTCTAGAGATAAGTTTTTGTTTCAAGGAGCTAGGACCATCCTGAGCCGAGATATATTTTTTTTCCGTAAGCAGCTGTATAAGCAAAATTTGTTGTGTGCCATGACACAAAGGTGGCGTCGTAGTTAAACCAACTAAAATAAAAAAAAAAAAATTTAAAAAAAAACCTGTAAAAACTGGTGGTTTTGCAATGCCTATACATAGAGGTAATCACTCAAAAAAATTAGACAAATTAAAAATGGTCAAGCAACCTGTATTAGACCACTTGAGATGGAATGACCCTCAGATAACAGAGAATAATGGCTATTAGTTTATTGTAGCAGTCACAGGAGATTAATAGGATTGCTCGTTCCTGCTATATTTAGGAGGTAATAAACTAGAAGAATTGTGGCTGGTCTCTGACTTGCATGACCTTTTGGTTCTTAAACTGATGGTGATAACGTGAAAACAGTTTGGGTGAGTTTCATTTGCCACCCAGGAGGGGCTTCATTTTGCAAGCCTGAGCAAGATCCAGGACATGGCCTTTGACCTCTAGAAGGATCATACGCTGCCCTCGTCACTGGCACTGGCAGAAGACTTTTCCAGTGCTTCAACGTGTCAACACTGGCTTTAGTTTACTCACCTGTCAATCAATCTCTCATTCATCAGCTAGAACAGATCAAGAAGACCATGACCTCAACCCAAGTTAAAGAATCAGTAAGTACATAATGAAAGTGTTAAGCATCATAAGCATATGTGTAATATGGATTGGTATTGGTTTGTATTTTGTCTGGAAAATACATTTCTCTGCAGATTATGCACTTTAATGGCGTCAGATGCTGATGATTCTATCAGTAATGAAAAAAAAGATGAGAACAATGGCGGGACTGTGTGTGTCTGATATGTGCAAGAGAGTGAGAAGGGGTCTGCGGAGGCACAGGTAGGCACACAGAGATAAAGTTGTACATGTCTGTGCATGACTCTTCACACTCCACTCTGGCTTAGGCTCAGTGAATAGAAGAGCTGTGCTCCATTAAGAATGCCACCCAGTGTGGAGACAGAGCCCGGAGGCATGTCATCAAGCTGCTGTGGCAGACAGCATGTCAGACCCGCTTGCAGCATCGAAAATATTTCTTTATCAGCTTTCTCCATACAGTACTGTGCAAAAGTGTAGGCACATGTAAGAAATGCTCTCGAAAGTAAGTAAAAAATAAACATTTTACCACAAAGTGCAGCAAAAACTGAAACATATAAAAACTAATATGTAAAAGAAAAAGCATCTTGATTTTGCTTTCAACAGTTTCAATTGTTTATTTCTAGAAAGAAGTAGAAAGAAAACACAATTGTAAGCTAGAAATTAGTGAACATGTCTAGGCTTAATGGCCTTACAGTAAATTTGTTATATAGTAATCTCATAATGGGAAATTTTGGAAAACTTTTTATTTATTCAAGATATCATTCTTTTGCAGTCCACTTTTGTACTTTCAGTAACATTTCTGGAAAATAATTGTTTAAAAAGGTTTAATCTAACATTGGCTATTTGCTACTGATACACTATTGTAAGAAGCCATAAAATAAAAATAGCTAAGTACTGTACAGTACTGTAGCTTAAAACAATATTTCATCAAATTTACATAATTACTTTTTTTTTCTTGCACTAGCAGGAAAATGATCAAGAGAAGGTTTGAACTAGGATTATAAATGATATGAGTGGAATGACCAAACAGCTTTAAATACCTTTAAAACTGTCACAGTCTTTAAAATGATAAGGAGTTAATTGCGACTATGTGAGAAATAGTGTAAATCTATAAATCTGTACTGGTATCCTTTCCGACATCACTTAATATGCAATATGAAATTTACCACAAAACTCATTCTCAGGTAAAAACTGGAGCATACAGTTGCAAATTTTGCAACTTGAATCAAAATTATTCAACTCCCATTGAAAATCGGGTTTGTTGTCAAAATTTACAGACTTTCTGCTGTTTGCAATGAACAAATCAAACAAAAGCAATTGAAATAATTCAACATAACGAATGCTTCCAGTGATTTCCCCAAATTCAACTGAAAGTGCAACTTATAATGACATGATGATTGCAACTGTATATCTTACTGAATTATAGGGTGCACTTATTTTTCCTTTTTTTTCTGGAGAAAATGCATATTGAAATCTGTTTTTTTGTTTTTGTTGTTGTTGTCACCTGGGGTTATTTGTTTGTCTATAGAAGTTGGTAAGGACCACACAATTGTTATTTAGGCCCTGATATATATATATATATATATATATATATATATATATATATATATATATATATATATATATATATATATATATATATATATATATACAGATGCACCGATGTATCGGTTTATCGGCCAATAAAGGCAATTTTTCACGCTATCGGTCATCGGCGGGAAAACAAATCAAATTTGTGCTGTGTGTAAATACGTCTCTTGTGTGGAATTACTTTGAATTGGGTTACAATGACAAAACTGCAGTTTGTAAGCTCTGCACTGCTAAAATTTCACGAAGTGGAACTTCCGTTAAATCTTTTAACCAACTAATTTGATTACACACCTCAGATGCTGACATGCCAAGGAATATGACGAGTTCGTCAAAGCTAAAACGAAGGCTGCTTCAGCTAAAAAAGCTAAATGCCAAGCAAAGGCTAGCGTGACTCCCTCTATTGCGCAAGTATGCGTGTGTGTGTGTGTGTGTGTGTGTGTGTGTGTGTGTGTGTGTGTGTGTGTGTGTGTGTGTGTGTGTGTGTGTGTGTGTGTGTGTTGTGGTTTGCTAATCAAAGCCGTCTGTCTGTGCTTGCGCAAGTGGCGAAAAAATACTTGTCTGCGCCTTGTACAAGCGTAGTTAGCGAATGGGCATTTAGTATGAAATTAAAAATAAATAAATAAACGCATAAATAAATATATATAAAATTAAATGAAAAAAAAAATAAAAAGAATAAATAAATAAATAAAAGAAAAAGAATAAAAATAAATTTACAAATAAATACAGAAAATAAATGAAGGAAAAAGTAACACAAAAATAAATTTAGGACTAAATTTAATTGAATTTAATTGAATTTAATTATATATATATATATATATATATATATATATATATATATATATATATATATATAAATATATATATATATATATAAAATTAAAAAAAAAAAAAAAAAAAAAACACCAGTTGGATGCTCAATGATAAAGCAGAGATGCTTGCTTGTGAAGAAAGATTTACCCCACACACTTATTCGAGGGAAATCCTGATTGATTGTGAGCAGAACATGATGCTTTTCATATCCACTTAATGTTAATATGAGTTAATATCATCAATATAACACCAACATGTCAGAAATTGTAAACTCAATAAGGTGTAGCTAATCACTTTCTCAATGGCACACAAAGCCATTTGACTTTCAACTGTGATCACCTGTGGTCATTTTGATTAGCTCAGCATGAAAAGAGCTTTCCTAGAGCATTTTGTAGTGCAACTGAAGCAAACAATCAACTATGGGTGGCAAGGCACTGTCAAAAGATCTCCGGGATAAACTTGTGGACAGGAGATGGATACAAAAAAATTTCAAAGGCTTTATCAATGCCTAGAAGCACAGTGAAGTCTATTATTAAGAATTGGAAGGTATTTGGTACAACACAGACCCTCCCTGGATCAGGACGTCGGTCCAAATTGGATGAAAGAGCCAGGAGGAAACTGGTCAGAGAGGCTACCAAGAGGCCTACAGCAACTCTGAAGCAGTTGCAGGAATTTATGACAAAGAGTGGTCATTGTGTGCATGTGACAACAACATCACAAATTCTCCAAAAATGTGGCTTGTATGGGAGGGTTGCAAGAAAAAAGCCACCCACAACTGAGCTTTGCCAAAACGCACCTTGAAGATTCTGAGGCCACATGGAAAAAGGTGTTATGGTCAGATTAATTATTTGGCCTCAACACCAAACTATATGTCTGGCGGAAATCCAATACAGCTCACCATCCAAATAACACCATTCCTACAGTAAAGCATGGAGGTGGTAATATCCTGTTATGGGGGTGTTTCTCTGCAGCAGGGACTGGAGCACTTGTCAGGATAGAAGGAAAATGGATGGGCAAAATACCGTCAAATTCTTGAGGAAAATCTGCTGCTGCCAGAAAGTTGTCAATGGAAAGAAGGTTTACCTTCCAACATGACAATGACCCAAAGCACACAGCAAAACTGACCACACAGTGGTTGAAGGAGAAAAGGGTGAATGTCCTTGCATGGCCTAATCCGAGCCCAGACTTAAACCCCACTGAAAATCTGTGGAATGACTTGGAAAGACTGTAGTCCACAAATGGTCACCATCAAATTTAACTGAACTTGAGCAGTTCTGCAAAGAAGAGTGGACAAATATTGCAAAGTCTAGATGTGCAAAGTTAGTAGAGACATATCCCAACAGACTAAAGGCCGTACTTAAAAAATTAAGGCAAATTAAAGCAAGGGGGTGATCCTTTTTCCAACTCAATGATTCTGGTTTTTTATTTTTTTCTGACATGTTGGTGTTATATCTTTCACTTGGATAAGTTGCACTGAGTAAATACAGCTGGATAAAACAAAAACTGTGTCTGTCTTCATTATTTTGTCTTCTGGGAAACATAATGTAAATATTGTATGTAGCTTCTAAAGGGCAGTACTAAATGAGAAAAGTAATATCTTTAAACAAAATGATAACAATTCAAAAAGTCAAAAGTTTACACCCCCTGGCTCTTAATGTATCTTGCTGCCTTCTTGAGCATCAGTGAATGTTTGCACCTTTTGTAATAGTTGTGTTTGAGTCCCTCAGTTATCCTCAGTGTGAAAAGATGGATCTCAACATCATATTGCCATTGTTGGAAAGGGAAAAAATATGCAGAAGATTTGCAGGAAAAAGCAAAGATTGTGCAGGACCTAGAGGATTTTTCTGAAGAACAGAGGGCAGTTTAACTGCTCAGGACAAACAAGGGACTCATGAACAACTATCACAAAAAATATAAAAACAATCGCTGATCCTCCAGGTAACAACACACAGTATTAAGAATCAAGCTAATGTAAACTTTTGAACTGGTTCATTTGTGTAAATCCAGTTATTATTGTGTCTTGTGGACTATATGTAAACATCTGTTATGTGACATAGCTTATTCTGGGCAGTACTAAATAAAAAAACAACATGCAATTTTTATGATCCCTCTTATTTGAAAAAGAAAAAAATATTAACATTTTGCAGATTCTTCAAGGTGTATGTAAACTTGTGACCTCAACTGTATATATAAGTATATTAATTTTATTAACAATTGTATTAATAAATAGGTATATTAATTTTAACCAAAAGATTATGAAGCAGATAAATCATGAAGTCATCCTTTATCATTCCTGTTGCTAAACTCCAGTATGGCTAGGGTTTGATTATCACTCAGAAAGCTCTTGGGGAGGTTTTGGTGGATGAGGTTGCACTGTCCTGATTTAAAACATTTTGGCTTTATTATTCCAGGTGCAAATCATTTGAGCTAAACCCCAGGAGTACTCGCCGCCCTCCTCCTCCTCACCGGGATGCCAACACACACTCACTACCCCTAAGTGCGAGCACAGGCCAAACTCATTGTAGATTACCACACCTGTCCCCTGTAAGCAGCCTTAGATCTGCTAAGGATTAGGAGCTTTAGACAGCAGAGGCCATCTTTTGGTGTAGAGTTAAATACTTAATATTTACTCTGGTACTTGCATTTATCTTCTTTATAAATGCCAGAACACCCTATCAGTCACTTGCAGACGATCTGAACAAGATTTTTTTATCATTAAACAAAAAACACAGTATTTCTACAGTATTTGAAAGAAGCGTACTAAAAAATAAATAAAATCACTACTATGAGCAGAATATAAATAGCTAAAGGAGAAAGTTAGATGTGAGATATACAGTAAATCCTCAAGTATGGAATTTTTATTGCAGAATTAAAGCAGTTACCTTCACTCTCATGGCTCTCTCTGCCTCCAATTCTTCCTCCAGTTCCTCAATACGGACCTGCAGATCGCAGAACGGAAGCAGATGAAGTCAGTCTAATCAGACGCCGATGTTCGATTTCACACCATCAAAAAAGATAAACAATCAGTGCCACGAGACAATGTAATCTGACACACACTGTTCTAATGTGTGCTCATACTCCATCTGATTCAGCTTATTCGCGTTTAGAATAAAGGTCTGATAGGAAACGTTTTTGTGTTCCCAGCGTAAATGTTTAGTCTATCAGCTCTGCCAATGCAATTGCAGTGTATTGTCCTTTAAAGTGTGCTGAATGGGATTGCCATATAAAGAGCAGTATTGCGGTAAAGAACTCTTTTAGTCCTGCATACCGGTGGCTTTAAACACAGGGTGCAATTTAGTGCAGGAATTTGTTTGCCCACTGTTTTTATCTGTAGAATGCCTTAAAATCAGTATCTGCTTCCTACAGTTCATCATATTATATTAGCAGTGTAGTTCTATAATTCTGCTGTGTGATGATGGTGAAAAACTTAATGATTAAAAAAATGTCACGTTTAAAACTATCATTGCCTTCTTTTATTCTAAGGGGGAAAAAAGCTTTCGGTTTTATGTCCATGTTAATTGTGTCCAGTTGTAAGGTAAGGTTGCTAATCAGTGCAACCATACAGTGTGCAACCACAAAGAAACCCAGACCACATGAGACCTGCTGCAGTTTTTGTGAAAATATCACACAAGGTCAAGTCCTTAAAGCACTCAGAATCATACAATCATTTGATCAGCACTGGATTTTCACCCCTATGCACCATTTTATCTGGTAGCTCTTTGCCAAAAAGTTCAGCCTCATATCCTGTACCTGAACTGAATGCTGAAACAGTTCAATGTGGGAGGTGTAAAATCTACCCCAAGATTAAAATTTATGTGAGTAAGCGTATAAATTAATAGCTTTCTTTGTCTGGCACACAATCTCCTTTTTTATCTATAGAGGAAGTATCTCTGACAATGTATATAGTTGGAGGATGTCCCATAACGTACATCCTGATAAACAGTCAGCAACCTGCAAAACCTGAAATTAAAGCATCCAAACATTCAAGCATGAATCACTAATAACAGTACAACTCAAAAGGCTAATACCAGAATAGACTGAATTCCCAATCCCTGGAAGATTATGCAAAGACATGCTACTACCATGCATGATCTAACACAGAGCTTGAGCAAAAATCACAAAAGAATAACTAACAATTAAAAAGCACATGGATAAAATGGGCAGAAACTCACATGCCAGCGCAAAACCTCAGCAGAGAGCACAGCCATGGCCAAGCAGCAGTCGAACCAAATCAGACTAGCACATACGAATGCAGACACACACACACACACACACACACACACACACACACACACAGGGGCTCGATTCACTGTGCTGAAAGAAAACTCCACACCCCCTTTAGACTCCTTAGCAAAACTGCTGCTTGTTGCTGAGCACAAACTGCTGGTCTGAAGAACTTCTGCACAGATTTCATCCACGTCACTAGTAAGTTGGAAATTCTGATCTGATGGTATAAACCCTGTTATTAATCAATTGTCTCAATCGACATAATTATACTTCCTTATGGATTCTTATGGTTAACCATCATCATAGGCTATAAATTGATAGCATATGTGTCCACGGGACATTCAATAGTGTAGGCAATTGTATGCTCTACACTGAGCTGGGAAAGAAGTCTTACAAGAAGCTTACAAACAGTTTTGGCAGAGAGACCAAACTCTGACCTGAACCTGTTGACGCAGACCTATCAATCTTCCTTTGCTTTAGTGTACATTTTACCCTGGTCACTTTCTTTGTAGTCAGGAGTACATTTCTGCATTTGCTGCACAGAACCAGGACTCTTGCTCATCTAACTGGCTGATGACAGGATTTTTCTTCAAGTCCACATGAGAGGAAATTGGACAGGGATGAATATTTTCAAACACATTTTTGAACAAAGACGTCGACATCTCAAGTGACATCCTAGATACTGAAATTCGAGCCGTAAACATTGTGTGTTGAAAAATAAACCGAGATAAGAAACGCCAGTGAACGTTTAACGCACAGCCCACAAAAAGGCTCCACCTGAATGGGTCTGATTGGTTGATCCACTAAAATAACATTGTGGTGGGGCTCCTGTCAAACCAGCTTAGCTTTTGTGCCTTCTAGGTCCACCTTATCTGTGATTAATGGAGAGTTGTCCATAAAGCGTGCATTGTGTAATATAGATAATGCCCTGGCGTTACGTGAAAACACGTCTACCTTCGCTGACACACGGATCCCGTTTCAGCTGTACATGCACAAAGAGCCTCTATGTTCAGGGTTTGGAAAAAAAAACTCCTTGATCAGAGAAGTATTGTACTGTAAACTTTGTCACTTTCTGGATCTCTGTCTTGTCTATCTGGCCCTTCGGTGCATTTCAGATATAAGTACAGGTGGTAAAACCCAGTGAGAAATAATCTGAGAAATAACCTGAAATAACGAAAGATATATAAATATATTAAGAATAGTTGGCCAATCATGAAATGAACAAAATACCTGAAACACTACACTTAGTTAAACACAGGTTGAGAGATTATACTTAAGTGAACATACAAATAATAGGTCAAAATCTTACTCTGTTGAAAGTGGAAGTATTCAGTAAAAAAGTTGCTGCTTTTAAATACAATCAAGGATAAAAAAGCAAAAAGTCAATGTTTTTCAATCACGGCGTTAAGTTAATATTATGTTCTCAAGTGAAAAGTAACTTTTATTACTTACCTAAAATTTTGTTTTAAAGCAATTACACCTTTTTGCCTGAAAATATCATTCAGTCTCTGTAAGTTTGCTGCTCATATGCAGGACTAATGCTACATGGTTTGCTAATGAATTACACAGAAGTAAAAAATGTCCTATAAATAACCAATAATGACCATTAGCTAGAATTTTACTTGCTGTCTAGCCATTTTATGTTAGTTACTGGAATCAATGCTAGTCACACCTAGCATTAGCAAAGAAAATGGGCTAACTTAAAAATACCCTGTTAATGTGAGCAAATCAGCTAAACTTGCCTCAATATAGTTTTCTAATTAGATGGTGTTGATGCTTCTAAGGAGGCAAAAGAGATGCCTTATTTTAAATGACTATTAGCTTACTCCAGCATATTGAAACATTTTACGGAAGTAGGGCCAAGGCCGCTCATCCTCAAGTTCCACACTGCAGTCTAGTGGCTTACGTATCTATATTCAGATGCATGCAGATAGCTATAGCATTAACTACATTGTGTAGCATAGATGGTTACAGCAGATGACAAATTGGCATGATTCTTGATAGGTTTTTTTTTTTTTCTACATGAATGAAATTGATATATAGCATTAGCATTATAGCAATGAAATTGATATATATAAGTCATTGGCTGGATGAGAAGAAGAGACCTTTGTCATTTGTAACGAGTACTCTGAAGGTCCAAATAACAATGCAAGGAGTAAAAATTAGTACAAATTAGTAAAGTGAAAATACTTCAAAATAATACTTAAGTATAGTAATGTTAAACAGCTACTCAAGTATTTTCCACCCCCTCTTAATATACTTTTTTTGAACAACTTCATTACCTTGTAAGGTTTTAGATATGGTATGTACATACATTCGGTATATTTACACTGATGGTGACATCATACCTCAGCAAATAGGTATGTAGCAATAGATAGGTATAGCAGTGGTAGCTCAGTGGAGACATTGGGACATTGGGCTACTGAGCGGAAGGTCATGAGTTCAAAACCCCAGCACTTCCAAGCCACCGCTGTTGGGCCCTTCAGCAAGGTCCTTAACCTTCAAGTGCTCAGATGTATAAAAGAAAAAAAAAAAAAAAAAGTAAGTTGCTCTGGATAAGGGTGTCTGCCAAATGTCATAAGTGTAAATGCAAATAGCACCTAAATCTGTGATAAGTGTTCATTTGTTTTCAAACAACATCCTATGTCAATATCAAAATGGAAAAGAAAACATGGACCTGCTCCATTATATAACACTGCAAGACAGAGAAGGTGTGAAAATCATGAAAAGCATGGAACATGTTTATGGAACACAGAATGAGTACCAGAAGTTATACTAACACAGCATAACACCAACATAACTTTCAGCACTTGACACCTATTTGTCCATTTTTCACACAGCAGTGTCTGAAATACTGTATATCACAAAACAAATTATTTTAATCATAATGAGAATTGGAAATAGAAAGGTATCCCGGTTCCATCCTTATCTCAAGTTCTGTTCTTCTTGTATAAGCAGGGGTTTCCTCCCACCTCCCAAAAACATATAAGTAGGTAGATTGACTATAATAAATAGCCCTTAGGTATGAATGAGTATGTGAATGTGTGTGTGCATCGTATCCTCCAGAGTGTGTTCCCACCTCACTCACAGTGTTCCTGGGATACACCCTGACGGTCACTGTGATTTGGAAATGCCAATCAGCCTACAACGCATGTCTTTGAACCGGGGGGAGGAAACCGGGGGTGGGGAAACTGGGGGGAGGAAACCGGAGTACCTGGAGGAAGCCCCCTAAGCATGGGGAGAACATGCAAACTCCACGCACACCGGGTGAAGGCAGGATTCGAATCCCCAACCCCAGAGGTACGAGGCAAGCGTACTAACCACTAAGCCACCATTCTCCCCATTCACAAACATATATGTAAAAAAAAAAAAAAAGAAAAGAAAATACTGAACATCAATATGATTTGTACAATTGTACAAAAAAGCAAACAAACTATTTTTATCCAGCAACTTGTTTTAATTGTGTGGGGTTTTTTTTGCCCAATATGTATTGAACTTGAGCCAAAAATTTCCCTTCAGTGCTTCCCTACCTTTTATATTCTTCAAACATAATTTACCTTCTGAAAATCTTTGACCTGCATATTTTCCAAAGACACTACCACAGTGTAGCTATTTTCATTTTTTTAAGGGGCATTTTATTTAAGGGGGATTTACATCAAAAAGATCATTATCAGGCCAAACTGCACGTTCTTATGGATGTTTTTGCCATCTCAGAGCACAGGAGGGGAGCGTCGAGAGGCACAGGCTCACAAATCAGAGTTCGAGACCTTAGGAGCGCTGAAAGACAGGAATGCTCCTTCTCCCCCACATGCCTCACCTGCAACTCCTTATTCTTCTTTTGGAGCCCTGCACTCAGTGCCTCCTCGACCTCCAGCCGGCTGCTAGTGTCACTAATCTCCACATCTCTCCTGACAGGACACAGAGGAAGGGAAGGACAATGAGAGAGAGAGAGAGGTATGTGACATGGCTAAATTAGCAGACAGATGTAATATGGTTTGAGAAACATCATCACATATCTCAGCTGAAGGGTTATTAAAAAGTCAGTCAAATGTCATCCATTAACACAAGGAAAAAAAATCTCAAGTCTGTGTTATCCTGCAAAGAATGGACATTAATTTTCCAATGTCCATCTATACACTGAAGATTAGTATCATATACAGTATACAATATCTTACTGACTATTTCTTATTGCACTTAGTTGTCTGCATAAGGTTCTTTTTTTGTTCTGGGGATTATCTTCGGGTCTGCTATGGTAAGTGCATGCTAACAAGCCTGAACAGCTCTGAGGGCCTGAAGGCCTTTAACTCATCAAAGCTGAGATAACGGCACTCCAAGCAGATATCATGTTATAGCAGCCACAAGGCATCCAACATCTGTTTTTTCCACAGAACTGAGACATCGACATCTACCATCTGTTTATGCGCAAAGATCTCCTTTCGACTTTACTTTAGCGTTCAGCTTCCTGAATTAGATCCTTTGTAAGTTGAAACCATTAGACAAATGTTACTGAAGTGATTTGCCTCTGATGGGTACACTGTGCTGAAAAGTTCAAAAAGGACCTTCTAAATAACTCACTTTTTGATGAGCTCCTCCAGGTTGGCCCTCATCCTGCCCAGCTCGCTGAGGTTCTCCATGGTGTTCTTACTGTCCCCCTCTAACTTCCTCCTGCTCCTTTCCAGCTCAGTGCGCTGCTTCTTCTCCTGTTCCAGCTGGTACTCCAACTGACACACACCACAAAGTTATAAATCACACATAGAGCAGCTTTAACCAGGTCTAACTCTATAAACTCCAGGAACTCACTGATTGGTCCAGATTATTAGTTTCATTGTATTTCCTGAATAATTCTTATAAGTTAATCATTGATATTAGTTGAAAAATCTGCTTTAGGATTAATTAATTACTTGCAATCAGTGAGAGATGATGCTCTGTGTATCACATCCTAACAACACACAAAACAGAAGTAACACACATTTTCTGAATAGAGATAAGTGGATAGGGTCGCATAAATGTTGTGGTTCTCACCTCCTCGACGTGTACCTGTAACTTCGCTTTCTCTTTAGTCAAGAGGTTCACCTTCTCCTCCTCAAACTGTAGGTCCTCAATGGCTTTCTGGGAAAGTAAAACACATTTTGGGGTCTGCGCAGCATATGAAGCACTAAAACATTAACCGCGACTCTCATCTGACTTGCTGCCATCTTTGATCCACAGCTGGGATGTGTTCATTTACCTCAACCGTGGAGTCTGTCGGAGGAAATTTGCAGCTCGATAGCTTAATCAAATCCAATCCTTCAACACAAATTCCAAGTAGATTCAAAACATCTGACCAAGAAATAAACACTAAATTGCATCCTGGATATCATTTTCATTTGACTCAATTATCCATCTCTCTGGCTGAACAGTAAAGGCGCTTTACATGCACACTCAATGGGGTGAGAAAATAAGCCCAGTGCCACAGATCCTAAATTACAGACAGTGATAACCTGGCACATGGAGCTGCTACTGTTCACAATCTGGCATGTTTTACTGTACAATACACTCACAGTTCTTCAAAGGAGATAATCGCTGTAGGGGAGTTTCTGAGATATAAGTGATTACAGGACTGAAGACAGATTGTTCATGACTATAATTTGTTCATGACGATTTCTCTATTCTAAAATATTTTCTTGTGTTTTTCAGCAAATAGTTGTCATGGCATATTTATAATAATGATAAACACAAGCTTAGAATATTCCCTGGACCTTAAGGCTCCTTATCTCCAAATGGTTTTTAATTCATGACAAAATGTTTTGGGGTTTTTTGTACTCCTCTGCATTAAAGCCACAGTGAGCTCTGGGTCCTCTAAAATTCCTTCCTAGCAAACTGAAAGAAGCTGGTCTTCTGCCAATTTGATGTGATCTCAGATCTTAACAGCCTTCAACATGTGTTCTAGACGAGTGCGATTTAAGCACAGCAGCCAGGAAGCAACTTGCATAGTCTTCATCCCTCTGGAGTGACCTTGACTCTGAAATATCAAGCCTGAGCTTTCTTACACGTGTCTTTGTGTCCTCTCAGACAGCAAGGTGCCGGCTACCGTGCTAAATATGAAAAAATAGCACGGTGATCATGGATAAACCCCTTAGCTGAAAAAATTTGCTGGAAAAAAAGGCTAATCCAAGTATACTACAAGTTTATCCATGTTTACTACTATCATGATAATGGTGCTAACCCTGCTGAAAAAAACAAACAATAGAAACTGACATAGAATTTGTAATGGTTTTAATGGTTATAATGGGAATTGCATTGGTTTTAATGGAAACTGTAATTGTCCCTGTGGGTCTCTACTGGTAATTTGTTGCCTTCTATTGGTGGCATGTTATGTATATAGGTCCATTTAAGGACCAATAATGGTAATGGTAATGGTTTTAATGGTTAGCTGATGGTTTATAATGGTATTTGTAGTGGAAACCATTAGAGTTTCTGTGATGGTTTCTGTTGTGTTTTTCAACATTGATTAGTTTCTCTCCTCTACACATAGAGTGCATATTCTCCAGGGAGGAGGTTCCTCACCTCACTGAGCTCCGTTAAATGCTCCTTCTCCTTCTGGAACTTCTGCACCAGTACCTCGCTCTGGGAGAGCTCCTCTGATAGCTTTCTCACTGTGCAGTCTGAAGCCTAGAGAGAGAGAGAGAGAGAGATTATTATCTATAACATTTATTAATAATAGGATGACATTACGGCTGACATTCATTACACGTTCTGTCTTAAAAACATAAGTGAATGTTTATATGTGTGCATGCACATGTATATGCATGTGTATGTGTGCGTGTGTATGTGGTCCTATCAAGTCTTTGAAAAGCAGATGTAAACCAGAAGTGCTTATGGAGGGGCGGAGGCAAGGCTTCACAAGCACTTTAATCTCAAAATCAGTACCGTCGCTTCACTTCACTCTGACCTCGAGGCTTTTTCAAACTTTTATAGGCAGAACTCATCAAATTGCAGTATGTAACCAGACAAAAATTTCAGTAACCATCTGTTATTGAAGGCAATTGATTAGAGAAGAGATCAAAATAAGAACGTGAGTAAGGAATAATTGGTAGGTAGTACAACAAAGTTAAAATAAAAGGTATTTTGAGAGCCAAGGTACTGTAATGGAGTTAATTTGTAGTGGAAAAAAAGGAAATAACCTTTAAGTAAACCTGATTTCATGGTGACATGGCTCAGGAGTAGGTTTAAAAAACACACACACACACACACACACACACACACACACACACACACACACACACACACACACACACAAAGTGCTAACATCCTAATGGAATAGTAGAAAGAAAACTTTAACTCTAGTAACCTGCAATCACTATCACACTTACACACTTGTATAATATGAAATTGAAGTCATTCACATCCTTGCTATGGTAACAGGAGCAGTGCAAACAGACTTTGTTCAAAGTGTAAAAGAGCCAACTGACTGTACAGGTCTGTTCTTGTGTTCAGCTCAATATCAGGTACAGCAAGCTTTAGCAAAGAAAATGCCTCTCAAAGAAACTGGATGTTTTTGTGACTGCCATTACTCTTCTCTAGACAGCAAATGACTTATTAGCTGCTCATTATACTGAAAGTAACCGGTTCTTAAGCAATTGACAGTATGGCTTTGCAAAATTTATCACAAGGTTCATTCAAGGTAATGCAGCTGGAGTAATCCAATCATTCATCACAATACAATGAACTAAACAACCAGATGACAGCACTAAGAATTCAGATGAGAGGAAGAAAATGAAAAAAAAAAAAAAAAAAAAAAAGCTCAAGGACTAACTTAGAAAAATGTAATTGGCATGTAAATGGACTGTATTTAAATGTTTTTCTTTACACTTGAGTGTGTTGCTTTCTGCTCCTGAATGACAGCAGAAACATCAAATATATATATATATATATATATATATATATATATATATATATATATATATATATATATATATATATATATATATATATATATATATAGTAACATAAGTAACCACTGTAGAAATAATACTAAAAAATAGCACAAGCTTATGATAACTGCAAATGCCTGTCTGTGCATCACCTGTTTGTCCTTCTCCACTGCACTGAGCGCACTCTCCAGCTCCTCTAGGTCTTGGCGCAGGCTGCAGCACTCAGCCTGGAGTGTGTGACGCTGCGAGGCGAGCTGAGCGTTAGTGTCCTCCTCTTGCTCCACACGCAATTCAAGTTGAGCCACCTGAGCCTCCAGCTCACGCCTGGTCTGAACCAGCTGTGCACAATGCTGCTCGGCCTGCTGCAGTGCCTCCTGCTCCTGCACAGGGAGAGAAAAGATGAAGAGAAGGTACAGAGGTGAACGAGAAGGAGGAGAACGGTGAGGTGAAATGAGGTTAAGGAGGAGAAAGAGGAGGAGAATGAGGAGAATGATGAAAGAGAGGAAGAGACTTGACATTTCTTGACCTGTTCTCTTAAATTCAAAATAAAAAAAAATTCACTACAGTAATATAATCTATTATCTAAAAACAAAGATGTAAACTGAATATGAAACATACTGTATGAATGCTTCTATTACATTACATTACATTTTGATGCGAGAGTTCCTGGTGAACCTGTTGAACATCCTAAAAAGCGAACAGAGTAATCCCAAAACACAAAGACAAAACTCCAACGCAGGATTCATTATAGACCATAAAATAGAAACATGTCATGACAGAAGTAGAAAACAAACAACTTAAACCAGTCTTATATCATTCTAAAAATAAAAATAAAATGTTACATCAAAACTAGTCAGACCAGATGCAAGTAGATGCTTTCTTCAAATTTCAAACATCAAACTGCTTCCTAACAATATTGTTAGCTTTTTATCTAAACCACTGTTATTATCACTAAAATATGGGAAGTGTTTGCCAATTGGGAATTTATTATCCATTCATCCTGTGCTTATTGTGTCTTGGCATTCAGTTCCTGCTCTCAAACATTACAGAAACTTAAAACATAAAGCTAACATATAAAATTATTTTCATGCCTTATACAAATTTTATGTATTATACAAAAATGAATCAACAATAAAACAAACAAACAAATAAATAAATGAAAAGGCCTGATATGTTAGTAAAACAGTCAGTCAGCACTCTTAAGATCTAGCCTTACCTGAACTCAACCTCTCAAACTGCAACACACACACACACACACACACACACACACACACACACACCTGCCGATGTTGTATGGATGTACTAAAATTATCCCAATCCAGTTCCTCTTGTTCTGGCTCTACCTGTGTCTCACAAGCTCCCTGTGAGTCTTCAGACAGAGAACAGCACCTCCGACAATATAAAGAAAAAACTTCAGTCTGGTTCTGACACACATCCTCCATGTCCCAGATACAGTAGTTCCAAATCCTCCTCAAACTGGAATACTACACACCTTTATGTGCAGATTCACTTGGTTTCTTCTCTCAATCCTCACTGCTCTTTGTTTATTTATTTTTTTATTATATTACAAAAAAAGTGAGGGAAACGTTGTTGAAGTTAGCTCACTGGTGTTAGCAACCTACTCCACCTCACACGGGGTAACAGCTCCTTCTTAGTGAGAAACAGGTGGTGTCTTCTCCTGCTATATCCGGAGGATTCTTCACAAGCCGAGATACACAGTAGAATGACAGACTTGTGTGAATGTTTAGCTTTTCATAATCCTAACAGTAGCTACGAAGCAAAATGAGGACAGCATCAATGAAAATGAATTAACCGACACTGGCTTGCCCTCTCAGACAAGGCTAAGTAAGAAAAGATAAGAAAAGACAGTGTGTGTGCGTCAGCCATGAAAAAAAAAGCCATGCTATTCATCACGCAATGGGGAACAAAAAGGATACTGAACACGTTTTTTTCAATGTGACTTCTTGTCTGAATGAATTAACAGACAAAACATGTTACGCCTTCTTATTTGTTTTGCACAGTTAACATCAGTCAGTTAAAAGAATCAAAAGGTAAAATGTGATAAACATCTAAGCAGGTGATGAACCATCGAGGTATGGGCCTCTTTAAATGTAAACGTACTGTCTTTTTGTGAACCATAACAGAAACTGAGCTGTATCATATGGGGAAAATTATCTGTGTCTTTAAACCCACGCTAAGTAGTGGCATAAGTCCATCTGCTAAGTGTTTCAGGCCCAACAATGACATCTATTTTATTCTCCTCTTCAGTATTATAGCCAACTGTTCGTGAAACAGAATATTACACCCACATCCACAGCACAGACAACAAAGATCTGCTCAAGCAGTCAGCTCTCACTGGTGACCACAATAATGCCCTTTAACCTCTGGGATTTATATAATAGCTGATGACAATGAATAATAATACAGCTTCCCACAGGTTCTCATCATTTGTTAAGCTTTCGTAGTTTTTTTTTTTTTTTTTTTAAACGTAAACCAGATGTGAATATCATTTGATTGCTATTTTTCCACCCTTGGAAGTGCAAATAATGTTTACAGAACAGACAGAGGAAGATAACAGAATCATGGGAACTCCCTTTTGATTGATGTACGGTATTTCATAAAGGATTCCATGCCCTCATTCAACCTTTTGAAAGTATGGCTGATGTTGTAAAGTAACCCGAAATTAGATGTTAAAATTGTTTCCTGAGGTTTCTAGGAAGTACGTTTGAGTGTATTGACAATGCAATCAGGTGCACAAAAGTAATCGCTGTCGTTCCTGTCATGCTTGTGGGTTTTTTCAAGGACAACATCATTCTTTGCAGCATTGTCAGGCTTGTGAAACAGATTGTACTGTATGTTGTAGCTTTCCATCCATGTTGCATTCCTTTGCAGATTGAACATGGCAAATGTTATCTACATGTTCTATTTGGAAGAAGCAGTTTAATATAGTCTGGTACACTCAAATCCGTTCACCATTCTCATAAAACATATAGGGAAATGATTTGGTAAATGACTGTGCTATTTTAATAAGGACAGACATAGTGTCATATATACTATTGGGGGCGAACCATTAGCAATAGATATTAGACATAGAGTCAACTGGTGAGGGCTAAGGGGTGAAATAGGACAACACAATACTTCATACAAATTCCTATTCCGCTTTTTAAATTAAAGCAATTATCAAAGGCTTAAAATGGTTCTGAGAATCAAAGGCAAGAAGTTTGTGGTGGTATTAGATCATATTAGATCAGTGGCTTACTTTTTAACTTTTGATCATTAGGACCACATAATGTTCTCCATGTCTTCTGAGGTGCCTTAATACTCTTTCTTGTGAGTGATGTAAAGGTCATTTACCCCCTGTTGAAATCAAGTCATTGCTGAAATTATTATTTTCCCATGCTGGACTTTCACACCTCTCATCAGTATTTAGTAAATATCTTCATTGTCCAATGAAAAACTTATTTCATAGAGATTATCATGCAAAATAGATCCAATATAGCAAACACCAAAAGTGAAATATTAGTGTCATTAAAATTACAGGTTTACAGCAGCAATTAATTGACAGAGACTTGTATAGCAGATGCTCTGCATAAACTAAGCCTAATAATAAATACATTCAAGAAAAAGTGCTGTTGTTTAAAAAAGATGTGCTGTATAATCGTTGATCTGGTACAGTTTTCTGTAAGGAGACGTTTATTTAACATTTCTGGAACACTTACGCTATGCACTATACACTCTGCTGTCTAGTGTATGAATTTTAGAAGGGTAGTATCGTCTCAAATGGCACATTTTCAGTATTGTACTAACCGGAAGTATATGCTGCTTCCCGGTCAAGGGCAAATTATGTCAAACATAATTTGATAATGCATTGGTAATTTGTAATGCGATGGCACTGGCATTAGCGAAATAGCCAAACAGATAATAAAAAGGAATTGGTTCATTTTACTGTTTATGTTAATGTTTCCTTTTATGCACAACAAGACCTCAGTCACCGTCAGATGGAGGCGAATTTTGCTTGCACAATTTAAAATCAACATAGTAAGTTGTGGTTGTGGTTGTGGCTATGGCTGCTGGCAATGTAAACATTTTTTTTTTTTTTTTTCATTCAGCATCTGAGCCTGATATAACCCCTCCCCATCTGCTACATAAAGAAATTTGTGACCGTTGAGTGCATGAAATGTCATTCCATGTTTTTTCAGTTGAATGAGTGCATCATCCGGGAACTTAAAGTGCACTTTGTTTTCTGGGGTTTTTCAGTGTGAACATACTAATCACACTATGTGATACATAGTATTACTTCAAGAAAGAAAAAGGAAGAAAAGCGAGGCTGGAGAGGGAATGAATGCTACGAAGTAAGTGATGACCGAAACAAACTTTTCTTGTGGATGTTCTACAACATTAAATGTAACTATAACCAGATACTGTAAATGTATGCTGCTTTTTTAAATAAATAAATAAAATGGACAATTTTCTGTAGTTTAAGAGGAATAAAACACATTGGGATGTGCTGTAACTGGAAATTAATCAGCTTCAGGGTTGTAAAGCATCACGCCATCCCACCATGGACTATTTTCCTTTAACAGCACACCCTGTTGTGTTTTATTCAATGCATAATCGCTGGGATTCATTAAACGCATTTGTTTACAAATGAAAACAAATGTGAAGGCAGCCATGTTCAAAATTATTTTTAAAATAAACTTTATAATAAAAAAATGAACAGACTTTGATCTTTATGCATACTGTGCATTGTAGACTATATTGAATATTGGAGCTATTCACATCTCATCTGTCACTGGTTAAACAAATGTTGTACTACTGTACATATTAAAAATGTGGACAGATGGGTATGAAAGGTAATCATAAGTGGTAGTGTTTTATATTAGTACTACCCTTATTTATCTTCAATTAGCCTGTTTTCAGGAGATGGCATGATCATAAAAACAGTGAAAATGGTATATGGAAGTTTTACAGTTTTAGCTAGATTATCAGGTTTTATCAGGTTTAATCAGATATAAGTAATAGCTCAATAACATTTTACAGTCTAATGAAAACACCACTGTAGAAGAACACAGGAGACGCACTGTATATATCTCATTTCTCTCCCTCTGACTGAACCAGGGGGTGGGTTTTATTCAGAGATCTTGCCCTAGGCCGCAGAAACTCTAAAGCTAGCCCAGATCTTAAAGTTTTTCCACATGCTTAAATAGGGCATCTGAATGTTCCTGGAAAACTGTTTCACATTTAATTCACAATTATTGGTGGACTAAAAAAGAGCTTTTGCTGCACTTTTTAAAAGGTCCATTAAAGAAGTTGGGCCAGTTTCAGTTGCCTTACACTATTCAACTGACATTGGCAACAGTTTAATTTATTGTATTTTAAATACAGAGATAAAAAATAAATGCATGTAAATGTCAAGCTCAGTGGTAAATATTTAACTGTAAACTGATGTGTGTAAATTAATGATTCAGTAAAATGTGTTTAAAGTGAAACTATTTAAAAAAGGTCTTTTGTACTTGTGTAAAAATGGCATTGAGTAGACAGTGTAAGTATTGGCATTCTTCAACAACAACAACAACAACAACAACAAAAATGTGCACATGCTTAAAATAATTGGCACATCATGGTATGCTGGTATACCTGGTTCTAGGGTTAATCAGCTAACCAGTTAGTTTAACTAATATTAAATGTCCAGCAGTAGCTAGCCATTTTCACCAAGGAGCATAAATTTACAGTTCAATCAAGCTTGCTAATGCTATGTTTATTTTAATACATAATTAAAACCAAGCACTAGCACACAAGCTAATATTAGGCTACCTATTATAACTGTGCCATAGTGGGGGACCTACAGTGGGGGAAAAAAGTATTTGATCCCCTGCTGATTTTGTACGTTTGCCCACTGACAAAGAAATGATCAGTCTATAATTTTAATGGTAGGTGTATTTTAACAGTGAGAGACAGAATAACAACAAAAAAATCCAGAAAAACACATTTCAAAAAAGTTATAAATTGATTTGCATTTTAATGAGGGAAATAAGTATTTGATCCCCTGTCAATCAGCAAGATTTCTGGCTCCCAGGTGTCTTTTACACAGGTAATGAGCTGAGATTAGGAGCATTCTCTTAAAGGGAGTGCTCTTAATCTCAGTTTGTTACCTGTAAAAAGACACCTGTCCACAGAAGCAATCAATCAGATTCCAAACTCTCCTCCATGGCCGAGACCAAAGAGCTGTCCAAGGATGTCAGGGACAGGACTGGAGACCTACACAAGGCTGGAATGGGCTACAAGACCATCGGCAAGCAGCTTGGTGAGAAGGTGATAACAACTGGTGCGATTATTCGCAAATGGAAGAAACTGTCAGTCTCCCTCGGTCTGGGGCTCCATGCAAGATCTCACCTCGTGGAGTTTCAATGATCATGAGAACAGTGAGGAATCAGCCCAGAACTACACGGGAAGATCTTGTTAATGATCTCAAGGCAGCTGGGACCACAGTCACCAAGAAAACAATTGGTAACACACTATGCCGTGAAGGACTGAAATCCTGCAGCACCCGCAAGGTCCCCCTGCTCAAGAAAGCACATGTACAGGCCCATCTGAGGTTTGCCTGAATGATTCAGAGGAGAACTGAGTGAAAGTGTTGTGGTCAGGTGTGGTCAGATCTCTTTGGCATCAACTCAACTCGCCGTGTTTGGAGGAGGAGGAATGCTGCCTATGACCCCAAGTCATAACACCATCCCCACCGTCAAACATGGAGGTGGGAACATTATGCTTTGGGGGTGTTTTTCTGCTAAGGGACAGGACAAATGCACCGCATCAAAGGAACGATGGACGGGGCCATGTACCGTCAAATCTTGGGTGAGAACCTCCTTCCCTCAGCCAGGGCATTGAAAATGACCTTAATGACTTGGAGAGGATCTGCAAAGAGGAGTGGGACAAAATCCCTCCTGAGATGTGTGCAAACCTGGTGGCCAACTATAAGAAACGTCTGACCTCTGTGATCGCCAACAAGGGTTTTGCCACCAAGTACTAGGGGTCAAATACTTATTTCCCTCATTAAAATGCAAATCAATTTATAACTTTTTTGAAATGTGTTTTTCTGGATTTTTTTGTTGTTATTCTGTCTCTCACTGTTAAAATACACCTACCAATAAAATCATAGACTGATCATTTCTTTGTCAGTGGGCAAACGTACAAAATCAGCAGGGGATCAAATACTTTTTCCCCCACTGTAGCTACAGGGTGCAATTAGTATACATTGATATTTTCACTTTCAGTTTCACAAATAATTTATGCAAGAATTAAAACATTACAGGGCATGCTGTCATAGGAAAATAATCAACTGCAGGGTGGTGTGATGTGGCATGACACAAAATTAGTTCCTGTTATCACTTACATTATAACAGCTATTAATAGTTGTTTCCTCTTTTTTTTCCTCCCTCTTGAAGTTAAAGAGATAAAACAATATGGCTTTGCAGCTTGTCATGTGTCCACTATACAAGTCCATGCGTAAGTTGTTACTATAGACACAATATCCTATAAGAGCATTAATATAAACCTGTGATTTGCTTTGCAGACAGAACTACTGTCAGAGCTGCTGTTATAGAAAATGAATCACATTCTGACCTATCAGATTAAAAAATTCAACAGTGTTATTGTATAAATTTCATATTATTCATAGAATGCTAAAGTGCCATGGCCAATACAGAGTACTATAGAACCTGAAGCAATTTTTTGTTTTTATGTGCAGACAACAATCCAAACATCTTTCTTCTCTAGCACACTGTATCGGCCTGGCATGGAGTTAATGAAGCATGGCTGCCTACACACTAGGCACTGATCCCATTATTTATGGAATGATGATCTTTCTCCAGGAAACAACTGAAAAATCCCACAGAAACAGCTGAAAGCACAATAGAGAACAAAGGCAAAAGAAAACTGGGAAGCACAGGTCTTTTTCCGAGCACACTGGAAAATATTAAAATCGGCCAGCGGTATTATGCATTGGGTCAGATGCTTTGCAGGAGTCCGAAAAGAATTATTTGGATGTGACTTGTTAACCACTGACCGACCACAACGTTCCAGCATGTACATTCTGATGGACAAACATGAAGCACCTGCTGAACATCGTCCAGTAAAGATGGGCAAAGTACTTGAAAAATATTTCACACATTAAACGTCTCCTTCATTCTGCATCACAAAGTAACTGCATCCATTTGCATCCAACTGTTAAATATTTTAAGTCTCTATAAAATTATACAAATGTACATTAGACCTGCTGTGTATATCTCACTTGAAAACTCTAATGATCAATCACATATTTACACTGTAGAAGGAGAATTCAGCAAACACCTGGAGTTTCATATCAAATCAAATGACTGTCAATAAAAGGTGCAGTAAACTTGGGGGGAAAGTTATTTCTTCTCCACATGGCTTTATAGGTTGGAACATCTACAGTAGATGATAAGTATATCTGCTTGGTTGGTATTCATATTGCAGTTACATGCAAACAAGTGAAATGAAATACAGTACATGCCACTCTATTTTAGTTCCAATGCCGCTTACTATCAATTTTATCGTTGAAAAGCTAAAATAACATAAGAGTGCCGAGAAATGAATGTAGAAATCCAGCTGGAGTTGCAGTAATACAAGCCCTGCCAAAATGAGCATAAAGTGGTGTAGGTATGAGTGAATCTGGAGGATCTGCTAATGCAATCAGCAGCAAAAATAATCAGACATATTAGCAGAACTCAGTGCTGAGCCATTCCATTCCAAAGAATACCTGTAATTTCACTGCACAGTGTGCCTCCTTTCCACATGCAGATGTCTCTGGCCATCCATGCCTGCCATATTTTAGCCCAATGAGGCAAGGCAAGAGCAATAATTCAACAGTGAGCTCTGCTACCCACTTATCATCACTCCACAGCTCAACAGGAGGGACTGTGGCTTTCAGCGAGAGTTACCACATTCAGTCTATACAATTTCCTGTACTTGAAGATACAAAGCTAAGTTCTGTCATTACTAACACAATTTTCCTAAATGTAGCTATTTTTCGACCAAATGGAGGAGTCATTAGATTAGACCAGCTATTTGTTACATCAAACACAAAACTGTGTGTAAGTGACTGAACCCTAAATACCAACAATCTGACAGGTTGATTCCCAGTTGACTTACAGCACGCATCTTAACGAAAGTGTCATTCTTTTCCTTGCTGAGTCCGGCATTCTCCTCCTCCAGTTGGCGGACACGAGACAGCAGCCTGTCGCTCTGCTCGATGGCTTTCTTCAGCTCCTCTCTCTCCCTCATCTCTGCCTGTGGACACTGCTGCACTGGATTAACCTGCTCCACTTCTGCTCACTACTCACACTCTGTCGCTTTCTACGTTCACTCTGGACTAACCCTCCACTCCCACCTCCTCCCCACCCTCCTGCTTCTGGGGCCTCTTGGCCCAATTCAAAACAATTCCAAATTTCTTCCACTGATACTCTTACGCTACAATAACTCCCCTGGATCAAATACCACCACGACCCACTCCACTGTTCATTCTTCGCTAAGCTTTAGTGGGAAAAAACGAAAGATATAATAAACATCCATTAGCTGTGCACAGGTATAAGGACAGCTGTTAAAGTAATCTGGTATTACTCATAATGACACATAATATGTATAATATGGAAAGAGAAACATATCTGTGGCATCCTTGAAGGACTCAGAAGAGTAGTCCTTCAGCCACTCAGTTAAAGTATTACACATAGTGCAATTCAGAGCAATTTTTTCAGCTGTTATTTCACATTAGATTGGTTGTGATACATTCTGACATAGAGTACTATACAGTAGTTCATGTGATAAATGATGGGATAGTCTATTTAACCACAGGAGAATTAAATTGTATTTTTCATTTTCATTGTCACTCACTGGTGTGGCTCGTGTCTAGACGCTTCAGACCTTTCCTTTCAGTTTCACTGTACTTGTGCAATTATTCATAGTAGATACTGAATAATATACTTTAACATGAATAACTGCATAATAAACAAGGACTTTAGAGGGATAACATAAAAATGGTGTTCATGACACCTACATAAGGCCTTCATGACATCTGAAAGAAACCAGAATAGACATTTATAAAGGTTTATTCCAGCAGCAGCTCATGACCATATATTTGGGTGGGGAAGAAGGACATTAATAACGACAAAACAATGTTAAGTTGAGAGGCTATAACATTTGACTTATGCTATAGGCTACTCTATAGCAAAACTTTAGAGTAATCTCGTACTAGGCTGCTGAGAGTCAACAGTATACAGTCATCTAGTATAGTCTAGCAGCTCATTTTGAGCGGGTCTTTTTCTCAGCCTTTGTGTGGGAAAGAAGGTCATCGTGCTGCACACGCATTTCTGATGTACGGACATTATTCACTCCATAATCCATTTTCCCCCCTCTCCTAATCTTTGCAGTATACAGTATCTTACAATAGAAATGATTCTGTAGATTATAGACACACTGTCTACACTTACACTTTGCCTTTGTTTGCAGAAATGTATTATATTTAATTCTGATTATTTGCTATAAAACAAGATCTTGACAACCATGGATTGTCAAATGGGGAAGGTAGCATGCTGCCCTACGACTGCACAACATCTAGAAAGGTGAACATATCAATGGAACCTCAGCTTATATCTGTCAAATAGCATCATTTTTACATTTAAAAAAAAATAAAAAATCCTATTGCCATCAGCTGCCATGCTTGGGTCAAATTTGATGTGAAGCTGACATTAAATCTGAAGCATGTGACAGATCTTGACGGCAGGTTGACATAACGTCTGTCTTATAACACTTTCCAGGATGTCTTACAGAGAACCTCATGACAACTGTGAACTTCTGGTAGGTCAGAGTCACATAATGGTGATGATGTGACATGTCAAACATCAAAACCAAATTCTCGCTAAGGTCAGAGACAATGCACTCATTAAAGTGTTATGGAAATATCTTAAAATTAGGAATTAAATTAAGAGCTAAATATATTACTCTGTTCTTACAGTGCCATACCATTGCTGTTCCTAATTTTAAGATATTTTTGAATAACACCATAATGATAGTTTTGCGTTGTTTCTGACCTTAGAAAGAGTATGATTTGGATGTTTGACATGTAAAATCATCACGATTACATGCCTCCGACATACCAGATGTTCACACAGCTACAAGTCCAGTTGTCACCGTGTTAAAGCGTAAATCAGCACCCAAAATGTTATGTCAACAAAGATCTGTCACTTCACTCAAGTGTTATGTCAAGTTGACAGCCCAAGGCAGTTTTCATGTCAGCCAACGCCTCTTAGAGTAACTTTTTCTTTTTTTTTTAGTTTAGTTTATGTCAGTTGTCAGAATGGGCTTATAAAAATGTCATGAAACTTTATAAACATTGCTCTTTAATGAAAGGGTTAGATAGCTACAATAGCTGTATTGTAGACAGGCGTGGACTGGCCATTGGGAAGTTCGGGAATTTTCCCGGTGGGCCGGTTTTGTGAGGGCCGGCCTTTTTTCCTAACCCCGGCATTATATAGCCTATATTGCAGATATTCAATAGGTGATTTTAGCTGCAGTGACACCGTTTCATTGTTTTACATATTAGCTTAACACAAACAATACAAATGAACAGATTGTGGGTTTTTTTAATTAATGATTTGTTGATCGAGACACATGTTGTGTCAGTTCGAAGTTGGTGTATCAAATTGGGGCCGCTTGACAGCAAATTCCCGGGCTGCTTTTTGTTGCCAGTCCGCCCCTGATTGTAGACATAAGAATATTAGAAAGATATCAGTAAAGCCGATTCTATTTAACTTTCTCTGGCCTTCACATAGTTTTCTCACAGAGGAAAACTGCAAATGAGTGTTATACTAGACTTTAAAAGTATGCAGTATCCACTCTTTCCTTATTACCAAGTTCTTCAGTCCAAAAATAACAAATAGAAAAATTGCAGTGTAAATCAGTCCAACTGTTCTTCAAGCGGAGAGCCGATTGACTAATTTTCCACAAGCTCCGTCCAAAGAATAACCATACGGCGACAATAATGAAGCCGCAATAACGTTAGCACATCATGCATCAACTTTGTGGAACGTTTTTATTGACCGTTTACCCCTGAGACCTTCACTGGCCTTGATATCCTCCACGCATGCTCAAGTGAAATGATTTTTTTCTTGCAGTGTCAATCAGTCTTTTGTACTCCTATCTATACAAGATTCAACAAGCAATTCTGGCTAACCAACAAAGAGATATAAAGTGTAGTTTAGTTGAACTTAAAAAGTGTGTACTAATTTCCAATGGCTCATTCAAAGGCATTTATTACAGCTTGTAAATGACAGGAGGGGAAACCTGTTGCAGCTTGAGCCATCTTCGTGACTGGAAAATGTCTGATATTCAGACCACTCTTGATATTAACACTTCAAAATTCACCACATGAAGAAGATTTGAATAATTTGTACGCGATGAAGTACAAAAGAAAAGAGGATCCTTTTGCCCACAGGTGCCAGGCTTTTAATCGGACATTTTCTTTCATTTATTCATCTTCAGCAAGCTTTATCCTGGTCAGGGCTGCTATGGATTTGGAGCCAATCCCGGGAAAGCTGGGTGTGAGCTTTTGTATTAACAAAATGTAGACTTAAGGATGCATGTCTGTGTCTTCCAAAAAGGTGGCATGCCTGTAATTTTTAAGCAAAAAATTACACACTATGTTGTAATTAAAATGTCACATCTAGATTGACTGCTGTGCCTTGGCTGACACTAATGCTTGCACGTTAAATTCTACAAACCCAACATTTTTACAGTGTGTTATTTAATCTCCTCTGAAACTCCAAACCTCTCTTCACAGTCAGCACAATTTTTTTTTTTTTTTATATAAGAATGCTCATTCCAAACCTCAACACTGGTTACAATGTCTCTGCCTTGGGCCTTTGTGAATGAGACATTCTGTGTTGCAAAAATGTTCATGCCTTGACTTGATTTGGGAGGATATATCAAATTGGGTTTTCACACAAAACTACTACTAATTACACTATCTATGAGTTCTGTGAGCTCTTTTGAGGAAATAACAGAATTTTTAGGTATGACTTGAAGATCGTCCCTTTGGCAAACAGACGTCACACATTCCTGCTTTCATACTCAATTGTGCTGGGCCCAGATCACGAGCAGCCGTTTTCCAAATAAATTTATTCCCCTACGTTGCATTCCCAGTCAGTGGAGGTGACATGGAGACATGGAGGCCAGGCTGCAGTCCCAAGCTAATGAACAGCTGAGCAAGCCATTCTCCACAAATATTTATGAGCACTGTAGTAATTTATAAAACATTGCTCTTGGCCTGCTAATAAATTGAACTTGGGCAGTTTATGATATTTGCCACAGATATCTGTAACACATCTTAGTACTTCAGCTATTAGCTGTTTGCCCATTTCTAATACTGTGGACCTTTTTAAAATGCAGTTACCGTCATGCTGTGTGGGAGGGAAAATGTCAGATGTCTATGACATCACATTCAGAATATGCTGAATTTGATCTGAGACAAGAAGTTGAAATGAAAGCACCAGATACACAGACTGATGTACAGAATAAGATTTTTTTCCCCCCTTTTATTTTTTCAACATAAACATACAACAGATCCAGGTCTAGTACAGAAATATGACATCAAGTCTAATCAAGAGTATATTAAGCCATCAAAGAAGGATCATGCTAACCTGATACGAAATTCCCCAAAAAATGAAAGGGGGTGCTCTTTCCAGAAGCAGTGATATAGTGACGGTCCCTGGCTTGAATATTCACCTGAAAGATACTTTAAAGATCCTGTTGGATTCATCTCTCCACAATTTTTAAAAAAACATTTTGTTGTAATTATTCTGCTCATTGTAAAAAATAAAAAACAAGAAGTTTATATCAGTAGTCCCATATTCATAATTGTGACCACACAGTCAGCCCTTTTTTTTTTCTTTTTACATTTGAGCCCCTGCCCCTGAGGAACTGTCTGCACATCCCTGCTTTGGAACATGAGCCCTTCCTTTCTTTTACCATAGTCTTCTACGTAATCAATTCCAAACCTTTTATTTCCTTAATTTGTCAAGAAATAACAAGGCCACACCTGGCCATGAAACTGCTTATCAGTCAATTGTCCAGTTACTTTTGAGCTTGTGAAAATTGAGAGACTCTGTAGTGTAATATTTCTGTTAAACCCCTTGAATTAAAGCTGAAAATCTGACTGTATATTGACTTATGTACAGTGTTGTAAACAGTACAAAACACACTGACTTGAGTAAAAGCACTGCAACTGTAGTAATAATTCACTCAAGTAAAGGTAAAAGTAGTTAATTATCAAGAATAATTATCAAGAAAAGGCTTAGCTTGCTAGGTTTGTTAGATATCTAGCTAGCTCTTGTTAATATATACAGTATATACAGTATATATAGTATATATACACACACAACAGGCAATCGCTACTGAACAATGAAATGATAAATACAAAGCTTTCATAATGTAAAATATCAAAAGATCTGGCTAGCTAGTCTAGCTCACTCAGCTAGCTAATGGCTTACCTAGACATGTTTCCAAGAGATGCTCATCTAGGTCCACTGTCTCAGACATTGCTGCTAAGCATTTAGTGCCTGTCTTAGTTTGACTGGGTCCCAAAACTGAATTATTAAAAATATGCACATATTTTAATTAGCTTACAGTCATCCAAAGTTAAAGTTAATGTAGTTAACCTCCCCTGCCTATGTAACATACAAAGCAATCTCAGACTACACTCTCCAACAGTCCAACAGAGGCAAAGCAATACCTACAGGTCCATCAAAACATCACAACTATTCAGGAAACAGTGCTAATAGTATCAGTAACTCAGTTCACAACTGCATGTCTGCTAGGGGCTGACAAAGTCTTGAATGCAAGTTTTAAAAATATTAGTAATTAGTAATTAGCCACTTCTCAAGCCTAGGTTGACTCAACAGAACCCCCCCCCCCCTTTTTTGTGATCACTGACCTACACTGAAATGTTTGCATTCCTGAGAAGCGTGTGTGTGTGTGTGTGTGTGTGTGTGTGTGTGTGTGTGTGTGTGTGTGTGTATGTGTGTGTGTGTGTGTGTGTGTGTGTGTGTGTGTGTGAGAGAGAGAGAGAGAGAGAGCGAGAGCGCCTGCCACTAATCCTGTGTTAGTCCAGACAGCACTCTTTCCAAGTAAGCACTCAGGGAATTTTCAGGTTTTTTTTTTTTTTTTTTTCTTGCACAAATGCAAATCTGCTGAACTGAAATCCTGAACTGAGGGAAAATGCTGAATGGGAAAGAGTAAGTGTGTGTGTGTGTATGTGTGTGTGTGTGTGCGTGTGCGTGTGTGTAGAAGACCTTCACAGGTGCATTACTTTTGATCATACAAACAGGCCTGGATCGCCAGATAGACTGAACCTTGTGTTGTGAAAAAGCTATTCAGCAGACAATCATGTGTAACCCAATCTTGACTTAATATGTGTCCGGTACAGTAACTAATCCCACTCATCCCAGCATGTTAGCAATTAAGAGCAGCAGCTGCAGAGTCTTACCTGAGCCAGATGTTTACTGTGGATTCCAGTCAGAGGTCTGTACTGGTGAAAGTCAGTCTGGATTACACACACTCTCTTGTCCATCCTCAGCCCAAGCACACACTGCCCATCCTGTTGTCTCCTCCAGGCTCCCAGAGGAAGTGAGCTTTCTGTTACCTGACCCTGAGTCACACTGCACACACATAATCTCTCTCAGGGGGAGGGAACTCCAACAGCAAAAGAAAACATCTAAACTCGCTCTGACATTCTACTCCACCTCCCCACCCTGCCATCACCATCCACTGGCAGATGCGCAATAGTAAGAGGGCCACCCTGAACCCTAAGAATTAACCCTCTCAATGCTGTATCGCACTCACATCTGGATTTAACTCATCTAGAACTGGTGTAATGGTGCAATTAGGCTCTGAAACATACAGTGGATACAGAAAAGAATCACCCCCCTGTAAAATAATCACATTTTGTTGCTTTTCAGCCTGAAATGAAGACAGACACAGTTTTTGTTTTATCCAGCTGTATTTACTCAGTGCAACTTATAACATCCAAGTGAAAGATATAACACCAACATGTCAGAAAAAAATATTTAAAATAAATAAATAAATAAAAAGAAGCACTGAGTTGGACAAAGGATTTAATTTGCCTTATTTTTTTAATTACAGCCTTTAGTCTGTTGGGATATGTCTCTTCTAACTTTGCACATCTAGACTTTGCAATATTTGCCCACTCTTCTTTCCAGAATTGCTCAAGTTCAGTTAAATTTGATGGTGACCGTTTGTGGACTGCAGTCTTCAAGTCATTCCACAGATTTTCAATGTGGTTTAAGTCTGGGCTCTGATTAGGCCATGCAAGGACATTCACCTTTTTCTCCTTCAACCACTGTGTGGTCAGTTTTGCTGTGTGCTTTGGGTCATTGTCATGTTGGAAGATAAATCTTCTTCCCACTGACAACTTTCTGGCAGAGGGCAGCAGATTTTCCTCAAGAATTTGACTGTATTTTGCCCCATCCATTTTCCGTCTACCCTGATAAGTGCTCCAGTCCCTGCTGCAGAGAAACACCCCCGTAACAGGATATTACCACCTCCATGCTTTACTGTGGGCATGGTGTTATTTGGATGGTGAGCTGTATTGGATTTCCACCAGACATATCGTTTGATGCTGAGGCCAAATAATTCATCTGACCATAACACCTTTTTTCCATGTGGCCTCAGAATCTTCAAGGTGCACTTTGCAAAGCTCAGCCATGGATGGCTTTTTTCTTGCAATCCTCCCATACATGCCACATTTGTGGAGAATTTGTGATATTGTTGTCACATGCACACAATGACCACTCTTTGTCATCAATTCCTGCAACTGCTTCAGAGTTGCTGTAGGCCTCTTGGTAGCCTCTCTGACCAGTTTTCTCCTGGCTCTTTCATCCAGTTTGGAGTGACGTCCTGATCCAGGGAGGGTCTGTGTTGTACCAAATACAACAATACAATTCTTAATAATAGACTTCACTGTGCTTCTCGGCATTGATAAAGCCTTTGAAAATTTTTTGTATCCATCTCCTGACTTGTGTCTGTTCACAACTTTATCCTGGAGATCTTTTGACAGTGCCTTGCCACCCATAGTTGATTGTTTGCTTCAGTTGCACTACAAAATGCTCCAGGAAAGTCAAATGGCTTTTTGTGCCATTGAGAAGGTGATTAGCTACACCTGATTAAGTTTAAGTCATTTTTAGGAGGGGGGTGATCCTTTTTCCTACTCAGTGATTCTGTTTTTTTAATTATTATTTTTTTTATTTTTCTGACATGTTGGTGTTATATCTTTCACTTGGATGTTATAAGTTGCACTGAGTAAATACAGCTGGATAAAACAAAAACCGTGTCCATCTTCATTTCAGGCTGAAAAGCAACAAATTTTGATTATTTTAAAGGGGGGTGATTCTTTTCTATACCCGCTGTATATAATGAGCATGAATTCTACTGCATTATATAATTATGTTTCAAAACAGCTATGAAAGAATAATCAAGAATGAGTGGGTGATCATGCACTAATCTGTTGCAACAATTCAAAAAGACTCTGCTGATTAATTTTCTATAACAGCAACCCTAACAATAATGCCAGCTAATAAGTTATCATTTCTATAGTAACAACTTACTCAAGGATACAATAATGAAATTAATTAATAATAATAAACAAATAAAAATGTGCCCTTATTTAGCAAAGAAAAATGTATAAAGATTGGTTGATATGGTGAAGTTTTCTATAAGGAGATATTTATATAACATTTATGGGAGGAGTCTCCAGTGTCACCACTTTGTAACAGTCAGTTAATTTTCTACCATGCCTTCTGGTTTCTCTGTAATATGAAAGCTGATTTTTTTTTTTTTATTCCAGAGGGAGGAAAAAAAGCGAGGCTGGTGAGGATAAGTCTTTTGATAGTTGCTATAACATAAGTGATAACAGGAACTAACTATTTCCACAGCATTAAATGTAACTAAAATCCGATAGAAAGCACAATGTGTTATTCTTTAATGAATACAAATTGTGGAAAATAACTGTCATATAAGAGAAACAAAACACTCTGGGACATGTTTTTATAAGAAAATAATGAACTTTGGGGTGGTAACAGTAACTCTACGATATTTTCCTACAACAGCATGTGTTTTATTCCTTACATAACATGCAAAATGTATAATAAATATTCTTTACAAGTCAAAGATGAAGAATTTTAGTGTGAGTTTTGAGTAAAAATACGATGTTGACAGGTGTTAACACTCCTTTTCACTACTCATCCTTCCGCTCTCTAAATCTTCTTCAGCTCATGAAATCTCATGACAAAATAGCTGCAGGGGAAGTGTTAATCACGTATGACATTATATTAACCTTACTCATGGAAAAAACTGTCAGTGAGGATATTCAGCTCCTTCACCAAGGGGGTAGACTTACTGTAGGGCTTAATTATAATTAAGAATGGAAAATATACCTCATGTCATCTGTCACAAAGGACTAAAAGATACTTTGATTTGTTAAAAACCTCACAGGTGCTAGACACATGACCGAAATGATGCATATGTCATCGGTGATCAATCAGTATTCTCACAAATCATCCGTTTTGGTCTCTTACCACTTTGTGCATCTTCTATCCTGCTTCTGCTTTCACATATTTACAGTCACATGTTTGTGAGGTAACTATAAATCACATGTGACACTTTAAATAAATCGTGTTTCATCTTTAATCCATAAATACTGTTAAATAAGGAATAAGAAAAAAACTGTTCTTTTTTTCAAGAGTATGAAAATAAGGCAGGGATTCTGATGTCAGATCTGATTTTGGCATTTGCAGCTCAGAAAAGCATGATTCATTACAAAGCTTTACTGCTTACTGTTTAAGCATGATACATTTTCTTTCCTCAACACAATAAATGGGTCTATCAGATTTGGGATTACTTTCAGTTCACTTTTATACTTTTTTAATATATATATATATATATATATATGCGCATATACTTTTTTAATTATGTACCACTGAGAAGTTACCACAACTGACAGGATTTTATTACCTATTCAATCTGTGATCACTGATCCACACAAATCCAACACCGAAAACAATAAATAAAGCCGGAGCATCTGCCAAAACAGCAGTTAGGACCTGATAGGAGCTTTATTGTGCATGGCCTTCAAGGTAGTACAGCTCATCAGGCAAAGATTGGTCCTCAGTGAATGGAGCTTTTGTCTGGACAGCCACATTTAATGATAACTAGCACACATGCACTGAAATACAGGCTTTCTGCTTTACAAATACTTTATGCAGGTGAATAAAATGTCCATGGAAACAATTAGGGCATTTGGTTGCATTTTAAAAGCAAAATTATGTACATAAACATGTACATTTTCAAGACATCTTTTGATGAATGAATTGAACTTTTAGAGCTCAGGGGTTTTTATCTTACAATGTTCACTTTGACCCAAAATGTTACTCCCTTTTGGCTCTTGACCCTTTCCTAAGTCAGTGCCTGCACATGCCATCTCTGTATTAGGCAAGTTGACATATGGCAGAAATGTTTTTCTGACGTTTTTCTGGTTTAGCTCTCTCTTGATTACTTTTGTTGGAAGATATTAATCACCTGAAGCATAACAGTAATAATAGGCTTTTACACTTTAATTGCTAACATTTCACTCATTTCTAGTTGAGTCTAATTATAGGACTTTATGCTCTGACTGCACTCCTATATAGAGCTCCCTCTGCTATGGGTTGTATGTCAGTGCCTGAATGGAATCTTATTAATTAAAGGTCTGTGAAGAAAAACATTTTGCTTCAAACCATTGTGACATTAATGATAACTTTGGCATGGTATGTAGTAAGCGTCGTCCATCAGCACATGGTTTGCATTCCAACATACACAGAATAAAGGCAAACCTTCAGACTTTCCTCAGAGACAAAAGCAATACCAAGAAATTCATCATAAATCTGAACCTACCTGCACTGATGTAGAGAACCTTAGAACAGGGGTTTTCAACCTGTGGGGCACAAACCCATGGGGGACATGAGGGGGCAACAGATTATAAGATAAAGTTGAAAAACGCATGTATACTGTTCAAGCATGTAAGTTAAAAAGATTAACTGTAGTAAACCTGTCTTTCATTATTCATCCACTAATAGGTGTGCAGCGATCTAACAAGTAGTCTTCCTGAATAAGCAGTAATCCCAGGAATTTGCATGAGACACAAAAGCATTTTTGGCATTTCGTCTGAGTTTTTTTTTGTGATAATTTTATGAAAATATTTCATTTTGCTGCGTCTTTTTCAAAATTTGCGACACGATTTGCGGAGTTTTTAGTTTTAGTTGTTAGCTGTACTAATGTTTGACGAATGTAAATCATATAGGGCTTTGACTGAATGCGTGTTGTGATGATGTCACATGACACATCTCGGCCCAAATCTGCGGTAAATCTGCGGTAATTTTGAAAAATTGCAAGCTCCTCTGAATATTGTGGAGTTTGCTTGATTTTGTGTTTATTTCTGCGATCGCAAAATTGAAAAATCCTGGAGGGACTGGTTTATCAGTTTTTTAGTAAGGTTGTGTGTAAATGTTTCAGCAAGCCAAACAAATCTAAAAATTCCCTCCATTTCTTACTTACCAAGTGAGTTCACATCACAGCTGAGTTACATTTAGTGACACCCACAAAACTCTATAAAAGGCAACGCTCACACAGCTGAAAACAACAAAATGACAAGCACCTTCCTAAGCATGGTGTGCATTAAATTTCCTGTAAATCAGCTCAGCCATTGGCTACCATAGTCACCGCCGACATTTCCTTGTTATAGGGCGCCATTTCTTTTGTCCTAAATAGAATTAATTGTCATAATTTATCGATTTGTTTTAGATTACTTTCTTTCAAGTCATTAATATGAAACAACCAAGTCTAAAAAAATTTCTATTAAATCCATGTGTAGAATGGTAATAATTATGTTCTTTTAAACTTGACATTGTAATTTGCACAGTACATTTGCACATCACCCGAGAGCTTTTGTAGGATACAAGCGTTTTTTTCCGAACTAATTGGATTTTCATGAATACCACATTTGTCTAAATGCTCCTGCAAACAATTTCTGGATTTTGTTCATATCCAGTTTGATAAATGAGACCCATTATCTTGGGCCAGTGTTCATGGGACCTCCCAAAGACTGATTACAACCACACCCCTGAATGATTACAATTCTGTTTGGCCTGATTACTGTGGATGGAAATGCAATTGGAATTGTTGCCCAGTAAAAGGCAATACAGTGAAGTTGACTGCTTTAAAGTGTACATTACATTTGCTTCTGACATGATTTGAGTTTGGTGGTATTTGGTAGAAGGGGGCATGTTCGCCTCGTACCTCTAGAGCTGGGGGTTTGAATCCTACCTCTGCCCTGTGTGTGCAGAGTTTATATGTTCTCCTCATGCTTCAGGGGTTTCCTCCCCAGTCCAAAGACATATAGACTGATTGGCATTTCCAAATTGTCCGTAGCAGTTGTGCCCCGAGTTCTCTGGGATAGGCTCCAGGCTCCTCCACGGCCCTGGATGGATGATATTTGGTAGAGGTGATGTCAGGTCTATCAACATACCAGTCATCTGCTTACGACAGCTCCCTTTTCCCCCCAACCACAAAAACTGAAGTGACTTCTTTCCTTCTCACGCGACCCTTGTCACTGAGCATCAACAAAACTGCATTTAGTAATAATTTTACCATTTTGTATATAGTTTTAGTATATTGGTTTAGGTTTGGTGTTGTGAGTAGTTCTCTCACTTTATTAGATTTTGAAACAGATGTGATATGCATGCTGTTTCTGCCTGTTCTGGTATCATGCTCTGCTGACAACGTAGCTGTATTAAACTAGCTTGAAGGGAAGGAGAAGTAGACGTGGAGTGCACACAAACTGCGAACTTACCTGATTTTGCTGCTTTCCTCTAGCACTGTGCTGATATAAATATGCACAAGATACACTCATACACAATGCAACATTCATGACTTGTCCAAAAACAAAAGTACAGTGCCATTCTGCCATCACTTCACAGTTTTCTAGCACTAGCACTTGAAGAATGTTTACATTGTTTACATTTCTGGGTAGACGCAGATGTTGATCAGTATGCAATCTAACACACAAACAGTTAAAAAAAAAAAAAAGACTTCTTGAAGTTTATAGTTTTAATTCAATTCTAGTTAATTGTAGGTATATACTGTATATTTCTTGTAACATAAAAATGAAATTGTTTTGCCAGGGCTTAAAATGTCTTGCATTTTTAAAAATTTTTATTTACTAAAACGATCAAGCCAACATAAGAATAAAAAAAATAATAAATCAATTTGCTTTTCACTGAAGCATGTTATATATTATATGTTGCAATACATTTAAACAAACTGATGATTATGTGAAATGTCATGATTAAAGATTGGCATGCATTAATTTGACCAAAATTTGTTTTGTTTGTTGTGATCAGACTTACTAAACACTAAGAAAATGTGTGAAGCAACACTAAGAAGTGGTGAAGTAATCTGCAATATTAGTATTACAAAGGCCAATACTATGATTAACAACCCTTTTCACAGGCTTATTCTATGGCTGGAGCTTTCGAGCAGACACATTTTATGCAGGGTAACTTAAACAATTACGATAAAATTGAACTCAAGAAACAATGGTTCGAGTCAGGGAAGTGTATGGCTTTGTAAATTGCTAGGTAGTCATTTTTGATTTGTAGGCTGATTTATTCTGAAATACTTCAGAGACACTTAGATTTACTTCTTCGTCACTTATTATCTGCATCTTCATATATATCACTGAACATTTGTTATTTCTTGTCAGAAACCCATGTGTCAAAACTCCAGGGCAAACCACATACAGTAGCATAAATCAGCAGTAACACATTGGAGGTGTGTTCTGCCTTCATTGTGGAATGTGAATGTAAGCATACGAACAATATAAAAGGGCTCATAAATTACTAGAAATGAAACTTTTAACAAAAATTGAATAAGGAATGAGCCAACAGAGATAAAGAACCAACATGTTTCTTTCACTATGCAATAGGTTAAAAGCTTTGTTGAGTTTATTCATACAGTGTTTCACAAAGAGAAGAAAGTGTTCTTGGATTCCCTAAACAAACTGCAGCTGTGCCACCTAGTGGCAATGAGAATGACAGCACTAATGGAAATAATGGGGAAAAAAACAATTTATCAACACAAATACATTAGTTACTTTAAGCTAATAATAAAACATTGCACTTTATTCTATACTACTACACTAGTTCCTACACAAACAACAAAATAGGTCATTTGGCCAAAATGAGAAAAATGGACAAAGGGTAACAAAGTTAAAACTGCTAATTAATTTGATGAAAAATTAAAAAAGATTTACACCTGCCATAAGCTCCACGTTTAATAGGATCAGTCTCACATGGTTGAGGGCTGATCCAAATTCTCTGTGCCTTATGCTAATCCTAAAGCATACAATACTGTTTAGGCCACAGCAGGTGCTCCTCTCGCTCTAATCTAATAAAAATCTAAAGTGCTAAGATTTACAACCTCCTCCTACTGACCTGCAGTCTGCAGCCCGAAATGAACAGGCATCAGCAAACTGCTCTACTCCCCTCGATACACAATAATGTTATTGTCAGTCTCATGCACCTTGATCTCATAGAGCATGTTCGGTGGAAGAAGTTTGATCATGTTGTCCCATATATACACTGCCAGGTTTTCAGTTGTGCTGCAGAACAAGATACAGGTGGGTTGTTAGGAAAGCTGTACGTACACTTACTGGTTACTTCAATAGGAACACCTGAACTCCTGCTCATTCATGCAATTATCCAATCAACCAATAAGGTGGGAGCAGCGCAATGCATAAAAAAACATGCAGATACAGGTCAAAAGCTTCAGCTAATGTTCACATCAAATATCAGAATGTGAATCTTTAAAAAACATTGCCTGGTCTTTCTCCGATCTTCAATTGTCTAATGTTTCAGAGAGTCTGTGGCCACTGTAGCCTCAGATACCTGTTCAGGACTGACAGGACTGGACCTTGATGTAGTCTTCTGCTGTTGTAGCTCATCCACCTCAAGGTTCTATGTGTTGTGTGTTCTGAGATGCATTTCTGCTCACAGTCATCAGTTTCTGAAATAATCAAACCAGCCCCACTTGCACTAACAATCATGCCGTGGTCAAAGTCACTGAAATCACATTTTTATCTCATTCTGATGTTTTGATGTGAACATTTCCTGAATCTCTTAACCTGAATCTATATGATTTTGTGCATTGCACTGCTGCCACATGATTGGATAACTGCATGAATGGGCAGGTGTACATGTGTTTCTAATAAAGTGGACTGTGAGATTATATACAGCAGTATGAAGGTACATTGTATTATTCATACCTGACGGTATTAGCAAAGTATGGCACATCCAGGTCCAGGTTTTTGTGGTCAAGTGGTTTCATGATTCCCTCCTGAAAACAATTCGGTTTACATGGTCATCAAAAATATCATGTTTTATTCATTCGATCATGCTTTATCATCTCATGCACTTTCACATTTCCAAGCCCTATTACTTTTTTTTTTTTTTTTAAATGACAGCACTCTTGAATTCTTGATTTTGATTGGTCAGAAGGTTTTGATTCATTTCTATAATATTAGCTCTAACAATAATTGTGGCTACAAGGTAAATCACAGGAATATATCAATACACTGGTTCTAATATTTTAGTGTTTCTAAAGTAACAACTTACACAAGGACACGCCGTATAAACGGAATTAAGAAAAGTATAATCATTGATGTGGTGAAGTTTTCTGTGAGGAAACATTTATTTAACATTTATGGAAGGAGTCTCCAGTGTCAGTGCATTATAACAGTCAGGTGTAAAGCTGTTCTTTTAAGTTTTCGAATACGGGAGGGTCTTCAGGATGGAGGGCTTTGCGCTTTCTTCGCAACATGACTATGGAATTAAAAGTATTGAATGTAACATTTCTAGAAACAAACAAAAATATACAATGAAAAAGTAGAAAAACACTCTGAAACAGAAAACAGTGAACTCGGTGGCAAAAATTTTACTCGGTCTTAAAATAAACATCATTCTTTGATAATACATTTCTAAGCTTTCTTTTTGTTAATCATGGTTTATGAATGCCCTGCCAGAGTTTTCGTTTACGCGTTCAAACTTTTCATTTACGTTTTGTTTTAAGGTTATGTTCACCATTCTGGCATAAATCTCACATGTGGGCGGGGCTTAACAGCAATTTACTCTCATTGACTAGTGAGATTTAGATCGACAGCTCCTTGACCTGTAAGTAGAGTCTTCAGTGGTGTGAATTTTGGAGAGTGTTCTGGATGCGGTTCTCTGTATAGTTATAGTGTTTGTACTTTCTAGTGGGAATTACTTACTTACTTAGTCAGTATATTAGTTCGTAATTATTATTTGAGGTTTGGGTAGTCTCATAAGACTATTTTTTCAAAACAGAACGTGAGGGGTTAATAGGACACAGTCAGTGGGAAGCTCTTACCTCTATATACTGTTTAAGATCAGTGAGGTTCATCACCATTCCTGTGTTTTGGTCAATCTGCATAAAGAGAAATCACAGATATGCATTACTTGTATTTTTAGAAACATTTTACTTCCACAGTACATCATACACATGTGCCTTCAACAATATACACATAATGTATATTAACATAATTCATCAAATATGTTCAGGGTTTTTCTGGGGGAATTCTGCTTTGCTACATCTCCATACAGGTGCAATATTGCCTACCTTTCCTTGTACTGTAACTTCAACTGAAAGAAAAAAAAAGAAGAAAAAACAAACAAAATACATTTAAGCAGATACATGAAATGTGAAATGAGGCAAAGCTTTCGATTCAAATGTAGGCTGCTGTATGAATGAGAATAATGTCAGTGATTAACCTTTGTAGTTGTGCCCATGGCCATTGGGATTGTTGCATTTTCCAAATATTCTCTTGTTCTCTTCATCACTCAGCGATTTGCTAAATGCAAAGAGAATTAAAAACAAATGTTAAGTGCAAACAGAAAGTAAAGCTAGATTCTCCAGAGCAGTGTTGCCTATGTAGTGACTTTGCCGTTAGATTCTGTCACTTTTTAGACCACTTTAGTGTTTGTATTCAGAAAAACAGCCTTGCGACAAATCTAGTGGCTTTTTGAGCATACGCTGGTGACTGTCCTGCACTCAATATGACTCTCAAATGTACATCATAGCTGATGTTTATACAAGTTCAAACTCACCACCAGTGTGTAAGACCTGACTGAGTTGTGCTTACACGATCCTATGTTCCCAACAACAAATCACTGATCACCATTGTTCTCAAAAACCAATCACTGATCACCATTGTTCCCAACAACAAATCACTGATCACCAATGTTCCCAAAAACCAATCACTGATCACCATTGTTCCCAACAACAAATCACTGATCACCAATGTTCCCAAAAACCAATCACTGATCACCATTGTTCCCAACAATTAATCACTGATCACCAGTGTTCCCAAAAACCGATCACTGATCACCAGTGTTCCCAACAATCAATCACTGATCTCCGTTGTTCCAAAAAAAACAAACAAACAAAAAAAACAATCACTTATCTCCATTGTTCCCAGTAACCAATAACTGATCAACACTGTTCCCAACAACAATCACCATTGTTTGTCCCAACCACAAACATTATTCCGTCTGTAACCTTGTCCTTCATGTATATTTCCCAACTACTCACTACCACTACTTCTTTTTGTCTGCATACTTGATACAGATTATACAGGTGCATTTCAAAAAATTCGAATATCGTGGAAAAGTTAATTTTTCCCGTAATTTAATTAAAAACGTGGAACTTTCATATTTTCTAAATTCATTACACATAAGTGAAATATTTCAAGCCTTTTTTGTTTTAATCTTGATTATTATGGCTTACAGCTCATGGAAATAAAAAAATCCAGTATCTCAAAATATTAGAATAAAAAATTTATAATACAGAAATGTCAACCTTCTGAAAAGTAGGGCTGCAACTAATATATATATATATATATATATATATATATATATATATATATATATATATATATATATATGTGTGTGTGTGTGTGTGTGTGTGTGTGTGTGTGTGTGTGTGTGTGTGTGTGTGTACATATGTGTGAATGTGCATGTGTTTTATGCACAAAAAAATGTCAGCGTCAGCTGTACAAGTCCCTGTATGCCAGCTGTTACCACAGCAACAATAGTGTATTGGAATGAGCGCACTAATATCAACCTAATATTCATGTTAGAGCTGAAACTACTTGTGCTGTTATATGAAAATAATGCACACCTTCTGACCAATCAGATTCGAGCATTCAACCGCGCTTTGGTATAAATGCAAATTAGTCTATAACGCCATCTGGCGACTTCTGAGCATGCATTAGATATTTTCCCCTGAAAAAGAGTTGGCAACGCTGCTGGACAAGTCTAGGAACTACAGCTCCCATGATGCTCATGAGTAGAGCAACAGGTTTTTTTTTATTTCCGTGTAGAACAGTCGATAGCGGTTGCGGTTTTGGTTGCGGTTTTAAACGTTTAATCTACCATGCTGGTGTAGCATATCACAATTATATCTCAATTATACAATAACTGTGTTTTAAGTGCAAATCATGTATCTTTAATGGAAAGCCAGTGGAGTGTATATAGTAGTAACGATTTACCTGTGCAGTCGATGGCTCGCGCTGAAACTCTGCACTCGTGTAATGTAACAGAAACGCTCTGCTCCACCGCTCACACACTTCACATCTTTCTCCATTTTTACACACACCTCCGAATCTGCGATACGGCTGGAGCAACTCTAATAATAAAGCGCAGTTTAACGAACGTGGGCGGGGCACCGAATTTCTCCCTAAGGCGGCGTTTTCATTGGACCGCACGCCTCTATCGTCATTATCCGGGAAGCACGAGCTCTGTTTTTCCAGCGATTTCATTGGCTGCTGCGCGAACCGCTTCAGAAAGCTGTAGCAACTTTATAACCAGGGCGATAACACTGGATTTCTTTTCCACACAGCAATACCAAAACTAGTATCCCAATACCTTCTTGTGTATATAAAGAGTGGGAAATTAGCCCTTTCTACAGTTTTATATGAGAATTATATGTGAAATAAATAGACTGTTCACTCTTTAGGTCCCGTTTACTTACAGAAAAAAAAGCCATATCACTTCCAGTCAGGAGAAAAAGTCCACAATGCAGAAATGTGTCACAGTTACAGTGATGTGTACTACATCGATTACTAATTTTAACGTTTTAATATTTCCATTCATGGTTATGTTATTCTTCCTTTCATAAACTGCTCTGACTCCATTTAGAGCAGTTAATTTAAATTCATTCAATTCTGTTATTAAACATTTTGGTTTGTAACACAGCCTGAGTTACTTGTTGATTTCAGCCTCCAAAAATGGGAAATTGCACAATATCTTAGTGCTTTTTTTTTTAAGCTTGCTTTTATTTTTGTGAATGTAAATGTAAATGACAGTGGCTTAACTTCACATTAAAGGAGCATATAGTGTAAGAGGTCCTTTGCAATAGAAACAGGGTCAAGGCCACATCAACTTCATTAACTTCCTTCCTGTTTGATGTTTATTTAAAGGGTGTTTTAGGCATGCAAATTGGTAACAAGAAGCACTTGTTACCGACAGAGGCATCCCCACTGACACCACTGAAATAGAGTTATAATTGTATATTTCTATTTTTCTTTGCATAGTTTTTCAAAATTTGTTACAGTGAATGCATTACATATTAAAGAACAATAGAGTAAATATCTTACTATTACTAAATCTTACCTAAAGCAGAAGAGCACCAGCTTTATCCACCAAGCATCTATTGGTTAAAGACAAAAACCCCTAAACCTGTGTGTGAAGGGGGCATGTTTTTATATCTTTATGGAGATAGAATGTCTCCATATATCTGACAGTTTTGACCTTGTGGGGACATTTGGCATCGCATTAATGTATGCATCGCAAGAAACATGACAAGTGAAGGTCCTTACAAGGATGGGAAAACCAACTATAGGTGACAGGAATAGTATTTCCTACCCTGCACATCATTATTACATCTTACAACATTTTGCTTATCACATTATGATAAAATACAATGTCAGTATCAGTACAGCATACAGTATCTATATTTTTATATTTTTGAAACAAAACAGGGGATAGTCACAGTCTCGTAGAAATGATGAAACACTAGAACAGGTTACATTTTCATGAATGCAATTACAGCTTTCCTGTATTATATGTATAAATCAAGTTTGGGACATTTGGGAGTTTGTATTGGCACAAGTTCACTAGCTAGCTACACTTGCCAAATGTCCAAGACTAAGGCCAAGTTCCGACATGAGCAGTTCTTTCTTGTAGATAAAAATAAGGTTAAAAATGTATAAACGTGTGCATGTGTGATTTGAAAGGAACTCTAAGGAGTTTATAATTTACACACAGCAAGACCGTTGAACCCATGTTTTTACAGATCTGGTGTGGGATGAAAGAATGGGTTAACACAAAAGAATATTTGTTTAAGGGCTCTTATATGAAACTTTTATTCAGTCATTCATCTTCAGTAACCAGTTTATGCTGGTCAGGGTCACGGTGGAATCAGAGCCCATCCCTTCCCTGGGGTCAAGGTGTGAGAATTCACCCTGTATGGGACACCGGTCTGTTGCATATGTTACAGAACTTTGTGCAATGTCCCCATTATTTATTTCATGAATAGATTTTTGTCTCATAATTCTTATTATATAAGAATAATAGGGTTATATGGTATAAAGAAACATGTTATACTGTCATTAGGATATCATACATTGGTTAAGATCTAACACACAGTAATTTGATCAGGTTGCATTAATAAGGCCAAGAGGTTCCCTGCTGTGAGCTAAGCCATGTGTCACACTAAGTCTGCATCTCACATCTAACGCCATAGGAAATATCCAAAGTTGTCCCTCTAATGGATCAAATCATGATCCAAACCATGATCCCTTGTAATCCAGAGCAAAACAGTCTGGCTTTAAATAGAGGGTGTGATTATGTCAGGCTGTGCACTGAAGCTGAGCAGCTGAGCAAAGAGACCTTTCTCAAGATGGGCAACAGTAAAAGTTGTGCTCTTTCTAAAGACCTAGTGGAGGACCTAAAGTGTAACACTATGTACACAGAAGAGCAGCTTTACGCCTGGTATCAGGCCTTTCTGAAAGAGTGCCCGAGCGGATGCATCAGCAGGGAGCAGTTTGAGGGCATCTATGCCAGGTTCTTTCCCGAAGCGAACCCGAAGGCCTACGCCCAGCATGTGTTCCGAAGTTTCGACTTGGACAGTAATGGCACACTCGATTTTAAAGAGTATATTGTGGCACTGCATCTCACCTCCTCCGGGAAGACTATCGAGAAGCTCGAGTGGGCCTTCGCCTTGTACGATGTGGATAGGAATGGCAGCATAACAAAAAATGAGATCAATGAAATTGTCAAGGTAATTTTTGGCTGGCTTGCAAAATTATTGTAGAAATTCATAATGTTTTGGCATAATGCTGTAGGAATTGAATAGTTTAATGCCTTCAGTTTACTAATCATTCGTTTTTGTTTAAGATTTTATTTCTTTCATTTTCAGTCAATATTTAACATGATCTCCAAAGAGGACCAGAAAAACCTCCCCCATGATGAAAACACACCTGAAAAAAGAACAGAAAAAATCTGGGACTTTTTTGGGAAAAAAGAAAAGGGTAGGATAATGGTTTTGTAATTTGTCTGAAGTTACATTCACAATTCGGTAATCCCAAAGAAAGAGTTTAATTTGGTCACCAAGGCAAACAAAACTGTTGTGAATGTACAACGATGTCATAAATTAAAGAACAATGTATCTCTAGCATCTGTTCTCATTCTTTTCTCTATGCAGATAAAATTACAGAAGGAGAGTTCATCCAGGGAGTGATGGACAATAAGAACATCCTCAGACTGATCCAGTTTGATGAGCCTCAGAAGATTCAAAACAGACTGAAACAAACAAAGCAATAGTGCTTGCAGTTTTGTCTTGCCAAATTTTCAGTTTTTAATTGATGGATTTTGGAATTTTTCATGATTTTTTTGTTTTGTGTCCTTCTGTCCATTATTTATGAGTACACATTACCTACTATTTGATTAAATAGATTGCCACACTGAACTGTATGAAATGTTATGTTTATTATATCGTTCCAAATCATTTATAACAACATTTATAAGAACAGACACTGAAAATTGTAGATGAATACAGATGTTTGTATCAATTATACACTATACAAAAAAAAAAATAAGTGGCTCAATCATGAAAATAAGGTACGCTACTGTCTGTCCACAATATACAGGTATGCACAATATACGAGCAGTCTGTTAAAAGCAGCCATTCATTAAAGACATGCTATATTCACAGTTTCCACCTAGAAATATTTTAATAATGTTTGTCCGTAAATTCTCTGGTTCAACTGTTTGGCATTGCATTTGTAATAAAAACAAATCTATTAGAAGTGTATGTCCGTTGTCTCTATATGATTAAAAAAAAAAAAGTTTAATTGAAAAGAAATTCAGTGTTCATGTTATGGGGTAGTATGTAGTGTGTAGCAATGACCAGTGTGTGTTTTAGTCATTACTGGAATACTGGCCTTTTTGTGACAGAAATAAGGTGAATCTAGGCAATAATTTTAACTGACACTGACTTGTCCTTTCCCTAACCTGTGAATGTGGTACATGTTACAAACATTAAAAGTCCTACCCATTTATACATGATATATATGCTATGAATTTTTACTGATTTATTTGGTTTCATGTCCATCTGTGTGCAATAATATTGTACTGTTGTTTTTTTTAATTAATATAATTAATTGACCACTCTTTTTATCATCAAGAAGAACCGAACATAAAGTGCTTCTGTACATGCAATAAACAGAACAACACAATTTAAAAAGTAGCATTTTGATAAGTAGGCAGTTCACGTCGTATTCATATTAGATTACATCCTTTAAATCAGGGAGACAGAATTTAAGAGCTGTTGTTTAAGGTTACTTGCTGTATCTACATCTAAAATAATTGTGCAAATATGTACATATCCCTTAAGAAATCAGTCATGCAGCATCACCTTCTCAGTTAAGTGCTTTTACCAGAAGGCTTAGATTGAATCATTTGTTAAAATAGAAGTGTATCGGTTCCATGAAATGGGTCATCTACAACATTTCAGAATTTTATTTCACTGTGAATATGCTGGAATGACTACGTCTGCTGCTGCTAAAAACCTAATGCAATTAGAAGGAGTGTATGGCTATACTCAGGAAAAAAAAAAAAAAATTCCAATGAGTATGAGTGTTACTCAACAATGTTTATACAAAAATTCACCAGCACTTCTGGTCTATGAAAGAGTCAGAACCAGGAGGTTAAAACTGACTCTCCTCCAGAATCTCCTCCATGGTCTCGCCCGAAGTCATGTCCCCATCACTGCTGGACAGACTCTTCCTTGTGTAGAACTCCAGACCTGGACTCTGTCCACAGGACAACTCTGCCCCTGATTGGATGGTCACCTGAGTGAGCTGGGTCTGTGTGGGAGCGTGGCTTCGCTCCTCGTATGAGTCGCTGTGATCCGAGGGGTGTCCCGTCCCTTTCCATGACTTTTTCCATAAGTATTTGGGATGCATGCGTGCAAAGCAATTGTGATCTTCCAAGTGGTTGGAGACGAACACTTGCCACCTGTTCTTCAGCTCAGCACGGACCTGGAGATATAAGAAAAATGTGTGGTTGACCAAGAGATAATAGTGCCATTGCTATTTAAAGGACATGGAAAGTAAAAACTAGACTCATAGAAACATGTAACATGACCTATTACAATGCTTTAACATTGCACAATGGCCAGTTTCACTTTAACGCTGCATTCATCTTAAGCTGTGCTTTAATACATAATTATCTCAAGTGAAGTTTTTTTTAGGAGCAACACTTGTTGAAAAGACACTGTGAGCTTATATGTATAAATGTAAACATGAGCAATAATACTTAACATTTTAAAAGAATATCAAGAATATAACTAATATGAATAATTAGATGCATTCAAATTGGGTTTTATTGAGCCAACTGTTCCCTCTGTATATGAAATATACATATATATATTATATATATATATATATATATATATATATATATATATATATATATATATATATATATATATATATATATATATATATATATATATATAACAGTTTCATATATAATATGAAACTGTTACTTTATTCTGCTAGTTAGTTAGCAAGGCAGTATGACTTTGTTCAAATGAAATATATATTTTTCTAACTGGCAAGAATATCACCTTACCAAGTCAAGTCTGTCCTGATTTAAACATCTTATCACAAACTATCAGCCCGTATCAGGGCTGCTTGTGCTGATCATTCATTCTCCATGTGCTTTTGTTGGTTTTATGTGCCTTGTTTGTTTTGGTTTGGCTCCCCACCCCTGTCCTGTCATTGGTCTGTTACCCATTGTGTTTACCTGTTTGCCCTTAATTAGTTTGTCTATTAATGCCTAATACCCCGCTGAGTCTGTGTTTCATTGTGAAGTCTTATCATGCATTCGTGTCATTAAGTCCGAGCCTTGTTTTTCAAGTTCCGTGTTCTGTGTTTCCTGGTTTTAACCCTTGCCCATTTTTTTAATTTTTGTTTTCAATTATAAATTGGTCTACTCAACTTCTTCATGGCAATATTCGGTAGGTAATAATAAGGCCATGCTAGTCTTTATGTGAAAGAACTCTTTAGAGAAACATTTTTGTAATACTACTTAAAAATGTATTTTTTTGTTGTCACATTAATTTTACTATACATTTTTTTCTCAGTCTCATAATCAACTCTACTAGAAGCAGTGTATAGTATTGGGAAGAGACATTATGAGGTTTGTTATGGGAATGGTTCTGTATGGTCATTGTGCTGCTTTTGTCATACTTTTCATGTACTTTTCCCTTGTGCTGCTAGAGGTCGCTCATGTGACATAGATATTACCTTCCAAAGTGAAATTAACAATGGCATATCTCCAGGAAGTATCAAAATACAGAACAAATCAATTACATAAAATTTTTTTAAAAAGTTTTAGTGATGTGCGCTTGCTAAAACTGCACACATTCTAAAAATGAGCTTCATTGACTTACCTCTCCATTGGCAAAACAGTACAGAACAGCAACCAAGAATCCCTAGTGAAAGAAATTCAATTATTCACCCAATTATTGAAAAGGATGACTTTCTGTGATATTTTTTTGCCAAGCTGACAAAGACAACCATCAGGTTATTACCTGGAAAGAGCTCAGGGTTAAATTGATGAAATTTCGCACATAGCGATGACTTCCCTCAATAGCTTCATCTGTGAGTATCATGAATAGAATTTCGTGGATCCCGAGCAATGGAATCAACACCAGTATTGCTCTCGCTAAGCTGCAATGGGGAAAAAGGAAACAATAATCGGAAGTTCTGTGTAATATATGTTGAGATCGTGGAGTTATGACAAACTATGCAAACTCATACCGACCTGTATCTGTAGTCCGTAAACCTTAGTTGATCAGCCTTTAATTTTGACAGCAAGAGATTTATGATCCTGAGGAATATACAGAAAATAACCTGAAAAACAAAGGAACATTTCAGGACCAGAATTATGACCTTAACTCTACATGTAACTTACTCTAATGTATTCATCCCATGCGAGATATCCCATAAGGCCATTAATCACTACTTCAAAACACTAATGGATTTCTGAGGTGTGCTGTTATAGGAAAATAATCAATGATGGCATGATGTGTGTGATTTGGTGTCATGTGGCCCAGCATGAAGCATAGTTCATGTTACATCCACATCAAGTTGTTAACACTAACTTTATTTATTTATTTATTAAAGAATGATATGTTGTATTTTTTTTAGCTGTTTATAGTCACATTTAATGTTGCAGAACATCTGGGAAAAAAAGTTATTTCCTATTACCGCCAACATTATAACAACTATAAACAGTTGTTCCCTCACTAGCCTCTCTTTTTTTTCTCTCTCTTGAAGTTAATTAGTCCAAAAATGTCAAAAATGAACAGCTTTACCGCTAAATGTTACAGAGCAATGCCACTAGAGACTCCTTCCAGGAATGATAAATAAACATCTCCTCACCATATCAACAGTTACAAAGGTTAATCAATCGGTTTATGTGGTGTGTCAACCATAATACATCCAGTGTAAGTTGTTACTATATAAATGCTAATGGATTAGAAAGAGCATATTAATATAAACCTGTGATTTGCCTTGCCAGAATTGTAATTTTAGATTTATAATGTAATTCTGTTGATTTCAGCCCAGTGTTACTAATGCAATAAGACCGTTGTGACAGAATTAAATGACATACCTTATATGTCATTTCTCTTTGCTTTATCAAATTCAGAGACTAGTCATATGAATTTGATTTTGCTCTGGGAATCAATCTTCTTCCAAACAGAAGCACTGGCACACATTTAGATTGGAACTTGGGAAAATCTACTTGAGACCTTTAGATTTCTGAGTACAATGGATTGCATCATCCATTTATCACCGCTTATCCTACACAGGATCACAGAGACTATACCAGGGAACTTGGGGCACAAAGCGGGGGACACCCTGGACAGGGGGGCCAGCCCATCACAGGGCACAATTGCATACACTACAGACAAGTAGGAAATGCCAATCAGCAATATGTCTACAACACATCTTTGGACTGGGGGAGGAAACCAGAGTACCTGGAGGAATCCCCGGAAGCATGGGGAGAACATGCAAACTCCGTGCATACAGGGCAGAGAGGCAGGATTCGAACCCCCAACCCCAGCGGTGCGAGGCAAACGTGCTAACCTCTAACATTTAGATGATCAATCTTCTGATAGATTGTGGCTAGCACTAAACACATGATGTTATGTGGCAAAGCTACACAGTACCTAAGACAGTCATGATTATAATGAGCAAAAGTCTAGCAGGATTTGGTGATTTTCCTTCTCTATACCTAATCTAACTCACCAGTTAATGGCTAGGTTTACCAGGTGTGTTAGAATAAGGAAATCAGACTGTGCCGAAACAATAATCCTTAATCTATAACCGACCCTGTTAAAAGTATGGAGTATAACACTTACAAAAAATGATAGTGTAATTGGAGCTCTGATAATCCACCAGATCCATCTGTTAGTGATGACCCAGCAGCTTTGGGAAAAATAAAACACAAGCAGCTAATATTTTAACATATACATACATACATACATGCATATATATATATATATATATATATATATATATATATATATATATATATATATATATATATATATATATATATATATATATATATATATATATATATGTGTGTGTGTGTGTGTGTGTGTGATAGATGGAGAATACATCCTAATAAATATATGTATTGTATATGGAAAATACATATTCAAAAAAAAAAACTCACTATGACAGGTCATGTAAAATAAAGTTGAATTAAGACCATGTTTAATTTTAGTTCATGTCAATTTTTCATGCCTTACCCTTTATTTTCATACAGAGCTTTAACCACTGTCCAGGGTATGACAAACAGAAATGGAGTCCCTAAATGAAAACAAGAGCATCTTTAATTAATATAAAATTTAGGATTCCCTAAAAATCCAATAAACTGTGATGAAAAAACCCTGTGATTTAGCACAGTTTGGTGTAACACAGTACAATTACCTTTTGCTACATTTCAAAGAAAAATGTAGTCACTAAATTTCTTAATCATACTGTATATTTGTAGTAATAAGGTGTTTTGTTTTAGCAGCAGATGGCAGTTCATCTAAATTCCGTACAAATTTAAACTTTAACAGATGTGACAGATGTAACACCCATTTCTGTCATCTATCTACTGCTATGCACACTGTATTTATCAAGGCAGTTTGTATTTTGACAGGACCAGAATTATGAGCTTCACTCTACATGTAACTTACTCTAATGTACTCATCCCATGCGAGATATCCCATTAGAGCCATTAATCACTACTTCAAAACACTAATGGAGGTCTAAGGTGTGCTGTTTTAGGAAAATAATCAATGATGGCATGATGTGTGTGATTTGGTGTCATGTGGCCCAGCATGAAGCATAGTTACTGTTACTTGTCTAAATAGTTTTAGACTAAATAGTTTTAGATCTACAGTTTTTATTTAGTTATTTTATTGGAGCAAAAAAAGTTATCCAACACCTATCACCCATGTGAAAAACTAATTGCCCCTTAAACTTAAAAATCTGGTTGTGCCACCTTTAGCAGCAGTAACTGTAACCAAATGATTCCGATAACTGGAGATCAGTCTTTCACAGCGCTGGGAAAGACTGACGCATAATCCAGTTGCGCTTGAGTTTCAACCTACAGAATGAAGACTGGATATTCTCCTTTAGGATTTTCTGGTAGAGAGCAGAATTAATGTTTCCCTCAATTATTGCAAGTTGCCCAGAATCAGCAAAGCATCCTCCCATGTTCTTTTTTGTGCAATTTTTGTTTGGTTTACGCCAGATGTAATGGGATCAAGATGTGTTTTGGCAAAATTCAGACAAGCCTTAATGTTCTTCTGGGTTAGCAGTGATTTTCGCCTTGCCACTCTTCCATGGATGCTATTTTTGCCCAGTGTCTTTCTGATAGTTGAGTCATGAACAATGACCTTTATTGATGTAAGAGAAGCCTGCAGGTCCTTTGATGTTGTTCTTGGCTCTTTTGTGATTTCCTGGATGAGTAGTTGCTGTGCTCTTGGAGGAATTTTGGAAGGTCAGCCACTTCTGGGAAGGTTCGTTACTGTGCCGAGTTTTTCCATTTCGAGATAATGGTTCTCACTGTGGTTCTTTGGAGTCCCAGAGCCATCGAAATAGCTTTGTAACCCTTCCCACACTGATGTATTTCAATCACCTTCTTCCTCATCAATTCTGGAATGTTTTTCAATTTTGGCAGTGTTACTGGGTATGACCTTTTAACCAACTTCCTGCTGTTGAAAAACTTCTATTTAAGTGTTGATTTGATTGAACCAGGCCTGGTTGTGTTTAGTCCGGCTGAACCCCATTTTCAATGCAGTTTCATAGATTTGGGGAATTAGTAACTATGGGGGCCCGTAGCTACTAATTTTCACACAGGCCCAGTATTTTCAGGTATTTTTTGCTTCAGTGAAAAACATTATAAAACTAATATAAATATAAAAATAAATACAAATATAAAACATTATAAAAAAAAATGAATATCATTTAAAAACTGTATTTTGTGTTTACTCAGGTTGCCTTTGTTTTATCTTAGATTTATTAGATTTATCTAGGGTGGGGGCAAATACTTTTTCACAGCATTGTACATTCATACATTAAGTTAATTTTGGAGTTTTTACTTTTCAACTTTAACATGGTTGAAAAATTTGTATTAACTTAGATGAGTAGTTGCACTTAAAAGAATTTGGATACTTTATTACCTCTGCAATTTAGTAATTACTAATTTCCACTCTAACTTTGGTGCTCTATCAGATGACAGCTACCTGTCAGGGCAACTCATGCTAACCTTTTTCTTAAGACAGCTGTATGATTGACTGTTTATGAATTAGAGAAAGGCCTACCCCATCCTACCAGCATGTATCTCTTCAGCAGCCTCCGCTTGGTCAACACAGCAGTAAAGAGTAGAGTGTGAAGGAAGATTGCCTCCACCAGGAGCCAGAAGTAATTACAGGCCACAAAATACTGCATTGACACCTTGGAGGCTCTGCAGAGCAGGACTTTCTGCGAGGTTGACATTTTAATAATATAATTCATAGTATGAAATTCATTCATGCTTGGACTTTATGAACAATTATGCTATGTGCACTACATTATCTGGACATGTAAGCTAATTCACAAAACAACATAACAGCAATACAGTTATACAGTTTATGGTTAATTGAGAAATGCATAATGATGCAGTACTGTAGAATCCAGATAGCTGTTCCATCCAGCTTCATCATTGGGCTTGTTGGAGTACGTGACGTGAATTATGATTTCTTTGGTAATGACTGCCATAGCTCTAAGCATGAATGACACAAAGAGGTTCATGTGGATGTAGTTCCTAGTACAGTGAAGCTTCCTGAAAATTAGAAATAGAGATTTATCCATTGCATTGTTTGTTTAGGATCGATATAATTAGCAAGCTTTGACAGTAATCAATATAATAAGACAATCAGATTACTGGAGCCAGCAGCAGACTCCATATGTATACATGATAGGACAAAACAAAAACAACAATGCTTGATCAATTGTTGAGGAGAACAAAGTCATGCCAGAGAAAGATGCTTGGAAATAACAACAAAAACTAAAGTCGCAATTCATATGACATAAAACAATACATCAAGTGGCCACTATAAATGATGGATAGCAATGATACACTATATGGCAAAGGTATCTGGTCTCCTGACCATCTCACCCATATGTGGGTCATCCCCACACTTTCACCAAAAGGTTAGAAACACACAATTTTCTAGAATGTCTTTGTATGCTGTAGCATTAAGACTTTCATTAACTGGAACTATGGAGACTAAAAATGTTCCAGCATGACAATGTCCCTGGGCACATGGCTTGCCAAGGTTGGAATGAAAGAACTCAAGTGGCTGTGCACAGAGTCTTGACCTCAAGCCCACTGAACACCTTTGGGATGATCTAGAATGCTGACGTCACGCCTGGAATCCTTGCCCTGACCTCACTAATGCTCTTGTGACTGAATGGGCAAATCCCCACAGCCACTCTCCAAAATCTAGTGGAAAGCCTTCACAGAAGATTGGAGGCTGTTTTATTTTAATGGAAGTTCAACAAGCACATATGAGTGTGATGGTCAGGTGTCCCCATACTTATCGTGTATCGTGCCAATATTGTGTACATGTGTTTACTAGTATGTTTATGTGTGTCAACTTATAACATAGGAATGAACAGAGAAGGACCAAGAACTGCACTTTACCAAACTCCACTCACCTCAACAGGCCCATAATAAGAACAGCTAGAATCAGGCTGAACAAGGACAACATGTAGCCAACTATGGAGAGGATCCTCAAGACTGAATTTTGAAATAGCTCGTCTTCCTGTGTTACACAACACGTAAAGTAAACCACATTGTTAACTGATGTATGGAAGAATGCTTAGTCTGAGCTGAAGGAAATTTTTACCTTATTTTTGAAAAAGCCTGGGTCCTCACATTCAGACTTATCCTGCCAGATAATGCTGGAATTCTCTTCTCTTTTCCAGGTTCCATTGGTTGTACATATTTTATAAACATTTCCTGAAAAACCTTAATAAAACAGAAACATTGCAAATAAAACATGAAGCAGAATAAATCCCAGTCTGAGAAAGTAACATTTGGTTCTTGTTCACAGTATCTGCCTTTGTTGGCATAAGTTTATTGCTTTGTCATATCACTGGCTTTGACGTATGAAGTTTTTGTTTTTAGAGAATAGTCATGATTCAGCAGAAACAGCAGCATCCCACAGTGTCCACAAGCACAGGGTAAGAAAACAAAGTACACAAACCACTATAGCAGAAATTACCCAAATTCTCTGAGCTGTTTTTTGTTTATTCGTAAAAGTATGTCAGACATTTGCAGGAGAGCAGACAAGACAGTGTACCTTCCTTAATCCATGGTAAATATGGAGGGCAGGGCACTGATACATTCCCAGGAGATGAATGTGGCCAACAGGCAAAACGGTCTAATGTCCCGTTGCAGTATATTCCTTTAAAAATAATGGAGGATCAGTGAATATATATATACTGTGCAAAAGTTTTAGGCACATGCAAAGAAATGCTGTAGAGCAAAGATGCCTTCAAAATAATGAAATTAAATGTTTCTACATTTAAAAAAAAAAATACCATAAAGAGCAACAAACAGAGTTGAACCAAAGTGAATATTTGGTGTGACAAAAAAATAAAAATAAAAATAGTAGTCTCCGGAAGGAAATGAGCTGGTAAGTTTTATTGAGCATCTTGCAGAACCAGCCACAGTTCTTCTGGAGACTTTGACTTTCGCAATTGCTTATTATTTTTGCAGCAAAACCCAGCAGCCTTCATTGTGTTTTTTGTCTGAAAAATGGTCTCTTACGTAATACTTTCTTTAATGACATTCAAACATTTTACTGTAACATTTAATTTTGTGCTAAGGTTAGGAAAACTAAGGTTTGGGAATCTAAAATGTTTGTACTGAACTGATAATGTAGAAGTCATATATATATATATATATATATATATATATATAAACATATTTACAGTAAAGTACTGTAGTATATATTTACAGTACAATAATTTACAATATAATAAATATATAATATTTACAAATAAAGGGCACAAAACCTGATTTTCAGATGTCGAGCCAAAGAGAATCTTTACAATTCTCACTCTCATTAGTTACGCAATTCACTGCTTTAATTACCATATCCTTTATAGTACATATAGATGTACAAAATAACTAACATGTTTACACTGAATGTATACAGTGTCTACAATGTACAGTGACTAAATATGTACAGTTAAGCAATATCGCACAAGCAAGAGTTCTGTTATACTGAATATCAGCACGGACGTGCTTCGGCTGTATGCACAAGGCCATAGGCTGAGTACCGCAGATAATCTCAGCTATGCTGATATTATAACAGCATGATTGCGAGTCTGATATTGCTGTCAAACAACAGTTCTATAAACAAGAAGTTAATATCGAGTAACTGACATTTCAGACAGAATATGGCTTCATATTTTGTTTATTTTTGCTCCTTCAACAAAAATAGAAAGAAGCCACAGCTGGATTGTTGTCTGTTGCCATGCAATGCACAGACTGAATCACACATTCAGTCACACCACAGACAATTTAGAGCCACCAATTCACCTACCAGCATGTTTTTGGGGATGGTAGGAAACTGGAGGACCCTGAGGAATCCCACTGAGACACAGACACTGGGAGAACATGCAAAACTCCACACAGACACTAACCTGAGCTGAGGAGTGAACTAGGGACTCTAGAGTTTTGAGGTGGCATATCTACCCACTGCACCACCATGCCATCAAAGTAAAAATCAGTTATATTAGCAGTAATTTATATCATAGAAATGTGACATTAAAAACTATACAATTAACTCTGATATGCACAGATATAGTGTCTAGAAGTGTCTAGAAAAGTCCTATATAAATGTAATGAATTATTAGAATTATTATATACAGTATCTGGTTCTATTTTAAAAGCTTAATTTAACTAAGTAAAATTAGGCTTGTTAATCAGCTTTGGAATCAAAATAAAATAAAAATATCTTTTTGATTTTTTTTTTGACTGCCAAAGAAAAACGATTCAGTAACACTTTTAAACTACCAAAGTTTTGTTTAAAGATATAAATAATATTTACACAACAGTTAACAGTTTCTCTGACTGAAGAAAAAGTTTTTACTCTTCTGAAATGAAAACATTTCTTTACAACACAGAGAAAAACAGTGTTACATCATTATTATTATCATCATTATGCCATGCTATGGTTTACATTTTTCCCCTCAAATTATAGTACCATCTGCTCTGCTTGACATTCACATAAACCAAAGGTGGGGAACCTTAAACCTCAATGAATAGAGACCACCACAGGATAACAAACCAAATATTAATCATTCTCAGCACATCTGTGACACTGATATACAGTACTAGTGTCATGGAAGTGTGTGGCATGGGTGTGAGTATATCAACAGAAGAGTCTCTGGTGTGTTTAAACACCAGTCGCTGTGGGGTTGAGAACGATTCACAAAAAAAAAAAAAAAAAAAAAAAAAAAAAAAAAAAAAAAAAAAAAAAACCAACTGTGTTCAGACACTAAACACTGATGAAGGACTAGAAGCTGAGTAACACACTGTGCATGGAAAAAGATGAGCTGTACACACCAAGTACTGTATATATACACAGATATAGGCTTTGGTTTTTCTATTTGCTGTACGCACCAGTTATATTGTGTAGGGTGGCTGCCAGGGTTCTGGTACAGTTCTCTTTATATTCAGCATGTTTATACAACAAATCTTCAAAGATGGTGCCAGTGACCTTTAAGAATGGAGTTAAACAAAATTACAATTTAATTACTTCACAAATTCTATACACGCCATATCAAGTTAATGCATTATAAAAAAATTTAAAAATTAATAAAAAAATAAACAATTTTGTTACACTTATCAACCCATGTACACACACAAGATGACAGTGTTTAAATAAATTGTCCTTAAAAGACTTAATAACACATCATATCATATCATATCATATCATATCATATCATATATCATCACAATTGTTGCAATAATTTTTGTCAACCTCTCAAGTTAGTATAAATATCATGATATCAATAACTAAAATTAAAGTAAATCATTTTGGATTACATTAGATGCAGTTGGGCGACAGATTAAAGGAAAAAATGGCGCTGATATGCTGGGGCATTTATTTCGCAAATCATGTCCAGGATGACAATGTCCTCATTAACAGGGCTTCACTGAATGCTTTGAAAATTATATAAATCATATGCTATGGCCTTCACAGTTATCTGATCTCAACTCAACTGAACAGCTAAGGGAGAATTTGATGATGTGCTCTTCACCACCATCATCAAAACACCAGTTGAGGGAATATCTTTTGGAAGAGTGGTGTTTATTCCTCTAGTACCATTCCAGAGACTTCTGTGCAAATGTGCATTGAAGCTGTTCTTGTGGCTCATGGTGGCTGAACACTTTAATTTTTCCTTTAATTTGTTTTCTGATCATAAAAAAATTGTTGTTCAAATAAAATCTAAAATCAACCATATTCAATCTAAATTCTCTCTAAATATTTTATTTTGTTAAATAGGTAACAGTTCAGTTGTCACAAATATCTAACATATTAAAAAATACAGTTTGTTCAATTTAGATCATAGACACACCTCTGATGTTTGCGGTGACATGTACATGCCTAAGGGTTTGCTAGTTGGACCTAATATTTGCTGCCTGCTCCCAACCTAGCAACCATTTGTTCACACTGTAGCCCTTTACCAAATATTTACCCCAAATTTCCACACTGCATCAGTGGAAAGTTTTAAATTAGACAACTGAACAAAAGACCTGAGATTTATGTCCAAAACGTCATGTCTAAGGTAGCGCCTGGATAGAATCAGTTTACTATTACATTTTTTTCTCCACCTTGCTTCCTACTAATCCGTAGTTTTGTAAGAAGATTATTTTATTCATGTTAAACAAATCTTCTTTAGTTTGGACAATATTGCATAAATCAAACATGCAAAGCTGTTTTTTTAAAACGTATTTTTGTATTTTGATATTTGCAGCAAAGATAAGTGAAAATGAACCACTGTAAATAATATTTCTCATCAAATGAAAGATTTTAGAGAAACATGCTGTAACATTTAGCAACAATTCTGCAACAGCAATGAGTGTGAAAGGGCTTTCACACTTACCCGTGTGTATGGGGGCAGCAGAAGGAGAGCAAGGAGTTGTATGGCACCCGTGCTTGTCAGCCTCGTGGCTGGCTGGGGGAAGATCCGTGTATCCATGGCTCACTGCTCACCTTCTTGCAAGGCGTACAGTGCATCACGACTTCTCACTACATCACTGATCATCTCCAGTACTGTCACTCCTGAGAAAACTTCCTATTTGATGTATGCCAGTCTGTAAGCACTTGATCCAAGTAGCTTTGATGAGTAAAAGTAGCCTTGATGATTAGAAGTATTGTCTAGAAGAAAGGTAAGGTCTCCGAAGTTTCCTCTCATCCACACTCTTCCGGCACCCCCTCTTCAACTGGGAATGTGTCTTGCTTGCTCGCTGGCTACTCTCCTCCTGGCCCTCCCCAACCACTCAAGATAAGCAAAGAGGTCAACCTACAACTGCAGCTTGTTCTGTCGGAAGCATTCAGGGGGGAAAAAGTGCAAACCTCATCACATGTTGCATCTAAATCACATTTCTGGAGGGGTTTCTGATTTTTATATGGCCCTCAGATGTTATGAGTGCCATACCTCTGAATCATAGATAGCAGCACAGAGAAGACAGCCTGCACTTTATCCTGAGTGATCAAGTTATCTAAAAAGTAGAGTCAGAGTGGATAGTGCATAATGTAATCTTAACAAGCTCTCATCCAGCTGCTTAACATTCTTAGACTGTTGTTCATAGAGAATTTGCTTCTTCAAGCACACTGTAGAACTCTGGGCAGCTACAAAAAGTGATATTTACATACAGATGTATTGTTTCTCTTAAGTATTTCTCCTTTATTATATACAACCCCAATTCCAAAAAAGTTGTGATGCTGTGTAAAATGCAAATAAAAACAGAATGCAATGATTTGCAAATCTCATAAACCCATGATATTCACAATAGAACATAGAAAACATATGAAATGTTTAAACTGAAGAAATGTACCATTTTAAGAAAAAAAATAAGGTAATTTTGAATTTGATGGCCGCAACACGTCTCAAAATAGTTGGGATGGGGGCAACAAAAGGAGTGTTCCTAAACCTGTTGGTGTTACCAACAAGTAAGTGTTCCTAAAAAGAAACAGCTGAAACACCTCCAGAACTCACTGTCTGTGAATACAGTTCACCGTGCCATCCACAAATGCTGGTTGAAGCTCTATCATGCGAAGAAGAAGCCATATATGAACATGATCCAGAAACGCTGCCGTCTTCTCTGGGCCAAAGCTCATTTAAAATGGACTGAGGCAAAGTGGGAAACTGTTCTGTGGTCAGACGAATCGAAATTTGAAATTCTATTTGGAAACCATGGACGCCGCGTCCTCTGGACTAAAGAGGAGAGGGACCATCCAGCTTTTTATCAGCACTCAAAAGCCTGCATGTCTGATGGTATGGGGGTGCATTAGTGCCTATGGAATGGGCAGTTGCACATCTAGAAAGGCACCATCAATGCTTTTCAGCATGGCCTTGCATATTTCAGCAAGACAATGCTAAAGCACAGACTGCATCTATTACAGCAGCATGGCTTCGTAGTAGAAGAGTCCGGGTGCTGAACTGGCCTGCCTGCAGTCCAGACCTTTCACCAACTGAAAACCTTTGGCGCATCATGAAACGAAAAATACAACAAAGAAGACCCAGGACTGTTGAGTAGCTAGAATCCTGTATCAGACACGAATGGGACAATATTCCTTTCCCAAAACTCCAGCAACTGGTCTCCTCAGTTCCTAGACGTATAGGGATTGTTGTTAAAAGAAGAGGGGATGCTACACAGTGGTAAACATGGCCCTGTCCCAATTTTTTTGAGCCGTGTTCAAATTCAACCTTATTTTTTCCTTAAAATGGTACATTTCCTCAGTTTAAACACTTGATATGTTTTCTATGTTCTATTGTGAATAAAATATGGGTTTATGAGATTTGCAAATCATTGCATTCTGTTTTTATTTACATTTTACAAAGAGTCCCAATTTTTTTTGGAATTGGGGTTATACATTAGGATAGTTTAATACATTATAGCAAATATAATCACCATCGTATATATGAGATATGCATCCAGAATGATTGTGTTCAGTTACATTTTATGTCATTGGTTCCATCTATATGTACAGATTAAAACAGGTAACAGGACTTGGGAAATGGATGTGAAGTCTCTGTAAATGTGCACTGTGCTCCACTCAGGGTCACATTAGTATGATTGCATTAGTGTCAACGCAGGCCATTTCCGTGGTAAGGCAAATACCCACACCCCCCATTTCAGCATCAGAACAGCCGGAGCAAAATACATTCATAAACAAAAAATTAAGACATAACCATTTTGGCTAATTTGCTTGATAGTGCATTACCACCTTGCATTTTTTTTGTTAATTATGTAAATGAAAATGAGAAAACTCAATTTGCTTAGACATGAGGCACTGTAGTAATGGACGAAATGGAAAAGCGATTAGCTAATGTGACTGTACGTATTTGTCATTAGAAACCTTTTAACTTGGTTACAGGTGCTTTTCTGTTCATGGCGAGTTAATCTGATCTTAATACTGAGAGAGCAGCGCCAGCATCATCACATCAACATTTAACCATTTAACCAGCCTGACCTTCAGCATGCAGTATGTTCCCACTCTTTATGATTTTATTTTGCATTAAGGCTTAATCTAATGTGGTACATGAAGGTAATATAATGAGCCATTAACAAAGTTTATAGTCACAGACTTATCAGAGAAACACACACACAAACACGCTTATCATTTCAGCTTTTGAATAGATATGATTCATACTGGTATTTTTGTCTCAGCTGTATAGGTTTTTTTTAGCCTGAATAAAGGAATCTGCCAAACAAATTCATGTAAAACTTTCATGCCAATATTTGCATAAGCAAATTTATTATATCATTTAGTAAAACATTGCCTGTGTTTGTTTCCATTCTTCAACTGTCGAGTGTGGGTGAGCCTGTTCCTACTGTAGCCTCAGATTCCTGTTCTTGTCTGGCATTAGTGGAACCTGATGTGGGTCTTCTCCTGTTGTAGCCCATCTTCCTCAAGTTTCGATGTGTTGTGTGGTCTGAGATACTTTTCTGCTCAACACAGTATATATAGCCTATAATAGCCTTTCTGTCAGCTCAAACTATTCTGGCCATTCTCCTCTGACCTCTCTCATCAGCAAGGCATTTCCATCAGCAGCAGTGCCTCTAAACTGGATTTTTTTTTTTTGCTTGTTTTTCTCATTATTCTGTGTAAACTCTAGAGACTGTTGTGCAGTAAAATCTTAGGAGTTTCTGAAATACTCAAACCAGCCAGTCTGGCACTCACTGTGATCACAATTTGTTCCTATTCTGATGTTTGATGATAATGCACAATGTCACAAAGCATAAGTCATCTCAGACGGTTCCCTGAACATGATAATGTGTTCAATGTACTTCAATGGCCTCCCCAGTCACCAGATCTGAATCCAATAGAGCACCTTTTGTAATGCGGCATAATAATTAATATTCTATAATTTCTAACTAATCACTTGTAATCAGGTCTTTCCATCCTCTGATCAATAGGATGTTTAGAGGGGATTAGTACTAAATCATTGACTATTTCTTATTACATTGTGATGCAGCGTGTAGATGCATGAAAGAAAGAAACTATGACTGCGCACCTATTTCTGTGACTGTATAATACAGTCAGGTGTGCACACACATATACTGTACATATAGTTGTTAAGCAGTGTGCATTTATAATAATAAAGTCAGGAAGCTATTAGAAAGAGAAAAAAATATAAAGCGATTTAATGCACGTTTGCAGAGTTCATCACTGTCTTTGGGAAAGAAAATGTCTGGTTTCCTAAACTTTGTAAATTGTACATTGGATCAACATCCTCTCATTTGATTTAAACACATACTAGAAATATAAACTAAAATAACAGTACACTTACAGTGTCTTTGCCTGTCTTCGAGAGACTTAAGAAATTTCCCATGCTCTCTGTCTCTGGGGTCAAGATGTGTAACGGATACACAAAGCAGAACAGACAGAATACAACTCCATAAATCTGCACAGAAGCCAAAGTCACTTGATCAAAGGCTGTAAAGAATTTGTCTAGTAACTGTCACACTCCAGCTAATAGAAAATGTATGGAATGCAACTGAATGAACTGACTAGTGCGGCTTTACTGAAAGTGGAGTCGCAAAGATGTGTCAAGCGATCTGCATCTGAAGAAATGTTTATTTTCCACATTTGTCTTGAGTCTTCAGAACATTACTTTATTGGAACAATGTGACCGGTTAATGTTATGTAACTGTAGATTTCATCTCTTTATCCCTTTATTTACAATATTTTACTCAAATCAATGTGCATATCATTTTCGTACGGTTTTTAGCAGTATCCAAGTAAAATTTTCACGGGTAAATAACTTAAGACAGATACACACACAGGCTGTGTAGTTGTGTAAACCCATCAGAGTGCCGTTTGGTCCGCTATGCTCAGTGCTTACTCACAGGATTGAGGATTGGATTATATCACATTTTGTGAAAGTGTCTGCCTGTGTGGGGATGACTTATTTAGCACAGGTGCTTTGTCTGACTGGGACACCGGGGTCAGTGTTTTCTTTAGACTGGCAAGGTGCTAAATCTAATCTAAAAAAAAAAAAAAATTAATTAAAAAAGCTAAATTAAATAAATTGTATGAATAAACAAACAAACAAACAAACAAACAAACAAACAAACAAACAAACAAACAAATAAATAATAAAAGGAAACATGAACATAGGAATGAAAAAAGAATCATATAAATACAAATGGAATAATATTTGCATAATTCAGTGATTTCTTCAAACTGTTTTTGACCCGTTCCGCTCTCCAGCCCGACCTGGTCCGTCCTGGTGCCCTGCTTCTGGGGTTCTCGTTGTTGGGGGTCGCTCGCTGTTGCTGAAGACGGGCCCATATGGACAGCCTCCACAAACAATTCACAAACAGACCTTGCGCTCGGGTCTCCAACGGTGGACAGTTCATGACTTCAGCAGAATAGACTTTAGGTTGAGACTGTGGTGAATTTACTGACTACACAGTTGCACTTTATATCATGTAGCATACAGTTATAGAAGGGAATTACTTATAATTACACTATCCGGTGTCACCCAGATGAGGATGGGTTCCCCTTTTGAGTCTGGTTCCTCTCAAGGTTTCTTCCTCATATCGTCTCAGAGAGTTTTTCCTTGCCACCGTCGCCATGGCTTGCTCACTGGGAACAAATTTATCAATTTAAAATTTAGATCTGAAATTTATGTATCTCTGCAAAGCTGCTTTGTGACGATGTCTATTGTTAAAAGCGCTATACAAATAAAACTGAATTGAACTGAATTATCCATTAATTTCTGGACTAATAATTTATTTATTTATTATTTTCTTTTTTTCTGGTCATCTATAGCTGACAAAAGCAATCTATATTAATAGCTGCACACCACAACAATCTACTTTTGAAATATGTAGTGTTTTCTATGTTAAATCTAATTAACAATGTGTAGAATTCAATGAAAGTATGCTCACAGTCTCTTGTATTAATATGGCATTTACTTTTAGTGCATGTTGTAATATCATGCTCTGGAGATTACACTTCCTATAAATACTATAAATCATTAGTGCACTAGAGCATGATATTTGGGTTGCACCTCATTCTCTACATTATCCAACAGTGCCTCAGCACCTCACTGTGTTTTATATGTTTGATAAACACATAACTTTGCATGGAGAGGAGCCAGCTGTAAATGAGTATGAGTATGTTTGGTAATTCAGACAGGTGGTATCTAGGAAATTTAAACAGGCTGCTGGTTGAACACATAAACTGTTTGGTTCGGTCAAACATTACGATGTTGTATGCATGTTTTTCTTGCAAATTTGAGCTTCTTTTTTTTTTTTTAGCTCACACAAACAATTTATTACAAATGATTCTCTTTATCATTGACACCCGGTGTATGTAGTAGAAATGTTTGTGCTTGCGTCTTTGACCAATTAAAAAAAGAAAGTATTGCATTTATTAAAACAATTTACTTACATTTTTTTGTCAATTTACTACTATAGCCAGTTCAGCTGATATAGGAAACCTTTATACTATGCTACTGCACTAGCAGTGCAAAAGTTAGCACAGCATGGCTCCATGTTCCAAAAGTCATCAAATCTTTATAGATCATTAAGAAGACTTAAACTAATCATGTCCTTCAGATGACCGGTGTAAGGAGGATATCGTTGCTGAGAAGTACTTGAAAAATTTGGTAACAAAATCAGACAATAATGAGGTGGTAGTGGAGAACTTTGGTTTCCATCCAGGTTTTCCAGTTTCCTCCCACCTCACAAAACTGTGCTGGTAGGTGGATTAGCTACTCTAAATTACCACTAGGTGTGAATGATGGGCCAGCGTCCCATCCAGGGTGTATTCCCATGTTGCACTGTTTCCAGGACAGAATAAAGTGGTTAATGGATGATCAAGACATTAACTGTAAACACAATGCATAATACAAGGGCCAATGATGCAAATGGTAAGTCTTTGCAAAGTTCTGTGGAATGTTCTGGATTATATAAAGCATTTTTTGTGGGAAACATAAAAACGTTTTTCTAGTCTTAGAAGGCAGAACAGGGTGGAGCAAAGTACTCAGCTGAAGTCTTTTTTCACGGATTCAAAGTTGTTGTTTTTTTCTTGTTTCACTTGCAATGTGTTATACAAATGGACATGTTTATTAAAAGTTTTATTGCACATGACATTCTCTTCTTCTCCTAACTACCGCCCATTAATACAACATAACATTTGTTTTACATAATACTGGCCAAGCCATGCACCAAATGTACGTAACATACTTAATGTACCTTTATGGACTGATAAGCCATTTGAAAACATGACAGCACTATGCTCTTGAGTCATCTGTATGTTGGTTCTGCTTGGATTGGATTTGCTTTAGTGAATTGAGCGTGCTCATTCCTTCTTATAAACAGACAAAGCAGCACACGGATGCTCAGGACACTTGCTTGACTCCAGGGTCTGTTTACATTCTGGAGAGTGCTGGAGAGCCACTCAGCAAGCCCCCCGTCACAGAGAAAGTGGCCGTGCACATCCAGGAAGACCAGGAAAAACAAATAGGCCTCTGAACATCCTGTCCAACCTCGGTCAACAACGCACACCGAGGTTGAACAACGTAGGTGAATCTGCCTCTCTTTACCTTATTGCTTTACTGTAGACTCCACAACAGGCGTTTCCTAGAAGTGATGGGAAGGATGCAGGTTTTCCCTTTATTTCGTTCCTCAGCCGAACGCTGTAATAAAAGAGTTGACAGGAAGACTGTGGCATTCTGTTTGGCAGCCAGTTTTAGAGGGTGACAAACCGAGTCATTCAGGTGGAATTACCCAGCGATGACACTGCTTTCACCTCCGCACAATCTCATTAGCAGGAAGTCTTTCTGTCCCTCCGGGCGAATATATGCTCTCAGAGTGCAATCAGCTCTCTATGCCTTTCACATCGCAATGACAGCTGCCCTCACCGTTAGCACGTAAACAGAGCCGAGATTTATTTCTCTCTGGATGTATTGCCAATTTATTATTCACTTAGTCACATATTCATTTGTTGCTGTCCCACTATGTAAATGACAGGACAATTTAGAAAAAGTTATTTATGAGTTGTGCTGCAGCATCAAAGACAGAATATTAGCTGTTTTTCTTTTTCACTTTTTCATTTTCTTTCTAAAACTGTAACCCTACATTTAGAAGAAAATAGAAGGACAGTGTATTACTGTTAGTGGGCATGATGAACAAAGTACACATGGCTGAGGAAATGTAGAATTTGTTAGACAAGTTGATAGATTCTATATTTGGACTGTCTCACACACATACTAAAGCCAGACATCTAAACAACAACGGCTGTGCTTGTTCACATACATGTACTTTTTTTTATCCCTCTATGGTAATGCTATGGTTAATAGTAAAGCACAGCAATTGGGTCTTGGGGTTGATTATTAATAAAGTAGCCTGAGTGGAAGCTTCATCATTGGATGATATATTTATTCAGTGGTAGACAGTAAACCATCACTGAAATGTGGAAATGGCTCAGAGGAAAGCTTTTGACCATGTAATTGGATTATTTATCAACAGAAGACTAAATGACCAATGGTTGTTTATATCCCAGGGCTTGCAACGGAGGTCAAGAGGGGAGAGAGGGGTAACAGCTATGAGGACTAAATCCATGGCCTGCAGCAGTGGAAGAGGCATTCATTACAGGATTATGGTTTTCTTTTTCAGATCTAAGCATTTACAATCTATGATGTTCACTTAGTTTTAAATCTTAAATCTTTTCTCATCTGACAGAAAGGTATGAAGGTGCAAATTCCACAGAGGAAGGAAATATGGAATGTTTATCATCAAATAACATTTGAGTTCTTCATTGTAGCAGTGCCAAATTAATCTCAAATCTCCTGTGTTCTGTGAGAGATAAACATCTGATGCCTAGCATTGAGAATGAATATATGCCCTGTGAGGATTTGAAAAGGCCTTTATGAAGTAATGGCTTATAAGGCTGAATGCCATATGATTAATTCCTGGAAGCAGCTGCAGATCTCCCTGAGAGAAAGCAGAAGACATTCTGATCCACAGCTCTGACTGGCCTTGCTAACATGTATACAGCATTCTTAAATCGGCACAGCCCAATGAAGGAAGCTAAAACACTGTGACATAATGTACAGCACATCTAACATTTCAGGACTTGGACTACTACTAAACACAATCATGGGAACTGGTCACAGTAGTCCTTCATAACTGCTGTTGTGAGACAAATGCTCTCAAATCAATGCTGTTAAATCAGTTTTGTCTGTGCATTTACAACCCCATTTCCATAAAAGTGGGGATTTTTTCTAAAATGCAATAAAAGCAAAAATCTGTGATTTGTCAAGTCTCTTGAGACTTTAATTAACTGACAAAAGTACAAAGAAAAGATATTCAATGTTTTCACTGATCAACTCAATTGTTTTTTGTAAATATAAGCAGATTTAGAATTTGATGCCTTCAACACACTCAAAAAAAGTTGAGACAGAGGCAAAATAAGACTGAAAAGTTGATAGAATATTCAAGTAACTCCATTTTGGAAGATCAGGTTAATTGGTAACAGGGGAGGGTATCAGGATTGGGCATAAAAGGAGCATCAACCAAAAGCTCAGTCTTTGCATGCAAGGATGGTCATGGCTCACCATTTTGTGCCAAACTTCATGAGAGAATTGTCAGTCAGTACAAAAAGAACATTGCTCAACACAAGACTGCAAATAATTTAGGTTTTTCACGATCTACAGTGCATAATATTGTGAAAAGATTCAGGGAATTTGGAGAAATCTCATTGCGTAAAAAGGGCAAGGCCAGAAACCACTTTTGAATGTTCATGACCTTCGAGCCCTCAGGCGGCATTGCTTGAGAAATCGTTATGCTACTGTGATAAATATAACCAGATGGTCTCAGGAGTACTTCGGAAAACCGTTGTCACTTAACACAGTCAGTCAGACAATCCAGAAATGCAACCAAAACTCTATTACGCAAGGAGGAAGCCACACATCAACTCTATGCAGAAACACTGGCGAGTTCTCTGGGCCCGAGCTCATCTCAGATGGACTGAAAGGCAGTGGAAACGTATGCTGTGGTCAGATGAGTCCACGTTTCAGCTTGTTTTTGGGAAAAACGGACACTGAGTTCTCCATGCCAAAGATGAAAAAGACCAACCAGACTTTTATAAGCAAAAGGTGCAAAAGCCAGCATCTGTGATGGTATGGAGGTGCATCAGTGCCCCGGCATGGGTGACTTGCATATGTGTGAAGGTACGATTAACGCGGAGGTGTATATTGCTATTTTAGAGAGACATATGCTGCCATCGAGGCAACGTCTTTTCCCAGGAAGTCCATGGTTATTTCAGCAGGACAATGCCAGGCCTCATTCTGAACATGCTACAACAGCATGGCTTCGTAGACACAGAGTGCGTGTGCTTGACTGGCCTGCCAGCAGTCCAGATCTGTCTCCTACGGCGCATCATGAAGAGGAGAATCAGACAATGGTGACCAAGGACTGTTGAGCAGCTGAAGTCTTGTATCAAGCAAGAATGGACAAAAATTCCACTTGCAAAACTGCAACAATTAGTATCCTCAGTTCCCAAACTATTAAAAAGTGTAATTAAAAGGAAGTAATGTAACACAGTGGTAAACATGCCTCTGTCCCAACTTTTTTTGAGTGTGTTGAAGGCATCAAATTCTAAATTTGTTTATATTTACAAAATACAATTAAGTTGGTCAGTGAAAACATTGAATATCTTTTCTTTGTACTTTTGTCAGTTAATTAAAGTTTCAAGAGACTTGACAAATTACAGATTTTTGTTTTTATTGCATTTTAGAAAAAATCCCAACTTTTATGGAAATGGGGTTGTAAATTTTCTCTTTCAGAAAAGTTATGAACTTATGAATATCCAGTACATGCCCTTTCTGAAATTATTAAGTGCAGTAAATATTCCCGTTTCAAGATCTTCAGAAGAACTTCCACCTCCTTCGTCCTGTGTTTCCTCATGGACGTTGTGGATGATCGATGAAACACTCGAAACAGTGCAAGTTGTACGAAATAAACACAGAACCTGCATCTCCTCAAAAATGCAGGCAATGTTTGCCTGTGCGCAAACAACATAAATTAAGTCTCTGTCTACTGGGCTGAATCCAAGCGCACTAGATTAGCAGAGTTCACTGAGTCACTCCCACCATGACCACATTTGGCCACATGTGTCACGTTCTCTTTCACTTGGCAAACAGGAAGGGGAACCTGGATAAAACTCAATGCCTGAGGCATTAATGAGTCCTGCAGTACCTGCTTATACAATGTAAACAATCTGCTAGCCAATGAATAATAACAGGGTGCACAACTATGGAATTGTATGTCCAGAGTTCAGTGCAGTTTAGTGATTTTCCTGCTCACACAACCCCACTAAAACTTGTAAATAACATGTGATGCTTGAGTCACTAAACAAGAGTTTGGCTATGTCATGACAGAGGAAGCCATAAAGATCAGGGAACAAATATGATGTGAGATGCATGAGGGAAAGTTAAAGGCCACTGAGGCAAAATGCATTAATGTTTCTAATTTGATGGAGTGCAGATGCGAGCCACAGTGAACTCCTGACCACCACACAGCACCCAAGCATGTAAATAAAAGATGCTATTCAATCACATTACCAAAACATGCACCAAGACCATCAACCACCTTTTAACGCCTGGTGTGCAACCTGTCCAATGCCTCACCTCTTCACCCAAAGCATACACCTCCTAGCATGCTGAAATAGCACCACACAGCGACTAGCTCAAGTATAGCTCAACATTTACAGGGCAACACCCTAAACTGAAATTTCTCAACACTCTTTCTGATGCCCTGGTAACTTTTGCCCTGAATTGTTTTGCTAATCTGAGTTGCATTTTATTTGATGTTACTGCAGCTGTTCTTTGTTTTTTTACCTACTTGAACGTACTTGAACAGTTCTATGTTTGTCCTCAATCTTGTACTGTCACTGCACTGCACAATGTGTTTGCAGGTTTTAATCAATGTTTTTTTTTAATGGACTGCCTATACATCTGCATAGCTGCACTATGGTTACTCACATACTACTGTTCATATGCACATTGTACATGTGTATATACTTACAACAATCAGCCATACACATTAAAACCACCTGCCTAATATTGTGTAGGTCCCCATTGTGCCACCAAAACAGATCTGACCTGTCGAGGCATGGACTCCACAAGACCTCTGAAGGTGTGTTGTGGTATCTGGAAACAAGACGTTAGCAGCAGATCCTTTAAGTCCTGTAAGTTGCGAGGTGGGGCATCCATGGATCGGACTTGTTTGTCCAGCACATCCCACACATGCTCGATTGGAAATTGAGATATGGGGAATTTGGAGGCCAAGTCAACACCTTGAACTCTTTGTCATGTTTCTCAAACCATTCCTGAACCATTTTAATGTTTTAAACTTTTAATGACACTGCACTATTTTAACAATGAATTTTACAGTTTTTATTCATTGTTTGTTGGACTTTTGCACTACTCATACTCATGCCTACTGTAGGTAGATAGATAGATAGATAGATAGATAGATAGATAGATAGATAGATAGATAGATAGATAGATAGATAGATAGATAGATAGATAGATAGTGCCCTCCACTAATATTGGCACCCTCTGTAAATATTAGCAAAGAAGGCTGTAAAAAAAATTGTCTTTATTCACAAAAATACTCTGCTTTCATGGATATCAAACAATTGCAAACAAGACACAGGTTTATTAAAAAAAAAATCTTTGTTAAATATAGGTTATTATTATTATTGGCACCCTTTTATTCAATACTTTATGCTACCTCCCTTTGCCAAGACAACAGCTCTGAGTCTTCTCATATAATGCCTAATGAGGTTGGAGAATACATGGCAAGGGATCTGAGACCAGGGGACTGGGATGGCCATGGCAGGACCTTCATTTTGTGGTCAGTAAACCATTTTTGTGTTGATTTTGATGTATGTTTTGGATCATTGTCCTGCTGGAAGATCCAACCATGGCCAATATTAAGCTTTCTTGCAGAGGCAGTCAGGTTTTCATTTTATATCTGTTGATATTTGATAGACTCCATGATGCCATGTATCCCAACAAAATGTCCAGGTTCACTGACAGAAAAACAGCCCCAGAATATTAAAGAGCCACCACCATATTTAACCGTGAGCATGAGGTGCTTTTCCATATGGCTATCTCTCTGTGTGCTCCAAAACCACCTCTGGTGTTTATTGCCAAAAAGCTCTATTTTGGTTTCATCTGACCAGCTTTCAACCCGATCCCATTTAAGTTCCAGTAGTGTCTGGCAAACTGAAAATGCTTGAGTTTGTTTTTGGATGAGAATAAAGGCTTTTTTCTTGAAACCCTTGCAAACAACTTGTGGTGATGTAGGTGACTTTGGATTGTAGTTTTTGGAGACTTTCTGACCCCAAGATGCAACTAACTTCTGCAATTCTCCAGCTGTGATCCTTGGAGATTTTTTGCCCATTTGAACCATCCTCTTCACAGTGCGTTGAGGCAATATAGACACACATCCAATTCCAGGTAGATTAATAACATTTCTAGTTGACTGGAACTTTTTAATTATTGCTCTGATGGTGGAAATGGGCATTTTCAATGCTTGTGCTATTTTCTTATAGCCACTTCCCATTTTGTGAAGCTCAACAACTTTGACTAAGGGAATTTGGCCTATATGTTACCTCATATTTATACCCCTGTGAAACAGGAAGTCATGGTTGAACAATTTCCTGTTCATAGTCACCCAGGTGTACTAGAAAAAGGTAAAATATCAATGGGAATATACTTCAAATATATATTTTCTCATATGAATTCATAGGGGTGCCAGTAATTGTTGCAAACATATTTAACAAAGATTTTTTTTTGACAAACCTGTGTTGTGTTTGCAATTGTTTGATAACCATGAGAGCAGAGTATTTTTGTGAATGTTTTGAACAAATGATCAAAAGTTTAAACAATAAAGACAATTTTTCACAGCTTTCTTTGATCTTATTTACGAAGGGTGCCAATATTAGTGGAGGGCACTGTAGATAGATAGATAGATAGATAGATAGGTAGATAGATAGATAGATAGATAGATAGATAGATAGATAGATAGATAGATAGATAGATAGATAGATGTTAAATATTTCTAGAACCTGTAATACTTGGGTATGCCTTTCACATACATTTAGTAGTCGTATTTGATAGCAAAATCTGTATTGTACCATACTGTTCACCAGAGGGCAGTACAGAACTAAAAACAAACCCCAAATCTGGGGTGAAATGCTAGTATTGTACCAGAAGCTTTGCAACCTGAAATAAAAATGCAGGTCATGCAATAATCTTACACGATCCAGAGACCAAGATGGTATAAAGCATGACAGCAGTGAAATCATATAAACTGTCATGGCCATCTATAATCAGTCTGCACAAGCTTTTTGAGAAGCATACTGCCATAGATTGGATAAAAATCGGGTCAGGAATGATTAATCAAAGCTCTGCTGAAATGTGCTTCCTTCAATTAACCTTAAGGCCTCAGCATGTAATTAGTTGATCCGGTGTCTGGGGACTGGCTGTGAAATGAAACTATAATGTATGGATCATGGATCATGATCAGGGGTGCAGCATCCTTGGTACAGGTGAATACAAGACATGCACTGGTAAAAGATTTAAGACTAACTTGGCAAATAGTTAACCATGTATATCCTCTTCTGTTGGGATTCCATACTACAGTAAACTTCAAGTGGAAAGAAGTAAATATTTTTGATTGACACATTGCTAACAACACAAAAATCCTTGGGAAAGATTTGACAGATTTTTATGACTGAAAAGATCTGATTTTGAGCTTTTGATCCATAAGCCACTGTACTTTAGGCTCAGTTAGACATACGCTCAATACCTCTCTGACTGAATTGCCTTTGCTAGAACATCCTGTAAGGGCATCATCCTACACTGTCTGTAATTTAGATCTGTGCAGTAGCACATAATGATCAGAATGAATCAAAGAGAAGTGAGTTTTTCTGAAGTGCTTTATATCAAAGGTGTCTGCATGGGGGTATATTTTTAATCCAACTAGACTGATTTGTGTTCGCGCTGGCTTATCTTCTTACAGACGATATTCTCCAGGGAAGCTGGTCTCAGGCTCATGCCGTGACAGGTTTCAGGCATGAGAGCAGCATAAATCCTGTTACAGAGAGAGAGAGAGAGAGAGAGAGAGAGAGAGAGAGAGAGAGAGAGAGAGAGAGAGAGAGAGAGAGAGAGAGAGAGTTGGGGAGCTGTATCACTGAAATGTCCTTGTTTATTATCCTATCTAAATGACTGATTTCTTTAGATAGGATAAAAACCAATGATGTGTGATGGTACAAGAGGATAGTGTTCAAGGTGGACAGGCAGAGACTGACATGAAGGGAAGGTGAAGCAGCCTTGACAGCAGAGCTTGTATTAAAAGCACAGAAAGCCGGGGAAAAAACCAACTGGAATGCATTAAAATCCAATCCCTGCACTTCAGTCATCCTAGACAAATGAAAATGAAGTATTCCTGTGCAGCACCACCAGTTGGGGTGGCAGGTGCTAAGGGCATTAAGGGGTGTCACCACATAAGATGTACAGCAAGGCCAATTCTTTTGTTTTTGGTAGACACTGATGAGATCTGGGTTTGAGATCAAAACATGAATGTGATATGATAGATCAGAATTTCATTTCCTGATATTTACATCTAGATCTATTAAACAACTTAGAACATGGCACCTTAGGTGGCAGGCCACCCAAGTGTTATGTGAGCGAACGTATAGGAACAGATAGCCTTAAAGTAAATTAAAGTAAATAACACTTAATATATGGTTGCATATCCCTTGCTTGCAATAACCGCATCAAGCTTAGCAACCTTTTCTTTTTTTGTGATGCTTTCCCAGGCATGTACCACAGCTTCTTTCAAAACTCCCTTCAGTCTCCTCTTCAGGAGGTAAAATGCTGCTCAACTGGGTTAAGGTGATTGACATGGCCAGTCTAAAACCTTCCACTTTTACCCCCTTATGTAGTCCTTTGTTGAGTTGGCGGTGTGTTTTGGGTTATTGTCTTGCTGCATGATGAAGTTCCGCCCAATTAGATTGGATGCATATCTCTGTAAATTTGCAGACAGAATGTTTCTGTTTCAGTAGACTTCTGAGTTAATTCTGCTTCTATCATCATCACAGGTGAAACCCAGAGCTCATAACAGGAGTAGACACATAGATCAGAGTTATTAATTCTTTGAACAATCAATTTAACAGGGCTTACCTTGGCAGCAAGAATGTGTCATGTTTTAAGCTGTTCAACACATTTCTATGTAAATATCAGGAAATTAAACCTGAAATTCTGATCCATCATCTAATATTCACATTTTGATCTCAAACCTATATGTCTTCAGTGTATAGCAAACACAAAAGAATTGGCCTTGCTATTCCAATCCTTTTGGAGAGCACTGTATAATACCAGAGGTGGACAATACTTAAGTACTGTTACTGTTACATAAATAATATTATGCCATTTATATTTTACTTAAGTATTATCAAAAGTGAATACTTGTCTTTTTTATCTAATCACATTTCCAAGAAAAAAATCTATCCTTTTTACGCCTTACATTTTCATTTAGATCTTCAAAATACTCTTTACAAACCACAAATATCTCTTCTGCTCTCATCCAACCAATGACTGTATGCTATACATCAATGAAATGGACTCAAATGGTTTAGCATCCAATCATTTCAGTTCAGCATCCAATCAAGTTTATCAATGTAGAAAGAAAAATTTAAAAAATCATTCCAATACGTCATCTGCTGTGACCTTCTCTTGCTACACAATGTAGTTAGTGCTATAGCTATGAGTCTAAAGATGGATATGACACAAGACTTCCATTGTATGGAAGATGGCGCCAGGCTAGTGGCAGCTGATTACAACAGCTCCAGTTTCGAGAGATGTTAGGTGAATTTCCCTCTTGGATGAATAAAGTGATCGATCGATCACTGTCTATCTATCTGTCTATCTATCTGTCTATCTTTCTGTCTATCTATTTAGTTAAACTTGACGATGAGCACCCATAGCCAGTTCTTCCCTAATGACAGGTTAGACTAACATCGATTCCAAAAGCAAACATAACTGATTAAGCAGTAAGTCAAGTTCTAGCTTATGGTAAATATTGTTAACTTAGAGACTGAATGAATGAAGATGAACAAAAATAATCTTTGTCATGAAAATATGACATTAACTTAATTTCATCAGTCGAAAATTTTTTTTTTTTCACAATAGTACATTTTTACTTTCTCATTTATTGCACAGGTTTTATAGTTGCTCTATAGTGTCTAATACCAAAAGGGAAAAATATCTAAACACTGCAATGATGACTTAAATCAACATGAGCTCAATAGGAATTATGTGTGTGAATTCTGGCTCTGAAAGTTCCTCAACCTCAGCTACATCAATCCAGTTCATGTAACCGTTTTTTTTGTTTGTTTGTTTGTTTTTTGTTTTAATCTGCTCACTGATTTTTGTTTGTAATTGCCTACAATATTTTCTAATTAATTTAGTTAGTCTATTTCCCAAAACATGAACAAACCACCATGACACTGTTACTAAGTTACTAAGGATGAATAAACATGGTCTTTGTTTGTCCTGCAACCTTCATATCTCTATTAAGTCTAGTCTTAACCAGATGACCTGAGAATCTTCCTGGCAAGCTTTCTGAAAAAGAAAATAATAATAATAATAATAATAATAATAATAATAATAATAATAATAATAATAATAATAATAATAATAACATCAATTTTTAAAAAAACTCTAATAGTGTAATAGTAAAACTCTAATAGTTTAATAGTAAAAAAAAAAATAGTAAAACTCTAATAGTCCTATTCATCTATCTGTATTTGTATCAGGTTAGAACACATTATCTGTTCATTCTGAATAATGATTCATATTCAGGTACATCCATACTGTATACAAAGCAAATGCCAATAGGTTGTGTTAAATTTTTAAAGTTAAATTTTACAGCCACATGTGCTGGTGTTATACCATAGCCACTCACACTATTGCCCATTGCTCAGGTAATAGCACAAAGCCAAGCTGAGCTATGAGAATACTAAGTGATGGAGTGTACACATCATCTCCCGTCACACCGAATTTGTTATGTTTCAAGGCGAGCTGAGATGGGAGACGGAGTGAGACATTGCCCTCTAAAACATGCACAGTGTCTCCACTGGGCTATATCACCCTTTAAATAAACATCTATAGAAACTACACGTCTACTTTTTCCTTTTTTTTTTTAACACAACACACATTTTTTTTAGGATAATTCCTTTGGTTCCTCTTTATAGAGGAAATGTAGAAGTTTAGAAATGTAGGATTTAGGGGTGTCTTCAATCCTAAGAGAATAATTCATGAGAGCTGGAGTGAATGTTTAATTGCATCATTTTTGCCTCATTAGAATCTGGGTTTAAGGCATAATTTATAGATAGATAGGTTTTCTCTCTAAGCTGTGCCAAACATCTGATGTTGAGATATTGGTTTCTTCGCTCTGGAGTTGGATTTTGAAACAGGACTCATAAATTCTGGAGTTTGAGCCCAGTAGTAGTCTCATTCCACCTTTAGGAAGGAAGGACGGTAATCTATCAGATGGTTACTGTCAGGAGAATTCCATAATGCTAATCAAGTTCACTCACTTTCTCAAGACAGCTCCAAATATATTGAACGTCTCCTCGTAGTAACTGTCCTCTATGCAGCTAGACACATAACAGAGGTGCCTGCAATATTGTAATGAAATGTAGTTTCACTACATCATCATTAATGGGTTAGTGCTGTAGAAGAAATTAACAAGTCATTCAGACCTCAACACCATCAAACCGTAAATATCAAATTAGGCTTTTTTTTTTTCATTTTCCTCAGTCAGTATTGTATGGAACAGGATTATATATGTAAATATCAATTATCAATGTAAAGTGGTGTTTATTTCTATTACTCCCATGTTCATTTATTCATTTATCTTCATGCTAGTCAGTATCATGGTCAATCTAGAGACTTTACCAGGAACACTGGGTAATGAGAGACCAGTAATTCCCGCTCAGTTCATGTTGTACTCTGTAAAGTTAAAAAACAAAAAACACAAAAGAAAAACAAACAAACAAACAAAAAAAACTTATTAGCATTCATTGTAAGGTCACACTACTATTTAATAGTGGCCCAATTCCCAGTGTTTTATGATCTTTACCTTTGACTATGACCTTGACATTTATAAGCAATCTACAATCTACATTTATGCACTCACCCTTACAGAAGAATCACATGTATTACACATGAGTAATAAGTGATACACATTAGACACATTGTGTAAATAATATGTTGTAAATAAAACCACATGCGAAAATAAAATGTGAAAGTGAATTGTTTGTAAAATAAATAAATAAATAAATAGTAATAATAATAATAATAATAATAATAATAATAATAATAATTATTATTATTATTATTATTATTATTATTATTATTATTATTATTATATACTACTACTATACTACTACTAATAATAATAATCACCTATGAAAATGAAAATAAAGAAATTGTATGTAAAAATCACGTTAAAAAAATGAATTGTGGTATATAGTGTAGGTATTTTTAAAAAAGTGAAGAAAAAAACATGAAAATTTTTCGCACGTGTCATGATTGCGCTAAATGGACCCTGAACTACATTTCCCATCAGCCCCAGCAGGTTACATGTCCTAACCTCTATCACCTGTGTCTTGTTTGACCCTGATTAGCACCTCTATATAAGTTCTAATTTGTAAGCACCTCATTGTCAAGTTTACATTATGGTTGTGTTTGTGTGTTGCTGTTTGTACCATAAGCTTGCTCACAGTCTGCATGTTTTGCTGCAGGATTTTGGTTCTTGCTTTCACTGTTTTTGTAGTTTGTTTGCACTTTATGCAATAAAAATCTGCACTTGCATCCGTCACCTCTAGAAATTGTGGAAAATATATGAAAATAATTTATTCCTGTAAAAAATAAAAAATAAATAAATAAATAATTTTTAAAAAGAATCAAAGAAATTAATAATTCGTGAAAATATGTAAATTAATAATTTGTAAAAAATCATATAAAATAAATGAGTAATGTGTAAAAGAAAATGTGAAAGTAGTAGTTTGAAAAAAACATCAATCTAAAAGTTAATGATGTAAATTAGAAATGATGTATTACATAATTATACATTATAATGTGGCAAAATAAAAATACATAAACTTCATGTGAAAAGTCTAAAAAAAAAAAGTGGCTAAAACCATGTGAAAATGTGATTATTCACATATGAAGTTCATGTAAATTTTTTGTAAGGCTATTTATCCTTTCATTCTTTAGCTCTTCATACTATATAGTTCAATAAATTACTAAACAGAATAATGGAAAGCAAAACTGTGCGTGTTTATAACTCTATACATTGACGTAATGTTTTGCAGGGTTTCAGGAGCAGCTGTTGCGACGTAGTTGCATCATGATATACGGGCAGCGGAAAGAAAAAGGCTCACTCTGTATGCTTCATCATTTGTAATCGCCTCGTCTACAAAGATGCAGTGGTGCCACAAGTGTCACAATAAACAGTATGACTTCAAACTGAGTCAATACTCAGCAACTGCTTCAAACAGAACAAAGAGATAACTGATATTTAGCTTGGGAATTTCAGCTTTCACACTGAAGAAATAAATTTACCAATGTACATTATATTTTCTCTATCGACATTTCACACATCAGGTGCAGGAAGTCAATAACTGAGAAAAGGAAACATTTTGATATAAACTAAAAGTATATAATATTGGAAAGATGAAGTGGCTATATATAGAGCTGCCCATAAAAAAGAACCAAAAACAACAAAAAACAAACATGAACATAGAGCGTCTAACAAATTAAAGAAAAATAAATTAAAAAATAAATAAATAAATAAATAAATAAAATAAATAAATAAATAAAACAGGGATATATGAGCACCATGGCAGCTTCTCTGGGGAGCAAAGCATATTTTCTTGCAACAGATATCATATAATGAAACTAACAAAATATTGATCTTGGTCACAGCATTAAAATCACAAGAAGTGGCAGATTCAGCAAAATGCTACGTACAGCTACATAAGATCATTTATTCAGCCAAATATTCCTGAGAGCTAAGTATGCAGTAGAATGTGACTGCACTCAAGAGTGTGTCCTGGAAGGTTTAACCAACCAGTCGGGTCTACTGAAGAAACACTGCCTCAATTTAATAATGTTTCACTCCCTGGGACTTCAAGATCTGACTCACTTCTTGTTTCTGAGACCTTTGTTCTTGATATTGAGAAATCTTGGATTAACTACAATATATTGTAATTATTAGCTCTCTTGTGTCTTAATTTCCAGTTCCAGTTTCCAGTTTATTTTCAGATCGCTAAATTGCAAAGTTAGCTTAAAAAACAAATGCATGGTTTCACAAATGCAGTTGACCTCCTTAATTATGTTCTGTGTGCTTTCTTGGTGGATTCATTGGCTCTAACGGTCACTGGATTATGGAGAATATTATAATCAGTTAATATCACACCCAATTAACAGTCTATAATGAACAGCTATGTATAAAGTATTAAGCTATAAAACAATGAACCAGGGTAACAGTGGTTAGTGTTGCTGCCTCACAGCTTGTGGTGTTTTAACCACTTAAGTGTTTTAACCATGGCCCACTCTATGTACTCTGAGCAAAATTTAAAAATGTGAGCACCTTTGGTGTAGTTCTGGACCATCAACTCTCTCCTGATATTGCTAACCTGACTCTTTCATACAGGTTTCTCCTTTACAACATCAGAATGATTTCTGTCCACAGAGGTCACTCAAGATTGGACTACTGCAAATCAGTCCTGGCAGGTCTTCCCCTGCATGCCATCCAAGTGGTCCAGAATTTACTGCACGCCTTGTTTTTAATCTCCCCAAGTTATCTCACATGTCATTCCTGCATTCTGTCCAGTGGCTTCCTGGAACTGCTTGTATAAAGATTTAAAACACTGATGCTCACCTACAAAGTCCCCACCCACCTGAAGGCACTTATCACACCCTGCTCTGCAGCACACCTACTGCCGTACTATACAGTAGGCCAAAAAGCAGTACACCAAAGGAGTAATATGTCCAAATTCTCAGTATTCATAAAACAGTAGGTGAGAAATACCCAGATGACCTTCTGCTTCCACCAAGATTCAGGAGTATGGAAGCACTGCACACTGCGCTATCCCATAAGGCAACAGGACTGGCGTGGAAGAGCTGTCAGAATCAAAAATGGTGGAAGGCAGCTCGTCGGCTCTTTTGAAGTTGTAGGTCACATAACATTGCCAACATGGCAGATGTAGTTCATCTAGATTGTATTCATGCTACACACATATACTGATTAGTATGTATTCATGCTACATACATATACTGATCAGTATGTACTGTATCAACGGCTGAGCAGTAGATATTGAATCCAATGCAGTAGGTACTGTCACAGCTCACAGCTCTCTTCAAGATTCTTGCATGGCTCAACTTGACCCACCATTCCTCAAGGTACAAGGGCAATATGCCTCAGGACTCCTCTCTGTCCTGGCACCCAGATGGTGCAATGATCTTTTCCTGGTTGTAAGAACAGCTGAGTCACTGGCTGCCTTTGAAACAAAGTTTGAAGACCTACATCTTTACTAAACACTTAAATCAGCATTATTATTATTATTATTATAATTTTTTAACTTTGACATGTACCCTGTTTTTGTTGATATACTAACTTCTTGTTGTACTAACTCCTCTTTAACAGTATTTAGCTCGATTGTATTCTTAGACCCTGACCTGTTTGTACAAGCATGAGGATATGTTCTTGATAAAGACAACAAAACACTTCTGTTAGCCAATCTTTATAAAAGCAACTGGTAAACGCTTTAAATCAAAATGTATTGAAACTAAACTAATTAGCTAATTACACCATCATGCAGTTATGCCATAGAACAACATTCATAAACTTCAGCATGAAATTCTGGGGTGAAATATAAAGTGCCTAACTTATTTTGACTGTGCATAATGTGAGCCAGCTAGTCAATGTTAGCTAGCTAATAGCAACTACCATCAAAAGGAAACTTGACAGATAACCATAAAGTGTTTCAGCTTTGTCTATCCACATCCATTGTGCCCAACCATTTTCAAAACCTAAAAGCTATCAAAGAAGGCATCATGTTACTCATACCATCGAAAGAAAATCATTTGAACATTTTCTTGTTCTCTCCTTTCATTTTCAATTCTGAAATATCCATAACCAGTGCCACTTTTTCCCCATGAGTAAACTTGACAACACAGAGTCATAAAATGTTTCTCCATATATACAGTTTGCATCTAAAACTAACCGTGAGGGCTAGCACTGGATTTAATCACACAATGTAATATTTAGTCTAATGTTAGCTAGCTTGCTAGTGAACTTGGCTGCTGGTTTAAATGTTAATTAGCTTGCTAGCAAATACTGCTTGCTGTTTTTAATTACGCAATATTAATGGTAAGCCTATTATATTAATGTTAGCTAGAGGACTTGACTAACTACTAGTCAAATAGTTACGATTTTATCACTCATCATGTTGGCTTAACACACATTTCCAGTACACATTTTGAAAACTGTATTGGACTTGAAATTGTCTCAAAATGAAGTTATATATAATATGCCCAGCCTCCTCCAGAAACATTTTTGAAAAAGTTCCTTAAAAAGATTCTCTTCCAAAGGGAGTTCATGAAGCCTACAGCACAGACGAAACAGAAAGGAAGAGAGCTCATTAAAAGCTAAGTAGTGATTCTGTTTGTCTTGGGATGCTCACTGTCTTGGCACTTTCTAAAGTGTGAGTGTTTGAACTTGTGCAAGAGACTCGATATTCACGCAGAGGGATTTCACATTAAAGCGTCGACTTTAGAGTTCAGACAAAAGTCTGAAGGCAGTTATACTTCTGGAAAATAAGGGAATTAATAAAATGAAATTCTAGGGAGGACGACAGAGTTAATATTCAACCAATATACCAAACAGAGGCTTGGTAGGTGAGGACATTAAACACTGAAGGGCTGAATTTGGTGAGACAGAAAACTGTATGTCAGTCAATAGTGCTGTCAGTTCCATCAGGAAATTAGAATTTCAACAGGAACACTAGGACTTCAGACTGACCTGATTAAATTAATAATATTAACAGCAAAAGTGAAATACCCAGAATACTTTGATAAGAAAATGAATATTTGAACAAATTTTACAAAATATTCTAGACTTAGTTAGTCTTGGTTTTGTTGTTGTTGTTGTTTTAAACTTTGTGAACTTGATTAACATTTCTTTGATGAGGTACAGTCTTTGGTTTGTCTCTGGGAAAAAAACAAAAGGGTTTCCCTTGCATTCCAGGGTTCAGCTTGAGGTAGAATAAACAGGCTACAATGATACTGAATTTGTAGCACGTATATAAGAAATAAGAAATATGTGAGCTATGACTTTTTTTCTTATAGCTTGCTAGGTGACAAGCAAATGTTGTTTAGCTGTGTGCTTCTTATATACAGTGGGGATCGCCCCCACACGCTATTTTTAGATTTATTCACTGTGCTAGAATCCTTCACCATATAAAACCGATAAAGCACACGCTCATGAGGATTTGTAGAAATCAGGGTTGCCAAATTTGACTGTTTTATATACAGTACTGTGCAAAAGCTTTAGGCAGGTGTGAAAAAAATGCTGTAAAGTAAGAATGCTTTCAAAAATAGACATGTTAATAGCTTATATTTATCAATTAACAAAATGCAAAATGAGTGAATAAAAGAAAAATCTACCCTTTGCCTTCAAAAATGACCACCCTTTGCCTTCAAAACAGTATCAATTCTTCTAGATACACTTGCACAAAGTCATATATATATATATATATATATATATATATATATATATATATATATATATATATATATATATATATATATATATATATATATATATATATATACCTTCACACATACAGGGTGTCCCAGAGTCTCCAAGTATGCCAGCACCACATCGGTTGCCTTCATCAGTGGATGTTTGTGGACGTCCACTTCTCGGTTGGTCCAACACTTCCAGTCTTTTTAAATTTGTTAATAAGTTTGGCATCAGCATTGTGTGTATATAATATAAATATTTCCCCTATATATGGAGACTTTTGAGACACCCTGTATATATATCAATTTGTACTAAAGGTAGTTATACTTAACATATTAAATTAATTGGCATGTTCTTAGTGCAATATCCTAAGTAAATATTACAAATTGTGTAAACTTTTTTATTCAAGTGTCTATTTTCAGGGATGTACAAGGTTGAAGCAACCTTACAACACAAGAGAAAACCATTTAAAGTGAGGTACATGACTTATGCTTTAAAGCTGAACCAGGCAGAAAAGCCCTGAGAGCTCAACTTCTATGCTTTGCTCCTGTGACAAATCTGCAAATGACACGCTTGAATTTCATCCTCTATCTTTTGCCCTCTCTTTTCTCTTTTCTCTGCAGAGTTCCCCACACAAAGTTTTATAGTCAGCATCTTTGAGAATGTGTAACTGATGCATGACTGATTACACACACTGCCCTGAGGTTAGAGCTGAGATATTGGCACCTGTCTACCTCGGGTTATTTACATTCTGATTCATAAATGCATGGCTGTTTTCATGGCGCAGTAATAATGTTCAGTTGTTTCTCCAGAAGTGTGGCACATGAATCTTGCATGCATGTGTAAATGTGGGCACAATACACCGTTTGATATTCTGCAGCTTCATGGGGGAAAGCAGCCCTGGAATATACAGTAGTAACAATATGATATCTGTAATAGCTGAAGACTTTCTGCTGCAGCTCAAAGCCACTAATTATACCATGGCAAAGTCTGCCCAATGACAAGGCTATCAGACCATATTGACTATGACACTTGTTTCCTTCTTCCTTCACCCCCAGCCCCCCACCCCCACCGCCCACCCCCTTTCCACCTGTCTCCTTGGTCCTTCACTGATAGATAAGTCACTTCAGAAGAATCCATCTATTGAATACTAACTCAGACTCTACCTGGGGCTTATTCACCGCAGTTTATTCTCCTTTTGTCTGTGCCGTTTGAATGATCATGCATTATGCACGGGTGTAGCGGCTGGCTCGCTGGCACAAAAGTGTCCCTGAGTTGGATTAAAGCTGAACAGAAGCACCGAACCAATTTCCTTTGATTTATTTACTCACTTATGATTCAGCTTGTACACCAGCTGCCTGCAGGAAACTGCCACAATTACCTTCTAGCATGGAATTTATAAGAACAGAGTCTCCTGTGCGTGGCTAACAAGCAAGCTTTTTTATTTAGGGAAGAAATAGACTCTATTACCACAGAGTCTACCAGTGTACTCAAAGGAGGTTAAAAATATTTTATTCAGTTCCTGTGGAAAAACAACAGTGGATGTCATCTTGCTTTCACAATTGTTAGCAATGGGACTTTGTTGCTCTGCTTCTAGTTAAGGATTCTTAATTATGCATCATAAGGAACTTATTAATTAAATATTATATTTCATATCAGTAATCCTAAGAGGAACACTGTACAATCATGAGTGCCTAAATCCACTTCTATTCAATCTATTTGTTAGCATCACCATTAGAGAAGCAAGCTGAAGCACAGACAGGGACTGCATCAGTACCAGAGTTTATTACAGAATCTACAGTTTTAGTGCTTGGTTACAGTGAGCATTTAATATGTGTACAGTGTTTCCAGGGATACATTCTTTGTCTTTGGTGTTTACTGTCTGCAGTATTCAGCACTGGTTTTAGACTCTGTATGCAGTGTGAATGTGTTTTATTGAACCCTACCCTGATATTCTGCTCTATTTGACCTACATATAGCCAGCAAAATAATGGAAACACCAGAATGCGAGCATACAGTATAGTTAGACTGATTTGGAGCTGGCCCATCCTTTGTGATAACCTTTGATATCTGTTATAAAACTGGACCGTCCTTCAAGAATACATCCATTATCATAATAAGTTTGGAATTGGGCTGGTTTCATTAATCACTGGGCTGATTCTGTTTTACTTTACAATTTGTTACCAAATGTGGCTGAAAATGTGGAAAATAAATGTGGTTATGAAGCTATGGCCAGTTCCTCCAGGTACTCCGGTTTCCTCTCCCAGTCCAAAGACATGCACTGTAGGCTGATTGGCATATCCAAATTGTCTGTAGTATGTGAATGGGTTTGTGAATGTGTGAGCAGTTGTGCCCTGCGATGGGTTGGCACCTTGTCCAGGATGTCCCCCACCTTGTGCCCCAAGTTTGCTGGGATAGGTTCCTGGTTTCCCCGCAACCCTGTGTAGGATACAGTATGTGGTATGGAAAATGGATGGATGGATGGATGGATGGAAGCTATGGCCAGTATTACCTGAAAGAACATTAGAATTGCAATCTATATTTTGAGTCAGCATGGTAAGCCAGTGGGTAGCCTTACAGCTTCAGGGTCCCTGGTTTGAACCTTAGCACAAGTTATTGTAGATGTGGAGTGTTGCATGTTCTCCTCATATTCGTGTATGTTCCCTCCAGGTTCTCAAATTTTCTCAGGATTGGATTGCCCCTAGGTTTAAAAGTGTGTGTGCATGGTGTCCTGTGATAGTTAAAGCAGGTACTGAAGATTATGATGATTATAGATCTGAGTCAAATGTGTCCAAAAATAGTATGATGTCATTTGTGGACATCATGTGTCTCATAACACACCTGCTGATTCTCTTATTCTGATCATATACATCATATACAATACATTGTATTTTAAATATGTTGTTGTATGTTTCAGGCAATCATAATTTTTTTACTCTGTTTATAGCACCTGGTTTGACTTGGACATTCTCTAATATATTTCCACTGAAGCAAAACAGTGTATAAGTAATGAACATTTGCATACATGGTAAAAGCTGTGCATCTATGTTTCATGTAAATAATTGCTAATGTCTTATCTCTTGCCGTGCTTTGCTCGCTGACTCATCAAGGAAATACACGTTCAATACTCTGAATTACAGTGTTTCTTCACAAATTTATTTAACACACAACCTTCTTTTATTTGCATTAGTTAAAATAATTAACAGCATACCAGTACAATAACCCACATTCTAACAATGAGAATATATGAGCGATCTGTATTAACAGTTACAGAGTTAGTTTGACTTCATACTACCTAACTCAACTGTGTTGACCTCTTACAGGCAGAGATAGGACACTGGAAATTTGGGACTATTTTCGTGCCCGCTAGACACAGGAAATGGTGAGCTATTCTTATAATTCACTGAATGGTAAGTCTAAAAGCAGAAAGCTTGTCCTTTTTTTAACATTTTTAAGCAGCACTGTAATGTATGTTCCTCTCATGGAGCAACTGAGGTGAAAATGATGCAGCTTAAGGACAAAATGCTACATCATTTATATGACGAATATACCACAGTTGCAGGTTCTGGGAATAACTACATTTTTAGTCTCAGTTCAGGCTTTGAGGGATTGTAAATACCGATTGGATTAGTTCAATTGAAACTGTTCTCTGGTGTGTAAAACTGAGTTGGGTTAAGGCATGAAATAATGAAATTTTCCAGGTTTTATGCCCAGGTGTGTGGTGTGAACATGTGGCTTGGTGTGTGGGGGGAAGGGTTGTAGTGTGTTGTAGTATTTACAGCATGAAGGCTCACTGCCAAAGCTGTCGTGCCTCTTAGTATTGTGTGGTGAATTTAAGGCACTGTAGAACATCTGTAGCCAGAATGCACTTTTCTGCAAATATTAGAATGTCTACGCATATTTTGCATTTGTTTTTGCTGATGCTTTCATAAGGCACAGTTAAAATGAGACTTCATGAACGAGAACACTAAAACAAATTTTGAATACATGTATTGTTTTCACATATTTCTATTTTTCCCTTCTTGTCCTCATAGTTTTTGTATTCCCGGATAATCATCCCTTTGGAATATGTTGCAGAGGCATGACGAGCCTACATGGACCAATGCTTCTACTAGCAGCCTATATATTGCCTATATGCCTATATTGACCCTGTCAGCCTGTAATCGAATCTAATCATTAATGAAATATATAGCATATTATTCTTTCCATGTAGTGTAGAAGCTGGCAAGATGCCCCTTGAATCAAGCTTAATTTATTTCCTGACCAAATGATAGGGCTTAATCTAATCTCCTAGTCAAACACATTGACTGTGTAGCTGTGCTCTGTCTAATGTTTGACATTTTAACTGGATGACTGCATTGCTATTATTTATTCTCCCACATTAAGTAACACATAATAAATGTTATATTCTGTATATACGATAAACTATATATTGTATGAGGGTGTCACTGCTTTGCTAAGAATGTTCCACCACCCAAACAGTATCTCGTCAGCGGTGGTCTCATGGTGGTCCATTTCCACTAATGGACTGACAAATTGTAAATAGAGAGGGTGGGTTACAGTCAGTAACTAAATACAAAGTCACCTATATGGTAGGATTGCTTAATGAAATGAGTGAGTGAGTGAGTGAGTGTAGATATAAGATGTGTACCTAAGATGAAGACTCAATGTATACGCTTACTGCAAAAAAAAAAAAAAAACCCTGTACTTTTACAGGCTAGCTAGCACTGGCTTTATGAACTAGCATTATGAGCTTTGCTATCGAGCCAGCTAAAAGGGGCTAAATTAGCCAACATCTTAGCAAGCTATCTGGACAAAAACATCACAGTGAAAGATAAGATGAAGAAAAAAAGCTTACAACTTCTATGTATTAATGAAATCATTCCAAGCTGATCGTACAAAACCTTTGGTACAAACATGATTTTGTTGGATTTCATATGAAGAAACACGTGAGAAAAGCTATGGCCACACCTCACTATTGGTAACTTCTCACTGGTATCTGCTTTTTGTTTAAAAAATTATAATATATTATTTATACTTCTCCTTTCTTTCCTTTCCTCCCCTATTCTTTTTGCCTGTGTATTAATAGCTTGTACAGTACAGGTGTGCTCGGCTTGAGCTAATGGCTTAAAAAAAAAACATAAAAATCTCTAACAGTGTGTTACAAAACACGGATGGGGGGGAGGCAGGATGCATGTGCAGGGGAAATAGTCAGTTTATTGTGAACATGCGAAAGTAAAGGAACATTCAAAAGTATAGGAACATACACTAAACAGGGGGAAAGGCAACGCACTGGCAGGGTCAAAAAAAAGGCAAACAGTCAAACAAAAAATCCACAGAGTGTTCAGGCATAAATCCACAAAACGACAAGGCAGTAATCCACAAACTCACAAGACAATAAGCCACTAAATGACAAGGCAATAATCCAAAGTCCAGGGGCCGCGTGGTAAACAAAAGCACAAAAGCTGTATTCATTGATAAAACTCCACAAGGAAGCGGAAACGGAATGAGGTTTAAATACACAGAACAATCAAAGACAAAAGACGTTAAACACAGAACACCTGAAACTAATGATTAGACCATAAACGGCAAACCTATGAATGAGCAGGGGCGGAGACATGACACAAACCAGAGAACCAATAAACATAAAGGAGGCGGAGACATGACGTAAACCAAAACACAAGCACATGGTGATATAAACAAAGCGAGAGTTATTGAATGCATAGTCCAGCAGGGTTTTTGTGAAGGAAGCTCGCACTGTTTTCAGCAACGCGCCGCAAGGATTGCGGAAGTGTTCGAGCGACTCCGAAAATGAGGGAAACTCTAACACAGTGGATGATGATTTATGGTTGCTAACCAGCATGGATCATTCCCTTGACATGCCTGCCCTGCAGGATCTCAGAAATGGCACTGTATTGATTTTCTGTTTCAGTTGTCTGTGGTGCTTAAGGCCTGCCATTATCCATCATGTAACTCAGCTCGAATCCCTACAAACAAAACAATAGACTCTCCTTGTGGAACAAATTTCATGCAGGTTGAAGAAATGCCAATGCTAAGCTCACAAGCTGTAGTTTGACTTAGTGGCTATTCATATTTCTGTAGCTCAGAAAACACATCAACATACTTGAATACATAGCCTGCCATTTCTATAGATGATAAGCACTTAACTGACTGCTTGAGTGATGTATTTTTGTCATTAGTCTTGGTTGTGTAAAAGCTACTCCTAGTGTATTTTTCGTGTTCCTGTAGGGATAATGTTGATTCTCAGAGCACAATCTATACCAGGGATTATTCTCTCATTGGGGGTGAGCACCACATTGGTTAAAATTTTACAAAATGCGGGGCCGCACAAATTCAAATTGGTACCAGTGACTGGCCTACTCATGTGACCTAAAATACATAATGCAGGTTAGAAATAATTTGTTGTAATACTGTAACTTAATAATAATAAACAAATAATAATAAACAAATTAATTACTATAAGCCCTTGTTGACATTTGCCAGCCTTCTCATCAGCATCAGTCACCTCACGACTATGACTGAAAACAGACTGTGGCTTTTTCAGAGCTGCAATGACCTTATGAACCTTGGTCTGTCCATTGTACTGGCCATTTTTTGTTTGTTTGTTTGTTTCATAATGCCTTCAAATATTACATTCTTTGGGCACAACCATTTGCTGGTTACAAATTAATTCTTTGACTGCTGGTAGATAAATCAGGAAATGTAATGAGATTTCCCCCCATATTTCACTCATCAACCCACAACATTAGATGCTCTGTATGGCCCATTGGACATAGGGTGACTTCTGATACATTGGGAGATTTTTTTTATTTTTTATTTTTTTAACGTTTCTCAAATCCTCAAGGTTTTTACTATTTTCATGTAAAGGAAATTTTTTTTATATCATATTCTAAGGACACATGTTTTTTTCATGATTGACTAAAAACCATTTTTAATGATGTGTTTGGTAATTTAGGACACACACTGTATGTTCATTGGTGTAGGTCTTTACTTTTATCCTCAAACTTTTTTAAATACTATTAATTGTAACATATTTTTATTTTGATAGTTGTATCACTAAATCCATTTTAAAATACAGGACTTCAACACAATATTCTAATATTGCATGAACATGGTAGACTGAGTAGAAATGACTACATATTGAAATGACAAGATGTACTAAGTGACACTTAGTACATCTTAATTTCTTACAGCAATAATAACAATAACAGGGTTTAGAAAAGCTACACTGTTTATTTCAATTTCGTAAACGTCACTGTAAAAAAACAAAAAAACAACAACCAAACAAAAAAAAAAAACCACCACTAAAAGATATGTAACAATTTATAATTGTCAGGTCAATCATGTCAGCGAACTCGAATTCCCAACATGGCCTTCGTCCAGTTTGTTGATCGCCAGACTTTAGCATGTTTTTGACTTTGAACTTGCTTGCTGTTTTGGATTTGGTTGCCTTCCTCCTATTAAAAGTGAAAACAACACTTGCATCCATCTCAGCCTTTTTCTCATGACAATTATTCATTTCTTGGAGTAGCAGCACAACACAGGATTAAAACAACTAAAATCAATCTCTAAAATTATATGATCATATCAATCTAAAATTATATGAATCATATCAATAATCATATCAATATAAAATTATATGAACACAGTACATTAAGTAAAAATCTCTGCATAATCAGTAGTAGACCTCAGTAACGTTCTATATATTGCAGTCTACCTTATGCCTCTGATTATTAAGGTGCTTCATAAAAACAGCATTTAATGCACATAAAATCCATCTATGCATCATATAACTGTAGTTGTGGTGTTTCATACATCCATTATATCCCTAATTTTTGCTCTACTTAGCTACTTATTGTATTTTAAGACTGTCTCAAATAACCTGAAACATCCTGTCTCATGTTTGGACATTTTTATAATTTAATTAAAAGATTACATTTCTTACAATATATTCAGATTTGAAACACACTGTGTTTATTATGTTTTAGTAGTGCATCATATGCATATATGCATCATAAATATGCATAATATATTTGTCATGACATCATTCAAGACTAATATATTAAGATTTTTGGGGGTCACTCTGATTATGAGGTCACATGAATTAAGTCGTGTGTTTCTGTCAAGCAGTTCCACTGCAAGGGCTTTTGACTTTCACTTACATGGCCAGAAAATAAATACTGCTACGTTAAAGTGTCCTGATATAACTGATATCCCAAAATAGCTGAATTCACCCTCTGTTTTGCATCACTGGTCTATACCATCATTAGACTAACTTCAGTCTTCCTACAAAACAAAACCTCCCAACTATACAGAGTTAATGGACATCTGTGTCCCCAGTCATTAGCGAGCTGTAAGCCGTAACAAAAATGTAGGGTCAGGCAGCTCTCTGGCCATTAGGAAATAAATATGTTGTAAGCTCTCAGTTAGCCTACTGCAGAGAGCTGGCAGTGTGATCAGGGCACTAAGTGGAAATGAGGTGGCTGAGTTTTGACCTGGCTCTCCTTTGGGCTGAACACACCATTAGCAATCTGTATGTGGCTTGCTATCACCCACACGCTTTCATATACCCCATGCAGTAATAGCAACATCAGCTACCAATTAATGGCAAAATTAAAGGCCACACTAATGAAAGCTGAAGCTGTGCTAGAAAATACACCCCTATGCCTCACTAAGTCTATGAGTGCTGGAATGTAACATCCTCTCCCTTATCTCATGTCCTCTTTCACATTTCCTTCTTTTTTTCTGGTAGCAAATCTCCTGATGTTTTAAGTAGTCTGACTGTGTGGTGCAGACTAAATCACTACTAAATCAAACCACTGTTTGCTGTATAAGATAAACGGCGATCAGTTCGCTATATTTCTAGATGAACAGAGGAAGAAGACAATAGTGAGAAGGAGCTCAGCATGATTAAGTACTGTTAGGGTTGACAGTTTTGTGTGTGGAAATGAGGCCAGATGTTTAGATGAATAATTCATTTCATTCTTTGGCACACACTTTACCAGGTGTCTTTGATAGGATCTGCCAGGTGCTGGCCAGAAGGAGAGCTTTATAAATACTATTCATGTGAGGAAAATGTACAGTAAATACAGCTGTGGCCAAAAGTTTTGAGAATGACACAAATATTAATTTTTACAAAGTCTGCTGCCTCACTTTTTATGATGGCAATTTGCATATACTCCAGAATGTTATGAAGAGTGATCAGATGAATTGCAATTAATTTCAAAGTCCCTCTTTGCCATGAAAATGACCTTAATCCCAAAAAAACATGTCCACTGCATTTCAGCCCTTCCACAAAAGGACCAGCTGACATCATGTCAGTGATTCTCTCGTTAACACAGGTGAGAGTGGTAACGAGGACAAGGCTGGAGATCACTCTGTCATGCTGATTGAGTTAGAATAACAGACTGGAAGCTTTAAAAGGAGGGTGGTGCTTGAAATTATTGTTCTTCCTCTGTTAACTATGGTTACCTGCAAGGAAACACATGCAGCCATCATTGCTTTGCACAAAAAGGGATTCACAGGCAAGGATATTGCTGCTAGTAAGATTGCACCTAAATCAACCATTTATCGGATCATCAAGACCTTCAAGGAGAGAGGTTCAACTGTTGTGAAGAAGGCTTCAGGGCGCCCAAGAAAGTCCAGCAAGCGCCAGGACCGTCTCCTAAAGTTGATTCAGCTGCGGGATCGGGGCACCACCAGTGCAGAGCTTGCTCAGGAATGGCAGCAGGCAGGTGTGAGTGCGTCTGCACGCACAGTAAGGCGAAGACTTTTGGAGGATGGCCTAGTGTCAAGAAGGGCAGCAAAGAAGCCACTTCTCTCCAGGAAAAACATCAGGGACAGACTGCTATTCTGCAAAAAGTACAGGGATTGGACTGCTGAGGACTGGGGTAATGTCATTTTCTCTGATGAATCCCCTTTCTGATTGTTTGGGACATCTGGAAAAAAGCTTGTCCGGAGAAGAAAAGGTGAGCGCTACCATCAGTCCTGTGTCATGCCAACAATAAAGCATCCTGAGACCACTCATGTGTGGGGTTGCTTCTCAGCCAAGGGAGTGGGCTCACTCACAATTTTGCCTAAGAACACAGCCATGAATAAAGAATGGTACAAAAACATCCTCAGAGAGCAACTTCTCCCAACCATCCAAGAACAGTTTGGTGAAGAACAATGTCTTTTCCAGCATGATGGGGCACCTTGCCACAAGGCAAAAGTGATAACGAAATGGCTCGGGGAACAAAACATTGACATTTTGGGTCCATGGCCAGGAAACTCCCCAGACCTTAATCCCATTGAGAATTTGTGGTCAATCCTCAAGAGGCGGGTGGACAAACAAAAACACACAAACTCTGACAAACTCCAAGCATTGATTATGCAAGAATGGGCTGCCATCAGTCAGGATGTGGCCCAGAAGTTGCAGAGGCAAATTGCAGAGGTCTTGAAAAAGAAGGGTCAACACTGCAAATATTGACTCTTTGCATAAACTTCATGTAATTGTCAATAAAAGCCATTGACACTTACGAAATGCTTGTGATTATACTTCAGTAACAGTTAGTAACATCTGACAAAAAGATCTAAAAACACTGAAGCAGTAGACTTTGTGAAAATTAATATTTGTGTCATTCTCAAAACTTTTGGCCACGGCTGTACACAGTTAAGGCTTTGCTGTTTTGAATGATGTTGCTATATTTTATTTACGCTATAAACAAGATGTGATATAATCTTAAAAGGGTTAACAAACAGGGCAGCAGGATATTTAAACAATTCCTCAGTATAACCACTTTATTATAAATGGAAACGTTTTTCATTTTCATGAATACTTCTCAAGAAATGAATCTGACAACAGTGAAGGAAAACACACAGAAAAATATACATAATGGATTATAGCTCTATTTTGACAAATTGTGTTTATTTCACACACAATCACAAAGCAAAGGCCACTGATACCCAAGTCATTCTTGGCAGATGCACATTTTGATTATTTACAAACAGTAGCATGGAAAAAGTCTCATGCTAGCTAAATTATTTAATTATAATTGTTGTCTTAGATGTTTATTTTATTTCTCTTGCATAGTTTGGCCAATGACCCCATTTTAAGGGCCCAAAATTCCCTCTAACCTGAAACACATAAAAACTCACATATCAAACATCCCATTTAACCCTTTATGGCACAGTGTTTCCATATGGCAACAGTTAATTTATCTCCATTTTTTGATTAGTCAATAATACAAATCTACCATTTTTCTATGTAACTGGAAAAAAGGGGGCTTTGACTTTGACATAACAAAAAAATGCCATGTCACCTGGCCAGGAAGTGCTGTTTGCACTTCAAGTTCAACTGGTTTTATTGTCATTTCAACCATATACAGCTGGTACAGTACACAGTGAAACTGTGGACCATGGTGCTACATAAAACAACACACAAAACCACATGAGACGGTATCTTTTGTGTGTGTGAGGGGCGTGTGGGATCATCCGCAAATGCAGCGTGTGGTATAAATGTCTGTGATGGTGGGAAGAGAGACCCCGATTATCTTCTCAGCTGTCCTCACTACCCACTGCAAGGTCTTGCGATCCGATACAGTGCAATTTCCGAACCAGGCAGTGATGCAGCTGCTCAGGATGCTCTCAATAGTTCCACTTCCTTTTGCAATCACATTGTATGGTGAAAGTCATCATCAGAGTGCTCTCAAATTTGTATTTTTCAATATTTAGGCAAAACTACTTAAAAGGAAAATATTGAAACACTATCTGTGATATGTTCACGTTTATGTTTTGTCATTTAAACAAGTTTATATATTTTGAGTATTCTGTTAAATGGTAAAATGTAAGTGTTGCCGTATAGCAACAACATGCAGTAACAGAATTGTTGTATGTGCATTCATGAATTGAAACAGGCCTACATAGCAAAAAAGACACTACTCTTCTCTAATAGTATATTTACATTTACAACAGAAAACAGTTGTAATTTCAGACATTTTGCAATTGCACCTTATTTTCTACATTTTTATGTTTCAATGGAACAAATTAAGAATTCAAGAGAAAGAATTAAAAAGATACTTCACCCAAAACATGTTTGGATCTAATTTTTGTATGTATTTTGAATGAGAAAATCCATCCACTTTTTACAATTGTAATTCCTTTCTAAAAGATATAACTTGCATGCTTACTAGGTGGCAAAAATCTCTGCAATTTATAGTCTGGAAAATACCTTAATTGGGTTTCTAATCTCATACATTTTGTGTTATTTTTGACTATATAATACTTTCCACCATGGCACATTGTTGCCATATGGCAGCAATTTACCAACTAATAATTTTTTCAAAATATATTTTTATAATTTAGCTAATTCAGGTAATAAAAATCCATAAATGATGTAAATGTAATAATTCATGCAGTAGAGGGTTACTTGTTATACATCAAAGAGGGAAAGATGGCACATGGGTTTTTTATATTAACACATTGAACAATACATTTATGAAAATGTACTGCAGCCACTCTGCACTAATGATTGGACTGGGATTGCACACTGCAGCTTATCAATGGAAATGTAGTTGAAAGCGTGCATTGTAAAAAGATCTCATGCGACCCCATCCACATCTCAGGTTGAAAACCTATGCATTACACTATCTGGAGCATTTGAAGATATTTTTGACAAAAAAGAGCTTGATCTTGACCACTGTTTCACAAAAATGAATGAGAGTCTGAGAGACTTGCTGTACAAGGAATATGGAGGAGTGATGATGGATTTTTAAACAGGTAAATATTTGTGCCAGTATTTGTCAGAGCCATATCAGCCTCCACTCTGTTTCCAAGTTCCATGAAGAACACACTGTAACCTTTACCAAGATTATTGTTGTTGTTCTGGTTGTTCCTGAATCATCCCCTGACTGTGTCCTCTCACATTCTCACTGCTTCTCCATGTGCACTCACAGCACATAGATTTTTCTGATAATTTAAAACATTCTGGAAAATGTCAGAAAACCTGCAACTACTTGCAGATTGGCTAAACTGCTTTGCAAGTAGTCGTGACAGGCACACACAGTGATTAGTCACAGATCTGGTGTCACAAATCCCCCCAAAATTGTCAGCGACAGGGATAATCTCAGCTAAAATTGTGTAGTGTGCACACAGCATGAAGATAGACATGTAAATCCCTTCACCGTGAGGCCCTGTTTGTTTACGGTCTGATGGGAGTTAATTGCTGTTACGTCAAGTCTGCGTTTTAATGGGGTGGATGCTGGAACCCTCACAGGAGTATGAACACATAAAAGAGGCAGTGTGCCATGAGTGGAGCACATTAGACACCAGGCAAACAGGCCAAAACACCACTAATGAGCAGGGAGAGCCAATCCCACACACACACGCACACACACACACACACACACACACACACACACACACACACACACACGCACACACTGCCGCTGAGCTGTTTTATTTGCAGTGAAATGACTTCAGTATTTGTTCAGACAGTCACTATGATGCGGAATTACCTGTCTGGTTTTGTGTCAGCACACTGCATTGCCAATCTCAGTAGCTTATAAGACCTGTAACAAGTCTGTGCCAAAATATAGGTCACCAAGGCCTATATATAGTATTTATATTTCTTACTGTAGCTGGGTGAAATAACACATCTTCATTCAGTGATCTATGCTCTGTGATCAATATGCAATATATTGTCATAAAGCAGCTTCAACAGAAATCAAAATATAGATTTTGATGTCTAATGAACAAGCCAGACTTGAAAGTGCCAAGGTGGGGAACTCAAACTAAATTAGGCTGAGAGGCTATCACACTTAACTTATGCTATATGCTACTGTCTAGTGAATTTTAGAGTAACCCTGTAATAGACAGTTGATAGTCAACAACATGCAGTCATCCAGTATACTGTCTAGTAGCTCGTTGTGAGCAGTTTAAGATGTACTTTTTTTTCTTTCTTTTTTTTTTTTTAACTGTGTTCAAGATAATATCAGTAAGCAGGGTTCATAGGTTTGACAACAAAATTTCCAGTTCAACTATATCTCAAACCACACAAAAACAGCTTAAAAACCTGGGTATTGGAAAGGGGAGGTATTTTCGTCTTTCTCAGCATGTGAAATACTTGTTTCCTATGCGTTTCTGATGTAGAGATATTTTTTATAAGCTTTGCATTCTCTCACAGAGCAAACAAAAGACACGCTTTCATGAAGGCGTCCATTTTTCCCCCACTTTGCATGTCAAATGTCCTGAGGTGGGAAAAGATGATTTTACAACGTTGCCATTTACAAGACACCACAAACACAGCATAAGTGCAAATTCTAGAAAGGTGAGAAATCAATGGCTTTCTGTCAAATAGCGATTTTTAAAAAAAATTATTGGTCAACGAAAAGAGGTAATTAGTATTTAAACAGAGTTTAACAGCTAAGTTTGTTCAACAGCTGTCATAAATGATGGGGCTTTGCCCAAACTGCCCCTAAATTCTCCTAGAATTCTCAGTGTCTTAATGACAGATTTCGGTAAAACCATTTGTCCAGCCCCATTTGTGGGGTGAGGAAACTAACAGACACTAATCTTCTCTCCTCTTTTATCTGGGTGAAACATTTACTTTTAAATGCTATGCAGCTTCCTGTTATTAATCCTGTTTTTTTTTTTTTATGACTAAACTTTATTTATAGTCACATCACTGCATGGCTTCATCACGTTTAAATAATCTAATCCAATAAAATAGGGTGTAATATACAAGACCGAAAATAATTGATGGGAGCACTAAATGACAAGTTTTAATGATGTTGAAGTTTAATCACAGGAGCTGGCAGCAAGACAGAAGCAGAGATGTGTTTCATAAGAAGACTGTGGCAGATAAGTGATGCAATACTATTACAGACACAAGGACACTCTGATTGGTGCTAAAGATTTGATACAAGCATCTAATATTAATCTGTACCATTTGCTTTATTAAAATTATAAAGCTAAGCACTGAACTATGAGTGTGAACTTTAAATTCCATCGGTTTGTTTTTTCTGTAAATGCTACAAATGTGAGGGCAGAAAATTAAAGAAAGAAAATTGTTCAGGTTGTGTACCACTTTTTACTTTTTAATTAACAATGCATGGCATGTTTCAAGAAGGGAAATGTGAGCTATTCACTGGAACGGATATCTCAGCAATGATGAATGAGCTGTCACATCCAATTGTTCCACAGTCTTGCTCTCTATGACATTCTTTACTGCCAGCTATCACCAGAGTGCCAGGTCACACTGGGCAGGGTCAGAGGTCAATTCAAGGGGTGGCACCAAACCTTGGCTCATCCAGAAATGTTCATGATCATTTTCTGATTCATCCAAGTTTCATTCCACAATGCAGTATATTTATTTATTATATTTATTATTAATTAACAACTCCTTCCCAATTAACTAGTATTCCATATCATATTTTACAATTATTTATGCACAGCAATGTGTAAGACCCCACATGCATTATGCAAATATCTTGCAAATTTTTTTGTATATAAACAAAATAATATTGCCAAAACACAATATATCCATCAGAGATCCAATTAAAGTATCTACAGTCATGTGAAAAAATAAGTACACCCCATGGAAATTGCTGTTTTTTTTAACATATTTGGACAAGCAAACATTTGATCCTCTTTGAAACAGTGCCTATTGATGAAGGTGATACACTCTATCAAACGACACATAAAATTGACATTTTGTAGTAATTTTCACAATTTAAATGAACAAAAAACAGATCAGTCACATGAAAAAAGTAAGTACACCCCTACATTTATCACACCTTCAAATCCATAAAAACCTGCTTAGGGAGTGCAGGTGGAACCTGTCTCATTTATACCACTGTGGTATAAATGTGTGTGGTGTCATCATATCAAGATGACAGAGTTCTATAAGGACTTCAAATAAAAAAGGTGGCGCTGGTTTCAAACAACTGCCAATTTGTCCAGGACTGGCCTTCCCTTTGCCACAGTAACAGCAGACATATTTAGCGCTGACAAAATACAGCTTTCAGGAGAAGCACCTCATACCAACTGTGAAGCACCTGGTGGAAATGTTATGGTTTGGGGTATTCCTTGTGGTTTTTTTCAAGTATATCAACTCTATTAAAAGGCACTGTTTCAACGATGTTCAAATGTTTGCTTGTCCAAATATGTCAAAAAAGCCAGCAATTTCCCTGGGGTGTACTAATTTTTTCACATGACTGTATTAAGATTTTAATAAATTTATATACAGAATAAGCATTAGCAGAATAGTCATTATGTTGTTAGGATACCAGTTGGTTTATGAGGGAAGCACATTAAATATATTTGAATTCAGTGATAAGGTTTATGTTTACAGAGTGTTGCATAAGTATTCACTCCCTTAAACTTTCCACATTTAGTTTTACATTCAGCAGAAATGAAAATGTACTTATGGATTATATGCCATAAATCTACACAAAAGTTTATTATTAATGATTAATGTAGACGCTGACTAACCCCTCCTTACCCAGCCATTGAACTTGGTGTACAGCCTCCTCTAGACAGAGCTGTGGTTGTGCCATATTCTTTACATTTATTAATGATGGATTTAATGGTGCTCTATTGGATGTTCCACATTTGGGAGAGCAAGTAATTTTTTATAACCATAATCTGATTGATACTTTTCCATTTCAGTTCCAAATTGTAACATGTCAAAATGTGGAAAATTTCAGGTGAATACTTATGCAATGCCTGTTACTTGGCTCTCCCAAGTTATGAGTTACTTTCACTTTTTCTTTCACTTGACCTTTCCTTTGATGCTCACTTGTGGTTATGGAGCTGATATGAAGCAGGTTAGCTTTATATTATATTGTGGAATATATTGCGTTTTATTAAAAAGAAAAACACACATGGTGGAAAACATGTTTTGCAGAGAACTATTTAACCAATTTTCCAAAGAAAGCCACAGTCTCTTGCCTTAATGACTACAAACCAGTGGCTCTTTCACCAGTTCTCATTAAGTGTTTTGAGACTCTTGTCAAGGAACACATCCTGAGCACCATACCTGTGACCCTGGACCCACTACAGTTCGCATACAGGACAAATAGATCCACAGAAGATGCTATTTCATTTGCCATTCACAAAATTCTATCTCACCTGGAAAATAAGGGTGGTTATGCTAGACTATTTTTTATTGATTATAGTTCAGCATTTAATACTATCATTCCTTCAAAACTCATAAACAAGCTGCATAACTTGGGGCTGCCTCCTGCGCTGTGTAACTGGATACTGAGCTTCCTCCCTGGCAGACCTCAGCATGCTCGCCTTGGAAAACACTCCTCGAGTACCCTCATAATGAACACAGGAACCCTTCAGGGCTGTGTACTCAGCCCTGTGCTGTACGACTGTGTCGCTGCCCAGCCCAACAATGTCGTCATAAAGTTTGTGGATGACACCACAGTCATTGGTCTCATCAGGGGAATGATGAAACAGACTACCGGAGAGAGGTGTCAGAACTGGTCACATGGTGTGAGGCTTATAATCTCACACTGAACATTAGCAAGACCAAGGAGATGGTTGTGGACATGAGGAGGGGTGAGCGTTTCTATTGGCCACTACTGATCGGAGACTGTGAGGTAGAAAGAGTGGACAGCTATAAGTTCCTTGGTGTCCACCATTTGTGAGGACCTCAAGTGGACAGAGAACACGGTGCAGCTGGTAAGAAAGGCCAATCAGAGAATGTACTTCCTTTGGAGACTGAGGAAGTATGGCATGTCACCACAAATACTGCACAACTTTTACAGATGCGCTGTAGAGAGTGTGTTAATCTGCTGTATAGCTGTGTGGTTTGGCAACAGCACAGCACATGACAGGAAGGCCCTACAGAGGGTGATAAGGCTGGCCCAGATAAAATCACAGGGACAGATCTCCCCTCACTGCAGGACATCTATAATAAGAGAACCTACAAATGGGTGAGCTACATCATCAGCGACCCAACCCATCCCACCCATAAGTTCTTCACCCTCATGAAGTCTGGCAAGTGGTACCGGAGTACTGCAGCCAGAACATCCAGGCTCCGGGACAGTTTATATCCTCAGGCCATCAGACTGATCAACAGTCGTTGCCCACTACCACTTCCACCGGGGCCATCAGGATAAGAGCAACCCCCCTGCTCAATTGCATTTTTGCACTTACCAACTGGACCATCATACAGTACACACACTTCACACTGTACTGGATTGACAAGCATTGATACTTTAATACTACACTTTACACTGAAACTTTATCGTTACTTGACACTTTACATTACTTGTATTACATCCTTTTTTTATACTGTGAAATTGTTTCTTATTTTTATTGTTCTTATTGCATGTTCTCTCTTATTATTTCATACTGTGTAAAATTATATTGTGTATTGGCTTGTCTTGTATTATATTGTTTCTTATGCCCTTTTTTTACCCTGCTTTTCTTGAGAGGAATGGACAAAATAAGAATTTCATTGTACCAAATACAGATGACAATAAAGATCTTGAATCTTGAATCACTTAAATAGCAAGTTTCCTTGTAATGCAAGTAGCTCTATGTACAGTATGTAGTGACCCATCACCATTCAATTACATTGATAAATACACAAGGTGAATATTTGGCATATGATGTGTTTTGGAAACTCTTCATACATATCATACATATGATATGATATCAATTTCAGAATTATTCATGCCCTTCAAAATCACAATAAGTAAAAATGATACAATGTACAGAATAAAAATTACCCACAATAACGAAACTCAAACACTTTCTCAATCTTCATCTAACAAAATATAATTGTCATATCATTCTTCTTTTTTTAAACCGTAGCATTTTGCATTATACAATTGATATGACTATTAGTAGTAGTACTAGTAGTCCAGAAACTCTAGAAACAGTGTTGTTGTCTTTGGCCAAATTTGAGATTGCGTGTGTAAAATCCTTCCTCCAATACCGTGGGGAAAAGACTTTCAACACAAAGTCAAATCTGTTAATAAATATTAAAAATCATATAAACAGTTGCAAATACTATTAAGCAGAACCAAGGCCATAGTAAATAAGGTTTTATGAGTAACCAGAGGCATAAGCAAACTGCACTGAACTCTATTGAACATTCGTGGTCTGATTTACAGCAGTCACGCTCTGCATGAGGAAGCATCTAAGATCTCTCTACATGTGTCTTCAAATTATTTAGACATCAAAGTCTTACTGCTATTTCTTTCCAGAGGAGATTTCACCAAATTGTGTTAATTGTGGAGGTGCCAATAGTTTTTAAATGCGTGTTTTGCAGGAAAATGCACTACTTAAGAAAACTTTTTTTGTACTGTGTTTCAGTAAAATGATTACTGTACGTATTATATAGACAGAGACAGACAAAAGCAGAAGTGAATGCAGTACAGAATGTCTAGACTCTTTCACAATTTCAGTGAAGGTCCCAAGGACACCGTGAACAGATACTTGAATACCAGGCTTCAACAGGGTTGTTGAGCAAAACGTTCATTCTTCCCGTAGCTTGGGAGTCTTCTTTTTGAGTACTGCAATCTCAGCATGGCCATTAAAGTGCACTATATTAAAAGAAAGCAATTCTTCTGCTCTCCACAGGAAAGTGGAATCGATTGATTGTAATGTGCAGTATAAGAGAGCAGAAATGTGCCATATAATCCTTGAAGAAAAGATTTACAGGTCAATGCTGTCAAGAGAAAAGCAACCATTTTTCTTTTATATTTATTAGTAGTGTAGCAAGACAGAAGTGTTTCCTATAAGAAAAGAGAAGTATAACCAAAGTGAATTTGTGTGGTCTTTAATCACTAATGGTATTTTGTTACACAATGAAATGCTGTAAAAGGTGTACTTAACTTTTTCCTGCATACATTATTTATACGCCCACATCACTCTGTTCACTCACTTCACTTTATTTCACCACCTGTTCAATTACGTTGTAACCAGTGATTGGTTTGGACAACTGCTGGTCTTTTAGAACGAGCACAGGAATGACTAACTTTTTCAATTTGTTCGCTGTAGGAGCCAAGTTAAACATGATCTCCACCCATCCTTCATAGGGCATACTTGAACCATCGGCTGCTACAAGGTGCAAGTTCCCTAGAGCTTCTGTCGCTTCTGAAATGTCTCTTAACTCTACTCCAGATATGTACTGATTCTTCCATTGTCAATCTACAATGCATACTTCGGATCTCGTGTCCCACAATGCTTCTGTTTTGTATCCATTCAGGTAACTAGTCACTAAGCATTGGTTACCAACCAGGGATGTCACGGGCGAATGTTTATTGATTTGACACTGGGTAACTAAATTACAATCAAGGGGAATATTCTCTGGCTGTGATACAACTCTTTCAGCTTGCTGCTTTGGATGCTGAGGGGAAGATTCCACTTGCTGGGTCACCCCCTGCCCCGCGGGGGCAACCCGTTCCCGTTTAACTGACCTCTACTCTGCAATCTGGTACCCCTCACTTTGCAACATGCCAGGAAGTGTTTGCTGCTGCCACAGCAATAACGATGGGTGCACTGTTCCATCAATCTCGTTTGCTGTCAATGAAAGCACTGTCTTACCCTTGAGGAGTGCAGCTGTCAGTATTGCTGAGGATATCGTAACTGCGGTGTTACAATGTATGACTGTGGCTCTGCATGAAACTGTTGCAGATAGAACCCTTGAGCTGCATACTTCGACAAATGGGTTGGTTGAACATACTGTGTTGGCATTGGACTCGGCTGGTGATGATGCAGTTGTGGTGCTACATACTCTCACTGTGGAACCATACTCTGTTGTGGTGTGAAATGAGAAGGCTGAAATGGATACTGCTGTTGCTCACTGGTTCTGTGGCACTTGGTTCCCCTCTGAGACGGGCTGATGAACTGCTGTCAGAGTTAAGACATCATTGCTAACAGCGAAACTTTGTTGCGGCAAAGGTGATGGTTGCTGCATTGACTCTTTAATCTGCATGATATCTTCGCTTAGACTTTTCAACTGCAGCATCAAATCAAGCTTTGACTGCTTTTGCTTACATTTTGACTCAGGGGTTGGTTCACTTAACTGGGTAACATTGACAGTGGCATTTCATTCAGTCTTCTGTTTACTCTGTCTCTCAGCCTTGTGGGAACACGCTACATTCAACTTTTCCAACAGTGTCTCATCTGTGACTGTGGCATCTGTCAGATACGGTATGCGATCATTCTGCAAACCAGTTAACACTGTGTGAAGAAACATATTCTGCACAAGCGTTGGATCATATTTCAAACCTTACTCATCTTCTTGCGATGCAAAGAGAATTTTCTGCCTCAAGTCAAGCACGCATATAAGGAAGCTTTGAGGCATTTCTTTTGCACGTTGTGCTTCTGCAGTCAGCTGCTTGTACAACTCAGTGGCGTTTTTCTCCTGATAATGGGAACGGAGTATTGACCTCAACATCAGTAATGTCAGATCTGTCTTTCCCTCTAAGTAGCTACGTAATTGCAGTCCTGGCATAATGGACCAAATAACTGAATCAACAATATCTTGCTCTGGATAACCATTGTAACATCTTAAACTTAAAAGAGTTTTAAACTCTTTTAATTCGTTACACCCAGTCTGCTTTTGATTTGGCGTGCCAGACTCAAAAAGGTTAATCTGTCTCTTCGGCCAGGCTCTCAGATAAAACCTGAGATCTTAAACTCCCTGTGCCATAAGGTAGACATAATTTGTCCCTGCAGCAGAAGAAGAGCGTTAACTGCTACACTGTCTACTGATGCTTGTCTCGTGCTCAGGAAGACAGTCGAATTTGTTTGCACAGCAGAGAGCGATTCAGTGGGATCCTCAGTTTCCATCCACCAGTCTTTGCACTACATTTTGTCTTTCACCCACTCGTCTCAGTGCTAAGCTTGGTTTACTCACATTAGCATCAGTTATCATCATATCATTCAGTTTCTCATTTACACTCAAAAGCTCCTCCAGCTCACTCCATGGCAGATAATTACTGAGAAGACTAACTAGGGACAGGTGTGTGACGTTTGCTACATCTGTGGCATGGATTTCAAGGAATTGGCTCAGTTCAATTAACTTTTTTCTTGACAATGTACACAATCTCTCACCGATTTCTTACTGAAGGATTTGCAAGGCATCCATTTTTTACTGCCATGTTTCACAGTGTCACTTATAAACTCTTTTATGCACATGTAAAGACTTTTCTGACTTCGCTGCCTCTAATGGTCACTTTCCCTCTAGTGCATGCTCTGCTCAATCAGCTCTGCCTGGTCACTTGACTCAACTGCTTCACATCTGGGTAGTTAAGGGGTGAATGTTACTAGGCAGGTCCTGCCGATAAGGGGGGAATGAACCGTCCGACATTCATCCCAGCGTTGCTTCCAAAATTTGTAGTAGTCCTAAAAAGAGGATTAGGGAAAGGACCACGTGGATGCAATGGCTTCCTCAACGGTGTCTTTACCTTGAATGAATCAATATATGTACTATACAACATGCTACCATAACGTAACAAAAGTAACAGTGTATTTGATACATAGCAAATTATCATATGACATATAGGACATTTTCATAACTTTCTCTCCATTGACAATGTATGAGCAACTTAAACATTCCTTGTTCCCGTTAAATCAGGTTTTTCACATTATGCTTGTAGAAATAAATGAATATAATCAATTATAACATTCACTTTGGTAAATAACACTCCATAAACCGTGTCCAAAAGCTTCAGTTCACTACAGACACATGCAGCATTCATGACGGTGAAAAGTAATAAATTCACCGAATATACACACACTGAAATAAAGTATAACATATTAAACCTCTTAGTTACCAAATGGCATTATGAAATTCACGATGTAACATACATATCAACTAGTACGCTAACCGCTTCCACCCATATGCTAATATATGCTCTCTTGTATAACATTCTCAATATAATAATACCAAATTAACAAACAAACCTCCTAAATCATCAGCATTAAACTCAATAATATTCATATGTGAAATGATGGTATGTGATGTGCATTTTGTTTTACAGTTACCTGAAAAGAAGTATAAGGTTCCTCAATGGTGTCTTTACCTTGAATGAAGCGCATCACAAGCGTACTTCCTACTGAAGCTTGTAATGACATCAGCACACAGGTACGTAAATACAACAAAATAATTCAGTAAATGCACATAATAACCCATCACTTCTGAAAACACAAAGAACTTATTAACTTATTCACATACATATTCTCAAAATACCATTCGTAGAAATATAATTATCTCACCACTTTGAATACCTTTATACATAAACCTTATTTTTCAGTATAACACAGATGCACAGGTGTTCCTATTAAAGTGGCCAGTGAGTGTATATCTACCTAAATCATAGGAAAATTATAACAAATTGGAAAGCATAAAACTCCTCCATCTGTGAAAAAGGTTGAGCCTTCTGAATGATACTCACATTTTGTTACACAAGCCACTGACTGTCAGCACTCTTCTGAATTGCAATATTGTTCATACATAGAACAAGAACAGAAGCACAGGTATACACATATTGACCAGCAAGGTTATTCATTCAATGCCTAGACAAGGTGACCTGCTTTTTAATATTCCCAGGTTCATAGTACACTGAAAATAATAACCAGAATTTGTTATGTGATTGCACTGTTTGGCTCTTTACTCCATATTGCAAATACCCAAATAGCTCTGCTTATCTAATCAACACACAAGCTTTCTATCAAGTCATTTGATATTAGAGAGATCATTTATCAGTTTGATTAAAGGTAGGACCATCTGTGTTCTTCAATTTATTAGTAAACAGACATCAACATGGCCGTCACACATCTCCTTTATAAAAATGCAACTAAAAAGATCCATAAAGTTGAACAACTCTGGAAATTGGATTTGGGGGAGGGACTCTATTTGTCTTCTTTGTCATGCCTATTAAGAGATTTGGCTCAAACAGTGCCTCACAGCAATATTTCAGCCCAAATGTTATGATGATAAATGTGGGTTATCTTTCTGGGATAGTGATGATGGAGCGAAAGAAGCCACATCTGTGTTTGTAAGCTTCAGAAAGAAACAGTAAGTATTTTTTCAGTAGGTGCCTGGTAAGGCTAATCCTCCAAAATACTGACCTCATGATTTTACATTGACCAGTTTAATGTGAACACTGTTTGATATCAGTCTTTTCCCTATCTGTCCCCTTGTTAACATTTTCTACTCCTTTCCTCTCTTTGAACAATCCCTGCCTTCTCTGTTCCCTGGTTCCTGTATTGGCACCTTTTCTCTTTGTTTCTCTGTTGACTCAGGTGCGGATGGAGGAAGCCTCTCACCTTTTGTGTATTCCTCTGTCTCTCTGAATACCATTTGCATGAATTTACATTCTTTACCAAATAGCATCTGCTTGTATTTCATGACTTCTAAGAAACCATATATGGTGTTGTTCCTGTCTTACATTGATAGGCTTCCTGTTCTATGCAAATATGCCCTCCACCTAGCCAATCAATAGTTAACACATTGTCTCTGTTGTGTGCCAAGCCAGATATATACTCTGCCTTTTCTTTGAATAAAGATAGATCTTGCCATTTGAACTTTGTGTGTCTGTGTGTTATTTGGCAAACTCTCCCAAGCGCATGATGCAGGAAACGTGTAGCGGGGCGAGGGCGCCATCTTTCTTGTGTACTCTCACTTTCTCTCTTCTTAAGAATTGTAACCCAGATATTCTACAGGTGCATCTCAATAAATTAGAATGTCGTGGAAAAGTTCATTTATTTCAGTAATTCAACTCAAATTGTGAAACTCGTGTATTAAATAAATTCAATGCACACAGACTGAAGTAGTTTAAGTCTTTGGTTCTTTTAATTGTGATGATTTTGGCTCACATTTAACAAAAACCCACCAATTCACTATCTCAACAAATTAGAATATGGTGACATGCCAATCAGCTAATCAACTCAAAACACCTGCAAAGGTTTCCTGAGCCTTCAAAATGGTCTCTCAGTTTGGTTCACTAGGCTACACAATCATGGGGAAGCTCTGACAGTTTTCCAGAAGACAATCACTGACACCCTTCACAAGGAGGGTAAGCCACAAACATTCATTGCCAAAGAAGCTGGCTGTTCACAGAGTGCTGTATCCAAGCATGTTAACAGAAAGTTGAGTGGAAGGAAAAAGATGCACAACCAACCGAGAGAACTGCAGCCTTATGAGGATTGTCAAGCAAAATCGATTCAAGAATTTGAGTGAACTTCACAAGGAATGGACTGAGGCTGGGGTCAAGGCATCAAGAGCCACCACACACAGACGTGTCAAGGAATTTGGCTACAGTTGTCGTATTCCTCTTGTTAAGCCACTCCTGAACCACAGACAACGTCAGAGGCGTCTTACCTGGGCTAAGGAGAAGAAGAACTGGACTGTTGCCCAGTGGTCCAAAGTGTTCTTTTCAGATGAGAGCAAGTTTTGTATTTCATTTGGAAACCAAGGTCCTAGAGTCTGGAGGAAGGGTGGAGAAGCTCATAGCCCAAGTTGCTTGAAGTCCAGTGTTAAGTTTCCACAGTCTGTGATGATTTGGGATGCAATGTCATCTGCTGGTGTTAGTCCATTGCGTTTTTTGAAAACCAAAGTCACTGCAGCCGTTTACCAAGAAATTTTGGAGCACTTCATGCTTCCTTCTGCTGACCAGCTTTTTGAAGATGCTGATTTCATTTTCCAGCAAGATTTGGCACCTGCCCACACTGCCAAAAGCACCAAAAGTTGGTTAAATGACCATGGTGTTGGTGTGCTTGACTGGCCAGCAAACTCACCAGACCTGAACCCCATAGAGAATCTATGGGGTATTGTCAAGAGGAAAATGAGAAACAAGAGACCAAAAAATGCAGATGAGCTGAAGGCCACTGTCAAAGAAACCTGGGCTTCCATACCACCTCAGCAGTGCCACAAACTGATCACCTCCATGCCGCACTGAATTGAGGCAGTAATTAAAGCAAAAGGAGCCCCTACCAAGTATTGAGTACATGTACAGTAAATGAACATACTTTCCAGAAGGCCAACAATTCACTAAAAATGTTTTTTTTTTATTGGTCTTATGAAGTATTCTAATTTGTTGAGATAGTGAATTGGTGGGTTTTTGTTAAATGTGAGCCAAAATCATCACAATTAAAAGAACCAAAGACTTAAACTACTTCAGTCTGTGTGCATTGAATTTATTTAATACACGAGTTTCACAATTTGAGTTGAATTACTGAAATAAATGAACTTTTCCATGACATTCTAATTTATTGAGATGCACCTGTATATTTTTAAAACCTAACACACATATATACTTATCTCATATGAAAAGTCATGAGTGGTTAGGGTCAAGATGGCGACAGCCATGGCATTTAAAAGATGTTGGATGGAATTCATTTAAATTAAAACAAAAGACCTAGGTTTAATTAGATGTACAGTGCCCTCCACTAATATTGGCACCCTTGGTAAATATGAGCAGAGAAGGCTGTGAAAAATTGTCTTTATTGTTTAACCTCAAAAAATTCACAAAAATACTCTGCTCTCATGGATATCAAACACGTGCAAACAAAACACAGGTTTATCCAAAAAATATATATCTTTGTTAAATATAGGTGTGCAACTATTATCAGCACCCTTTTATTCAATACTTTGTGCTACCTCCCTTTGCCAAGATAACAGTACAGAATCTCTCCAGATCCTTCAAATTTCAAGTTCCACGCTAGTGGACTCTCCTGTTCAGTTTACCCCACAGGTTTTCTATGGCTTTCAAGTCAGGGAACTGGGATGGCCATGGCAGGACCTTCATTTTGTGGTCAGTAAGCCATTTTTGTGTTGATTTTGATGTATGTTTTGGATCATTGTCCTGCTGGAAGATCCAACCACGGCCCATTTTAAGCTTTCTGGCAGAGGCAGTCAGGTTTTCATTTCATATCTGTTGATATTTGATTTTTTGAAATTGAGTCCATGATGTCATGTATCTTAACAAAATGTCCAGGTCCTCTGGCAGAAAAACAGCCCCAAAACATTAAAGAGCCACCACCATATTTAATCGTGGCCATGAGCTACTTTTCCATATGGCTACTTCTCTGTGTGCACCAAAACCACCTCTGGTGTTTATTACCAAAAAGCTCTATTTGGGTTTCATCTGACCATAGAATCCGATCCCATTTGAAGCTCCAGTAGTGTCTGGCAAACTGAAGACGCTTGAGTTTGTTTTTGGGTGAGAGTAGAGGCTTTTTTCTTGAAACCCTTCCAAACTACTTGTGGTGATGTAGGTGACTTTGGATTGTAGTTTTGGAGACTTTCTGACCCCAAGACGCAACTAACTTCTGCAGTTCTCTAGCTGTGATCCTTGGAGATTGGAACCGTCCTCTTCACAGTGCTTGGAGACAATATAGACACACGTCCAATTCCATCTTGATTCATAACATTTGTAGTTGACTGGAACTTCTTAATTATTGCCCTGATGGTGGAAATGGGCATTTTCAATGCTTGTGCTATTTTCTTATAACCACTTCCCTTTTTGTGAAGCTCAACAACCTTTTGCCGCACATCACAGCTATATTCCTTGGTCTTACCCATTGTTATGAATGATTAAGGGAATTTGGCCTATGCGTTACCTCATATTTATACCCCTGTGAAACAGGAAGTCACAATTTCCTGTTCCTAGTCACCCAGGTGTACTAAAAAAAGGTAAAATATCAATGGGAATATACTTATATATTATATATACTTATGATATATTTTCTCATATGAATTCATAGGGGTGCCAATAATTGTTGCATACCTATATTTAACAAAGTTTTTTTTTTTTTGATAAACCTGTGTTTTGATTGCAATTGTTTGATATCCATGAAAGCAGAGCATTTTTGTGATTTTTTTTAACAAAAGATCAAAAGATTAAACAATAAAGACATTTTTTCACAGCCTTATTTGCTCATATTTACCAAGGGTGCCAATATTAGTGGAGGGCACTGTATGTTATATAACTTGCACTACTTGCAATTCTCCTTTTTTTATTCTTTTTGACAGAGAGCAAAACCGAACAATTAACTTCCAAAATTATTTTTAGTGCTTTCAGACTGTTTCACTGGTAAACTAAATCAAACATGCTCTTTAAGAAAGAATATGAATTAAACATGCATAATTTCATGTTTGATTTAGTTTACCCCTATGTATTAATTAATACGTTAACTAACAAACATGTACTAACATGTACTTAAAGTGGTCATTATTCATGCATGAATTCATAAGACTCACATTGTACTGTGAGCTCACATCGTACGTAAGCTCTTCATTAGTTTGTGAATAGTACATGCCTTAACTCATCATTAGTTCATATTTAAGTAAGTATTAATTCAGGTAGTAGTGCATGAGTAATCATGTATTGTTATTGTAAAGTGTTACCCAGTTTTACATTATGGACATTTTGGCCCTCAGTAAAATTGTCACTTCCAAAAACTGACCCTTATACTGTATGCCTAAACTAAACAATATTTGGTCTGTAACATGGGATGCTGCTAATTTGTGTATTTTTAAATTGCAGATTTGGTTTAGAAGTTGTTTCAAGTCCTTCCAACAAAGCTGAATTCTCAGATCTCAGATAGATGTATGATCATGCTATGCTAAGTCTATGTGAATATTTAGGTCATGACCAGACCAGACCAGAGGTAACGCTTGTTAAAGGCTTTGCATGACTGATCTTTGATGTGCACCTAAAGCTAGATGCACACTATAAGATTTTTAGTCTGATTTTACTCAGATTTGTCCCTTCTGACGAATTTGCAGAATTCCTATATGAGACTCCAAATAGCAAAGGATTCTAGGCTACGTTTGCACTTAGGCACATAATGGCCTGTTAACTCAGATTCAAATTAATTCACCTGAGCCAAGTGAAAATAGTAAACATGGGCTAACGTTGGCCCTTCCAATTTCAGTCCAGATTGATCAGAGGTCTCCACTAGTCTCAAACTTGTTTGATTTTTAGGATTGAAAACAAATTTATATCTTGAAGTGTGAGATGATCAGTAATGAACTTCTAAGAGTGTGAACAATTTTATGTGCTCCCATTGCAATAAAAGATTCTTTTTAAAAAAATAAATTATGTAAATTATGTTTGTGAATTATGATTTGCTGTAAAGTAGATTCCTAGTTTTATCCACCTACATAGTATATTCATACTGATATGAAACAGCTGTTCTAAGTGGTAATTAGCGCAGTGAAGTTTTAAATGCCTCTTAATAATTTTCAGGTCTTTGCTACATGGTTGTTGAATATATTAGTGAGACCTGATAGGGAGTGTGTCTGGTCTTGCACACTGGGTTCCAGCAGCATGGTTGGAGGCTGGGGAGCGGTAAATTAAAGGTCTCAGGCAATCAGGTTGCTTCCACGCGCTGCCACCGGCCTCCTGATTCCATTACATTCCTGTGATGGAGTACACCTAGCAGGAGCTGTACAGATTCATGAGTGTGATGAAACATTTTCCACTGGCATCACTGTCACCTGCTGTCACCCTTGAGGTGAAGGTTCACGATGCCCTGCCCCGTCACTTGTTTGTGAGAGGTGCCTAGTTTCATCCAGCTCAATAGGAGCAATCGACATAGTGCCATTCTTCCTGTTTCTGTCACAGTTTGTCCTTCACAGTCAACTAGCATATTGACTAGACCCATATAAAAAATCCTTCTCCTCCAAGGCCACAATAAAATGCTGCAGGTGACGAATGAAGGACACAGCCGTAATGTTAGTAATACAAAAATGCAATTCATTCAGGCAGGACCATTCCTAAGTGTTCTACTTAACACTGTAATCCCATTAGGGATTTGTGCTTGTCATGGTCATCTCTGCTACGCCCCCTCAATCTCTTTTCAGATTATTAAGCATCCGCAGGATTCATTACTAGTTCACTCTGCTATTAACCATTCAGACTACTTGACCTAATGCAAGGTTTTTTGCATTAGTGTTGCTCAGCCATCCTAATTGCTATACACTGCATCTGTTATCCCAGTCCCAGGATTACTAATCTTCTTGTGCTACTCTGTGTTCAAAGATGCACAATATGGACGACATTTTACTGGCATAATATTGCTACATATTGTGATATTGTGCAGTATGTCCAGTAATATAATCCAGGATGTTACAGCTTGACTAAAACCATTTCCATGTGCTGGAGCATGTAAATGCAGTTAATCATCAAAACACCCACACAAACACTCAACAGGAACACCTGAGGTTGGATAGGGATGCGTTGAGATGTTCACACAAGGATGTAAAAGGGGAACTGTGGAGTTGACTACAGTGGGCTCAGACAGGAGAAGGTGCTTCAGAAAGCTTGTAATGCAGTTTTGTTTTGCTTTCCAATTTTAGGGTTCTAGCTAATTCGAGTCATAATTATACCAGTGCAGGCCGAATAAATAGATTGAGAGACTGAACTTTTTTTTGCATAAAGAATTGTGGAGGCCTTCTAGTTGATTATCTTCCCTCTCAAAGACTCAAATGGTTTACACATAGATTCATCAATTAAACGTGACTAATCCAGGTTCATGCAATATTTTAAGAAGCATGTAGTCTGCTAACTTTAGTACTTTACATGTGACAGTCTTGGGCTTCGATGTATTTGCATCTTAGGACATCACAGAGGGGGGAAAGGCACTGAGGTGGTTGTTTAGGTAGAAAAAAGAAATTACAAGACAGAAGAGAACATAGCTAGTACAGTCTACTTAAGAAATAAAACACAACAGGCCATGCTGGTATAGCAAAATAATCAATGACGGGGTGGTGTGATGCAGTTATCACCCATAGTTGTTTATTTTCCTATATAAGCACACCCTGAAGTAATCCATATTGGTCCCTGTATTAGCTGTTACTATAGAAATGATAACATATTTATATAAACCTGACATTTGATTTACCGCTGGCACTAATGGCAGAGGTTTGAATGACGGCTTAATGGTGCACTTCAGTTTGTTGCGCTGCATTATGGTATAAAACGTTGTTGTAAGTGTTGGAAGCAGATCTTTTGGTCAAATTGTTTCTGTTAGATATAATGCAATTCATTAATCAAACACCTCTCTTCATGTTCCTTTATTGAATACTTTTATATGAGCTTTTTCATACGTTCAGGGACATTTCCTGATTGGTAAATACTGATGAATCATGTTGAAATGTTTAGCTGCTAATTATAGAACCCATAGCTCAGAGTGTATTTTCTGAATTATCAGGATTTAGCCAAAGTATGATCTAGATGCTCTAGAGGCAAGGGTGCGACAAACCATGATGTTGCTCTTGGTTAGCAGTGGTTTTCACCTGTCATCTCTCCCATGGATATTTTTGTCCAGTCTCTTTCTAATAGTGGAAGATTCAGTATTGTTGCAAGTTTTCACCATTTGTAGATAATGGTTCTCACTTGGGTTCGCTTTGGAGTCCCCAAGTATTAGATATTTGTAACACTCTCCAATTTCCACTTCCTGCTGGAATTTATTTTGATCATGACATGCTGTTTATCTTTAAACCTACTTCACGTTGCTGGAAAGGTTCTATTTAAGTGATTTTTAGCTTCAACACGGCTGGCAGTAATCAAGCTTGGGTGTGTCTCATCTATCTAACTGAGTAACTAAGTAGTGAATACTTTTTCACACAGGGCCAGTTAGTGTTGAATAACGTTTTTCCTTCAATAAATAAAATGATCAATTAAAAACTGTATCAAATAGTTCAATTTATTTTATTTGGTGTTAGGTTAAAGACACTTTGTCCCTCCTTGTACACATTCATTTGGTTCTTGGTTGCTATGGTGATTAATTTACAAGGTTCTCCAGGGTCCTGCATTCTATTCTGGTTTTATTGATATGACATTTTGTTATCTTATTGATAGTCCCTCTGATACATTTGTATTACTGCCAGAAAACCAAGCTTGGTGATTGTGGAAACCACATATCTGATGTCTTTCTACAAACTTACATGAATGGGATAAGTCTGGCAGCCAAAGGCTTTAAAAGAGTGAAATCTATCACTGGATGAAATTCCTAGATGGTGCAATCACATTCACTTTAGGGGGCTTTCATGATAGCCCACTTCATCACATAGGCAAAAAAAAAAAAAAAAAATCAATTATTAATCCCAGCTAGAAACTGTGAAAACATTTCATGGATTTGTGTTTGATTACTTGGCCTCCTTCTGCTAGTGCTCTCTCTGCTCCTGTCTATAATCCTTTGTCTGCTAAACTTATGCAGCTGTTGTGTCAATCAATCATGAGTTAAGCCTGCTTTGTCTCTGTTTTCCCTACTGACTCAGTATCTGTGCAGTCTTGTGTAATTCATATTCTTCGAGCAACACTTGTATATTATAGTATTTAGAGGTGTATGTCATGTAGAATAAGATACATTGAGGGTGGCTCGGTGCTGCAGCATGTCCCCAGTCCAATCCTGAGATTGTGTTACTGTCTGTGTGGTTTTCCTATGGGTTCTCTGGTTTCTTTCCACCTCCCAAAAACATGCCCGTAGGAGGACCGGCTACGCTAAAAATATGTGTGATTGAATGTGTGAATGCATGCCTCACCAGAATAAAGCACTAACTGAAGTTTGCACTAAGTTTTGCAAACAGCCTTGTCATGATTTTGCGAATAACATCATGTACAAGGCTCTAACTGATCAAAGGAGCATTTATTTTTTAATGTGAAAACTAATTCCAGCTTTCATTTGTGTATTGAAAAAGCAGTCTGGGAGGATTATTTGCCCATGCAGTTCTTTTCCATTTTAATGCCCAGTACCATAAAGTGAAATTCCACTGCTTTTTAATTGGAATTTCATCACAGGCCCAATGAGAGCAATTTAAAGACTATGGTGTTTTCCAGGAAACTCCTTTCTTTATGAGTATACTTTACTTAAAACCAACATTACTTTCATTTGGCCCAAAATTACATCAGACCTCTTTCTATTTAATTGCTTAAGACAAAAACAACTCAGTAAAATTAACACTGCAGAACACAGGCAGGGAGCGAAGTCTTGCACCTTCTAGTGAAAAGTGCTATGTTTATTGTCTAACTGATTTCAGTATATTCATATTTTCTATGAAATGAATATCAATATATGAATAATATGATTTCAGTTCTTAAAGCAACAAGTTCATATTTGACAATACAACTGAATCTGCTACAACACGATAAAATATAGTTAGATTTATTATTCTCTGAATGATACTGTATGTGACCAACTTTGTTCAGAATCTGGGGTAATATGCCTTTTATTTGTGAATAGTGATGATGGAGAGAAGGACTATAATAACTGATTTATAATCAATTATAATCTGTAATAACTGATTTATGATTATTGTCTCAATTCATTTTCGATCAAAATCGTCCAATTGTCACACCCCTACTCCTTACCCAACATAATCTTTACAGGAAGCCTAGGAAAGTAAATTACAAAAAAGTAAAATAAATAAATAAATAAAAAGTCAATAAAATCTCCACTTTGGGGTTGTGTGTGTGTGTGTGTGTGTGTGTGTGTGTGTGTGTGTGTGTGTGTGTGTGTGTGGTCAAAATTAGATTTTATTTTAGTTATCTTTAGTATCTTTGGTAGCTTGAACAGGGTGAAACTGGTCAACCTCAATCCTCAGTCATGCCAGGCTGACTTTCCGCTTCTTGCATTAAGACGTCGTTTGAGCTGCTGAAGCGGATTTTGAAATGCATTCTAGGCCTGGCGAGAGGGATGTCATTTTCTTTTAATGTAGTTTGGGTGATACTATTCACAGAAGTACACTCTTTTATTCATGTGTCTCACAAAAATATTCATTCCTAACACAGAGACTCAAAAGCGCATTCCTCTGTAAATTGCATTTTAACAACAAAAAAAAGACATGAAGATTACTGATGAAGTAAATCATTGTACACGCAAATTAAATGGCATACACATGTTTAAATTTGCATTCTAATCGCATACATTATTACACTTTTTATATGATGTTTATCATGTCTAGCATTTCAGTTGTACCCTGAAATTGAAGATTTCTTTATTCCCTCTGGGATATTATGTGTGAAGTGATGGAAAAGAATACTCAGCCACCTGTGGCCCACAATAATGTAAAAACACCTCGTATATTCCTTCCAGTATACTGCTATCTACTCTCTTATACTGAAAAATGCCTCTGATACTTTGCAGTTCTTTACTATCCCCTTTGAGAGTGATGAAATAGTATCAGGCACATTTTATAACAATTTCACGCTGTTCTGAATCATGAATCATGTCCAAAGCAGACCGAATTAAGCAATAATTTCTCCTCCTCTGGAACGCAATAACAGAGCCATCAAAAGTGCATTCTTGCATTTCTGTCTCGTGTAACTAACTACTCCTTGAAGACTAATAAATGGGACTCATAATAATGAGGTGCTGTGATAGCATGGCCCACAGTACATGATAATGAGTTTCCCACCACCCTGTGAGACAAGATGAAAACAAGGGCACAAAATTTCTCCATTATTGTCAAAGTTAACGAGTAAATGTGCCATTATGGTAGCTGGTTAATCAGAGCTGGCACATGCCATTTTTCCAGAATAGTTTAATCGGCAGTTTCTATTTCCCGATGCCTGATATTTCATGCACCAAATATCCCCCTTGGGGAAGTGCCCCAAATATTAACTTTGCTCTAGTGTGAAGTAAGCTGACAAACATGCAGGCATTACAGGGGTGTAGGCCATTAATGGGAAATGTTTATCATCTCTGGTAATTGGCTGTTCATCAGTCCCGTCGAGATAAATAGGAGAGGCTGGAGAGAGAAACACTAAACACTAAAGCTTTGGGGTCATCTTTGCACTCTAGGAAAAGACCTCATGGCTCAGAAACCTGCACTGTGAATCTGCCTCAGCTCTGCAGACAGCGTGTAATGTGTGTGTGCTGTTGAGCACCGTTAGAGCAGACGGGAGCCGTCTAATGGAGTCGTCATGTCTATAAAATTCACAGCCCTACCATACCACACAGGCACAATATTTATAGTGTTTATTCTGTCCGTCAATGCCTTTGAGTAGTCATGTGGGACATGGATACACTTGTTTCCCATAGGAAACACTGATAATGCTAACCCCATTTCCATAAAAGTTGGGATTTTTTTCTAAAATGCAATAAAAACAAAAATCTGTGATTTGTCAAGTCTCTTGAAACTTTAATTAACTGACAAAAGTACAAAGAAAAGATATTCAATGTTTTCACTGACCAACTTAATTGTATTTTGTAAATATAAACAAATGTAGAATTTGATGCCAGCAACACACTCAAAAAAAAGTTTGGACAGAGGCAAAATAAAACTGAAATGTTTAGAATATTCAAGTAACATCATTTTGGAGGATCATGTTAATTGGTAACAGGGGAGGGTATCAGGATTGGGCATAAAAGGAGCATCAACCAAAAGCTTAGTCTTTGCAAGCAAGGATGGGTCGTTGCTTACCACTTTGTGCCAAACTTCGTGAGAGAATTGTCAGTCAGTTCAAAAAGAACTTTGCTCAACGCAAGATTGCAAAGAATTTAGGTCTTTCACCATCTAAAGTGCATAAGATTGCGTAAAGGGCAAGGTCGGAAACCACTGTTGAATGTGCGTGACCTTTGAGCCCTCAGGCGACATTGCCTGAGAAATCGTCATGCTACTGTGATAAATATAACCACATGGGCTCGGGAGTACTTCGGAAAACCGTTGTGACTTAACACAGTCCGCCGCTGCATCCAGAAATGCAACCCGAAATTATTAATCTATTACGCAAGGAGGAAGCCACACATCAACTCTGTGATGTGTGGCTCCAAGTTCTCTGGGCCCGAGCTCATCTCAGATGGACTGAAAGGCAGTGGAAACGTGTGCTGTGGTCAGATGAGTTCATGTTTCAGCTTGTTTTCGGGAAAAACAGACATCGAGTTCTCCGTGCCAAAGATGAAAAAGACCAACCAGACTGTTATAAGCAAAAGGTGCAAAAGCCAGCATCTGTGATGGTATGGGGTCCATCAGTGCCCTGGCATGGGTGACTTGCATATGTGTGAAGGTACGATTAACGTGGAGGTGTATATTGCTATTTTAGAGAGACATATGCTGCCATCAAGGCAACGTCTTTTCCCAGGAAGTCCATGGTTATTTCAGCAGGACAATGCCAGGCCTCATTCTGCACATGCTACAACAGCGTGGCTTCATAGACACAGAGTGCGTGTGCTTGACTGGCCTGCCAGCAGTCCACATCTGTCTCCTATTGACCTCATGAAGAGGAGAATCAGACAATGGTGCCCAAGGACTGCTGAGCAGCTGAAGTCTTGTATCAAGCACGAATGGGCAAAAAAATCCACTTGCAAAACTGCAACAATTAGTATCCTCAGTTTCCAAACTATTAAAAAGTGTAAATAAAAGGAAGGGTGATGTAACACAGTGGTAAACATGCCTCTGTTCCAACTTTTTTTGAGTGTGTTGAAGGCATCAATTTCTAAATTTGTTTATATTTACAAAATACAATTAAGTTGATCAGTGAAATCTTTGAATATCTTTGCTTTGTACTTTTGTCAGTTAATTAAAGTTTCAAGAGACTTGACAAATCACAGATTTTTGTTTTTATTGCATTGTAGAAAAAATCCCATCTTTTATGGAAATGGGGTTAGTATATTGGAGAATGAACACAGTCATTATATTCAAGTTCAAGTTCAAGTTCAAGTTCAGTTTATTTGTATAGCGCTTTTAACAATGGACATTGTCCCAAAGCAGCTTTACAGAAATAAATATATTATATTCATTCATTCATCTTCAGTAACCGCTTTATTCTCATCAGGGTCACAGTGGATCTACAGCCTATTCCAGGAACACTGGGCACAAGGTAGTAATACAGCCTGGATGGGAAGCCAATCTACTGCAGGGCACCATGCACACTAGGGATATAACCGAATATGGATACATTATTTAAATTGAAAAGCTCACTTCTAAACTGATAGAAATACAGATACGAATAGGAGGTGCACTATTTGTTTTTGTTTTTGTTTTTTTAACTTGCCAGAAAGGATCACATGGCATCTAGTTGAGACTAGAAGGTGTGTATTGGGACGGAGAATGTGCAGAATGTGTATCCTGTAGAATGTGACAAAGGTGTTTACTTTCATGCGGGTGCGAGTGAGCGCACAGATATGAAGCTCGTGGGACAAATAAAGGCCATATTGCATGATGCATTTACAGTTTCTGGCGACATTTTGGAGGTAAGGATAATATTTTTTTAAAATTTAAACCATTCTGGTTTAGACCATGCCCACTTCAGGATTAAATCATATTGCAGATACAGATAAAAAAAAAATTGGAGCACTAAACAGACACAGATAGTGACATTTCATTGCACACACACATCCACGCCTAGGGCCACTCCACCTACTTGCATTTTTTAGGAGGTGGAAGGAAACCCAAAGGAAGGCAGACACAGGGAGAACAAGTGAAACTCCACACAGACAGTAACCCAAGCTCAGGATCCAGCCAGGGACCCTAAAGTGTGAGGTGGCAATGCTTCACTATGCTTCACCATGGTGCCACCCTTAGACATACCAAATAAATAAAAGTATATATAGTGTAAATGAACAGTTTCTTATGTGCATTCTTTAAAACAAAAGTGCTAGAAAAGGGTTCTTTAGAGCTAGAAAAGAACTATTTTTTGTTCTGACTATTTTAGTTTACTTAAAGAACCTTTTGGTCATTTTCCACCACAAAGTTCTTTTCACAAATAAATGTAATGTAACAAAAATCATTAAAGGTCTATCAATGAAAATATTCTTTGCATATTTCTTGCATGCTTTGTGTAGATTATGTACTTGTTATACAGCTTGATATCATGCTCGTCTGGTGGTTCATTACTTCATAATAATAACAATAATAATAATAATATTACCAATATGCAATATTAGCAAACGTGTATGGGTTAATTATCAAGATATCAAATATGGAAATGTAAGATCTGACATCCTCTGTTTCCTGTCATCCTCCCACTCCACAGAGATATTTCCCTTTCATGTGAGCATGCAATAACATGAAATCGACTTTGGGGAAATAAGAGTAAGATCAAGAAGCCTGAATAAAAAGATTGCATATCCAGCTCATTAGTATATTGGTATTATATCCATTTATACAGTATTAAAGAATGTATTACAGATTACATGTAGATCTCTGGTACAATTTCACTCAAGTAAAACATTTATACTGTTAAGTAATGTTTGAATGAAAATTCTACTCAAAATGGCCAGTGAAAACTTTGAGTAACTGTTAGCAATTCCTGGGGAAGCTTCTGTTACAGGTCAATTATGAGGTGCATAGCACATTTTTAAAAATATCCCAGCTCAGTGTAAAGTCAATTAAATATCACTATGTGAGAACCTGTTAATACTTACATCACGTCAGCACTTGTACATGAATGGAATATTTGAATCAAACATTACCCAGTCTGAACACGAAGACTTTTGTTTTGATAAATGTTATCAATAATTGTTTTTGTTTTTCCTTGTGAATTATTCAACCGTTTCCCATAACCATTTAAAACTGCCCCTGTGTTCTGCCAAGAGAAGGACTAATGCTAATCTAAACTCCAGCATTCTTTTCTGTGATACAGAGCGTGCCAGTCAAACCCAGCTCACCTTCCCCAGAGGGCAGAGGACAAGGGAAACATTAACCTCAAGGTCATAAATTTGTACTGCTATTTTCCAAGGCACTGGAGTTGGCTTACTAAACCTGCAAGGGCATGCACACTAAATGCTGAGAGGTAGCATATTAAGAGAAAATTACTGGTATTCTCTCCTAGATCTTCTCAGAAAAATATTTATTCAGGAGAAAAAAAAAGGCCAAATGTTAGAGTGAAAAACTAGTGATACAATACAAGCCAAGTGTAAAGGTCATGCAAACAAACATATGCACTGTGAAGACAATGAAATGATTTAAACATACATTACGTAATTAGGTATATGATCCAGACAAGATGTCAGTGTTATTACTGCTAAGGCAGGACACTACATATCAGTCAGTCAGATTTTCAGATTTTTGGATAAATTACATTTCTAATATGACAGATACAAAACAGAATATAGGATATAACTGTCTTCATTTAAACTGTAGTTTATGAGGACTTTATGAAGCTCTACCCTCTTTGCACAATTACATTATATATTCCTGAAAATCTTGTTTCCTAATATACACACACACACACATAAACATCACTTTGCTCTCAATAGCCTCAATTCTTGACCTTGATTCTACAAAGTATTGGAAACATTCATTTGAGATTCTGGTCCATGTGGACCTGATTCCTGCAGATTCAGCTGTACATTCATCCTGCTAATCTCCCGTTCTACCACGTCCCAAAAGTGCTCTACTGGATTCATATCCGGTGACTGGGGAGGCCACTGGAGAACATTGAACTCATTGTCATGTTCATGAAACCAGTTTGAGATGACTTGTGCTTTGTGGTATGGCACATTATCACTCTGAAAGTCATTAGAAGATGGGTAGATTGTGGACATGAAGGGATGCACATGGTCAGCAACAATACTCAAAGAGGCTGTGGCATTCAAACAATGACTGATTGGTGTTAACGGGCCCAAAGTGTGTGCCAAGAAAACATTCCCCACACCATTACACCACCTCCACCAGCCTGTTGGATCCATGGACCAGCTGTTGACACAATGCTGGTTGGGTCCATGGATTCATGCTGTTGGCGCAAAATTCTGACCCTATCATCTGCATGTCACGGAAGAATTTGAGATTCATTAGACCAGACAATGTTTTTTCTAATCTTCTTTGAAACTGTCTAGTTTAGGTGAGCCTGTGCCCACTGTAGCCTGATGTGGTCTTCTGCTTTTGTTAGGCCATCCACTTCAATGTTCGGCATGGCGTGCATTCTGAGATGCTTTCCTGCTTACCACAGTTGTAAAGCGTGAGTGACCTTTAACAAAACTCACAGAACAACAATTCTGTGTAAAATCCATAGACTGTTCTGTGATAAAATCTCAGGAGATCAGCAGTTTCTGAAATACTCAAACCAGCCTGTCTGGTACCAACAACCATGCAACAGTCAAAGTTACTGAGATTACATTTTTAACCTATTCTGATGTTTTATGTGAACATTAACTGAAGCTCTTGACCTGTATCTGCATGATTTTATGCGTTGCTCTGCTGCCACACGATTGGCTAATTGGATAATGGGCAGACAATCACTTTGTTTATAACATCTTTGTTTCTAGATCACCTGCAATCATGCCTAATTAGAAGGAAATTGCAAAGAAATTTCCCAAAATATTGATAATTGATAATATCGATAATATTGATAGTTTTCATTATACTATGTACCAGAAAAATACAAAAACATACAGTGTTTTCTTGGTTAAACTATAAAGTAATGATTTTCCAACAAACTCTTATATGAAAGTCTTTCTCTAGAGAGTGTCATCATAGTGTAATAAAGATTTAAAATTAGACTAATAAAATAAAATAAAGACTAGATTGTTTTTTTATGTAAGTATGCAAATTTACACACATTTAATTAAACGAAGCCTCATTTGCATTTTAATAGAAAAAAGCACAGGTAAGAATATCAGCAATCTTCCAGCAAATATCAGTTGTGATATCTTTTGTTTAAATGATATCTATTGTCACCTGTAGTGTATTGCTTTACAGTTTTTTCAAACCTCTTACACACAATTTCTGAAACTACGGCTCCATTTCTCGTAACTCTACACACAAAACCACAAAACATGCACACAAGATACGAAACGTCACACATAGCTTGCAAAAGCAAACACTTCATTCAAAACTATTTTAACTCTTATAAAAATGGTGTTTTTGTATAGTAACTCTACACACAAACATCAAATGATTAGCCACATACACGCCAAACCACACAGATGTGAAAAATGTAAAACACTACTGTCTTGTGTCTATTGCTTGTTCAGTGTGCAGTGGAGTGCACAGGAGTTTATCATAGCACTCACACGTATGTACACAAATACACTGTATATACAGTATATATGCGAATTCAGTATGTTCACTATAAACAGAAATGCAAGGGGTGGGGTGGGGGGGGAGTAACTATTTTATTCTCAAAACATTGTATTTTCATTGTATTTGACTAAGGGATCAACTTTGGTTGACCACATGGTCAACCAAAGTGGCCCGGATCTCATTCGTAATTGTTCTCCTCTGTCCTCTTCCTTGTCATCCTCCTCCTCCTCTTTGTCCTCTTCCTCGTCCCCCTCTTACTCTCACTCCTCTTCCTCTAACTCCCTCTCCAAAATTGGCCTCCATTGTTGTCATCCTATCCGTTGAGTCACCCTAAAGCCTATATATAGTGCTCAAGCTCTAATTTCTAAGTGAACAAATTAGCTATAAGTGTTTTCACACGTAAGCACTTGGTGAAGGTAATCAGTACTATTTTGAATGGCAGTGGTTTCTAAATGAAACACAAGAGCAGTTAGTTTTGATTGATGTGTGTAATGTAGAGAACTGTGTTTAGAGTTTTGCAAAAAGTTTGTTTTTCATTTGCAAACTGAGTGTAAAGTGTATAATGTGCTTGCAGTTTTGCAGACTTGGTCGGAAGATTAGATACATGAGTGAATGGTTTCACTGAGTGGGCCTCAAGTTCCACTTTTAGTGTTTAAGCAATTTGAAAAAACTGTAATCAGACCATACAAAGACCTTTAAACCTCACCCACATTAAAACAAATTTTTCCTGATCTCATATCACCTGCTTAAGTCTTTAGGAGAGGAAAGTATAATTTAAAAAAAAAAGAAAGAAAGAAAGAAAATGCTCATACTGCTCATACTTTTGAAACCTAAAGGCAACCATCAGGGCACAGCATCCTCAAACTGTTGGCTTCCCTGAAATTCTTTTTCCCATAGTAACTTCTTACGATCTGTCTGGTGACATCAATGCCTAAATGTAATTTAGAGTCAAATTAGCTAATAGAAATTCAAAGTTGCAAAGTGGAGCAGGCTTGCATTCATTACAGACATTAACAGCCGTGCTGGGACCATCTAATGAAAGTGTCTGTGTAAGAGAGAGAGTGTATTTTTGTGTCTAATGAAGATGTCTCTGTGTGTGTATATGTGTTTAATGAAAGTGTCTTATGTGTGCCTTTAATCAACATCCCTGTGTGCACTTTATGTTTGTGCATGCACTCGTATTACGTTTACATGCATTCATGCAAGCAATTTGCTTTGGCGCAATTAGAAATGTATCGATATCCTTAAAGGTTTTCTACTCCTGGGCATGTAGAGGTGGACACATGGACCCAGGAGACAAAAGGCTGACTTTGAGGTACCTTCACAAGGACGAAGGCTTTTGAAATTCCTGCACACACAACAGGGTCGTTGATATTGACAAGGCTGACCCACATGTGAGAGCAAGAGATAAATTAGCCAGCAGAGGTGTCCAATACCACTGACACCACAGATGATTTACAGTTTGAGGACATCTTGATTGATTCAGGGCTATGACTGGTTTTAATGTAGGCTGAGACCATAGGAGACTTCTCATTTTACCCATCTCAAACTGACATGTTAAAAGAAAAACTTTTTTTTAATTATAATTTTCATCAAATGAGGCCATTTGTGATTCCAAATGTATTCGTTGTCTATAACTGACAGCAACATTAAGATGAAAAAAATATTCTTAGTGTATGTTTTAAATAATTAAATGACACAAAGCTTTCTCTATATATTAACACTAAGTGACTAGATAACTACTTTAATTGATTTAATTGCCTTAATCTTTTGGTAATTTATTTATTTTAATTTGCTTCCTCTGTAAATTATCTACTAAATTTTTACCTCAGACAGAAGAGACAGCAGTCTAAAAATATAGGCACCCTAACAAGAACTCACTGGTTGTGTTTCAAACTACTTTCAACAATGTCAAAGCATTGTATGTCTTCTGATTGCAGACTTCTTTAAATATGGACCTTTCCTTTTATATGAAATTTATTTGAAATACGAACAAACTCAATTGAAAAGTTAGAAGAGATCAAGATTAGAGTGAGTTTAGTGATCATATATTTTCTAACCATTTCGTTTGGTTGAAACCTGAAGAAATTCCTCCTGCTCATTGAGCTATAATAAGCCATGTTGTCATACTCTCATGAATAGGGCTGTTATGGTGCAGAGGTGTAGCTGGGATGGGATTTCGGGTTTGAACCCCACCAAAATATTTATTGGCAGTTCCAAATGCTTATTCATGGGTACATGGGTACATACATACAGTGCAACAACTGTACAATACTGTTGCTCATTACATGGTTTACTGTAAGAAGAAAAAAGAAGCATAGATCTGTTTTTAGATCTACCTTCCTGCAGGTTTCATTTCCAACCAAAATTTATTACACCTGTTTTAGTTGATCAAGAATTTCTTCAGGCAATTATTAGATGGTCAGGTGGGTGCAGTTATGGTTGGAGTCTTCAGGAAGGTACATCTCCAGGAACAGGGTTGGTGACCACTGCCCTAAATGATTAAATAAGAGATTCATGCCATAACCACTCCTGCTACTGATAGGCATCCAAAATGCATGTGCATGTACAGTGGTGCTTGAAAGTTTGTGAACCCTTTAGAATTGTCTATATTTCTGCATAAATATGACCTAAAACATTTTCACACAAGTCCTAAAAGTAGATAAGGAGAACCCTATTAAACAAATGAGACAAAAATATTATACTTGGTCTTTTATTTATGTAGGAAAATGATCCAATATTACATATCTGTGAGTGGCAAAGGTATGTAAACTTTCGCTTTCAGTATCTGGTGTGACCCCTTTCTGCAGCAATAGCAGAACTAAACGTTTCCGGTAACTGTTGATCAGTCCTGCACATCGGCTTGGAGGAATTTTAGCCCAGTGCTCATTACAGAACAGCTTCAACTCAACAAATTTTGGTGAGTTTCCTGACATGAACTGCTTGCTTCAGCTCCTTCCACAACATTTCTATTGGATTAAGGTCAAGACTTTGACTTGACCATTACAAAATATTAACTTTATTGTTCCTTACTCATTCTTTGGTAGAACGACTTGTGTGCTTAGGGTCGTTGTCCTGCTGCATGACTCACTTTCTCTTGAGATTCAGTTCACGGACAGATGTCCTGACATTTTCCTTTAGAATTCGCTGGTATAATTCAGAATTCATTGTTCCATCAATGACGGCAAGTCGTCCTGGCTCAGATGCAGCAAAACAGGCCCAAACCATGATACCACAATCAGCATGTTGTTGCAACATTGTTGTAACAATGGTCTTGAATTTCCTCCATTTGTACACAGTCTATCTGACTGTGGATTGGTGGAGTCCAAACTCTTTAGAGATGGTTTTGTAACCTTTTCCAGCCTGATGAGCATCAACAACTCTTTCTCTGAGGTCCTCAGAAATCTCATTTGTTCATGCCATGATACACTTCCACAAACATGTGTTGTGAAGATCAGACTCTGATAGATCCCTGTCCTTTAAAAAAAAAACAGAGCGCTCACTCACACCTGATTGTCCTCCCACTGATTGAAAACACTTAAGTCTAATTTCACCTTTAAATTAATTGCTAATCCTAGAGGTTCACATACTTTTGCCACTCACAGATATGAAATATTGGATAGTTTCCCTCAAATTTCCAAACTTTCAAGCACCACTGTAGCACCAATCAATACAGTATAATTGTATAGCTCATATGGTGATTTTATTTAGTATATTTCTTCAGTCCACCTGTGATACTGTATTTTTTGACTGGGTTATAATACAGTATTTCAAACCATAACACCTATACTCCTGACATACTGCTTTAACTCAAAACCAGAAATACCCAGAACAGACTTGCATTCTTAGGTAGAAAGTTTTTGCCTAGTTGTAAGAAACAAAGTAAAAAAGACATAAGGACAAAGAACAGAGATGTGCTATGAACTCGCCTTTCACTCAAAAAGCTAGCAGCTTCTGCCGTCACCATTACCAGCAGGTTGCTAGGTTACCCAACTTTGGTAACTGGAGACTCATCCTGATGAAATACTCCTTTTTTTATGCTATTTTCTCCCAATTTTAATCATTGCTAATTCCCAACCACTAGCTAGCCAATGCTATCGACACTCGAAAGAATGCTATAACTGCCTTCTTCATCATACATGAGTTCACAGATGCTCATGAAAGGTTAGTGTCACTCTACTTGATGGAGAGAGAGAATATTGATTTTGGCAGGGCCAGTAATGCTCCCATGGGCTTCCGGATATGTATAGTATGCTTTAATGTAGCATCACTGGCATTTGAACTCGCAATCTGCCGAAGATAGGGTGAACAGTTTATGGTATTCATTGACTGAGATAACCCATTTCTGAACTAATGTTTTTTTTTCCAGTCAGATTTTAGTGCACTGTTTAGTTAAAGCAAAAGCTGAACCATTTTTTCATAATTAATTTAAATGTTTCCCTTTATCCAAATATAGTCGAGACATGTGCCCACAATGTGCCTTTTTAGTTTTCTTGTCTCCCGATATTCCATGTGATGTCATACAGATGGGTCAGACAGTGACATTTTCTGTTCCTCTGACTTTATAATATGAAACAAGCTGAAAGGTTGAAGTACCGCTCACCACTTTCAGGGATTTCAGTAACTGTTTTATCCTTGTCAGAGTCGCAGAGGATCTGGAACCTATGCCAGGAACACTGGGAAGAAGGTATGAAAAAAAACCCTGCACACACATTCACATCTACGGTAAGAGCAATTTAACATTGCTGATCCACCTACTAAAATATTTTGGGAGGTGGTAGGACATCAGGGAACTCGGATGAAACCTATACAGACACAGGGAGAACATACAAAACTCAACACAGACAGTAACCCGAGCTCTGGATCGAACTGAGGGTCCTGGACTTGTCAGGAGACAACACTATGCTTTGTAATTAGTGACATAAAGGGGATTTGTGACCTAAAATTATTTTCTTTTATTTTCTTTTGCTTTTAGTAACTGCTTTATGCTGCACAGAGTCACTCAGAATCCAGAGCCTATCCCAGAAAGTCTCAAGGGCATTTCTCTCTCACACACAGAGACCTAGGGGCAATTTAGAGTAGCCAGTCCACCTACATGCATGTTTGTGACAGGTGGAAAGAAACTGGAAACTGGAAAGAAAATCTGAGCTGGTGCATTTTTCATCATCTGTTAAATAATAAAAACTTTATGGTTACAGTATGTCGCCATGTCTAACATTATGTCCATCCATCCGTACTACTTATCCTACACAGGATCATGGGGGAGCCTGGGGGAGCCTGGAGCCTATCCCAGGGGACTTGGGGCTATAGGCGTCATTTGGGGGTGGGACGGGTGGGACATGTCCTCACCACTTTTTGCCAAAGTCGATTGTGTCCCCACCACTTTTTAAAAGCCACTGAAATACAGTTTGCAGAAAGTATGTATAAAAGGAAAACTATCTACAAACCATCATGCTTCATAATATAATTCATACATGTAACATAAACTTTATTTGCGCCAGCCAGAATATCAGCTCTTTACAACGGGATAAATGTTGAAAAGTAAAACTCATTGCGAAACTCTCGCGAGAGCGTATTTGCTGCTACTAGAGAGTGGCTAGGGTTTCGCGAGATCTAGCCACACCGGTACACAATGATTCATGACATTTACATGTGGAGTGGGGGATGGTAACACAAGATTTATAAATGATATTTTATAAAACAAAAAATATATATAATAAAGAAACATCACATCGTTTCATTTTTTAAAATTATTTATTGAATAAAGATATTTAAAACAATTTAAACATAAATTGCCTTTCATTCATGTTTTATACTAGGTTTTGCGTAGTTCAAGATTGGTTGAACTCGACTGAGTTGTTGATCCACTCAGTCGGACAGGCGGGCTTTCGCTCTATTATTTGATTGGACGGGGGAAATTGATGTGGGACGTAATTCTTCCAAGTTCGGCATCACACTTGCTTTAGCTAGCAAGTTGCCCTGGTGCTAAAAAAATACATGCAATTAATTAGAAGTAGAATCTTAATACACACACACACACACACACACATACACACACACACACACACACACACAAGAATTGTGCAATGAATGGGTACGTTGTAGAAAATATTTTATATAATGTTTTGGTCATTCTGATTTCTATTTGTGATGCATGTGTGCATCAATGCATTGTTTAAAAGCAGAAATTAAGTGTATTTCCAATTCTAATCACAGTCCCCAAGTATATTAATTTGTTTTTAAAAAAGAGCAAAACGAGTAGTGGTAGAATGGTTAGTGACCACCACCTATTTTTGTCCCAACCACGTTTCAAAACAAAGTGACACCAATGCCAAGCACAGGGCACAACCGCGCACACACTCACACACTAGGAACAATTTAGAGATGCTAATTGCATGTCTGTGGACTGGGGGAGGAAACCGGAGTGCCCGGAGAAAACCCCAAAGCACAGGGAGAACATGAGCAAACAGGGCAGAGGCAGGAATCAAACCCCCAACCCTGGAGGTGTGACTAAGCCACCATGCACCCCTCTATCAATCATTAGGTATGTTTGAATGAATTGTGGGTCTTTCAACTAATTCCCATTAGCCACAAAGTGACAAACCAGTGAGTGTTGGATATTTGGGTAAAATTAAAAAAACAAGCTGAGCTTTGGGTTTGATTGTTTGTTTTTTGTTGTTTTTTACTGTTGTGTCCTGTGGAACCTATTGCAAGATGACGTGAAGTGGGTGCACGAGAATGAATGCAAGAACAAACCAAAAGGGCGTATTAAGAAACACTGGTGAGGTAGTGTGCGGTTTAGGACGCAGCCATTGGACTCAGAGTGAAATGGGAGGGAGCCGAAAGTGCAAGGAGCATCTTTCTCTCTCTCTCTCTCTCTCTCTCTCTCTCTCTCTCTCCTGACAGCATCTCTTCGGGACTGTGAATGGCAGGACGAGGGCAGGCGTCTCACACAATAACCTTTAGGACGCCCTGCAGAGGAAAAGAACATTTCCGAGGCTTTAATTATTCCCGAAGCGCTCGTCCAGAGGAATTTCGGGCCACGGTGCAAAAAAAAAAAATTGTTCCCCCTCTCCGTGTTTGTTATGGAGCGGCGGCGGCGGGGGTCTCTGGCGCTCGCGCTCAACTTGGCGGCGCTGCTGTTGGCCGCGTGCGCGCTCAGCACGAGCTACTGGTGCGCGGGAAGCCGAAAAGTGCTGAAGCCGTTTTGCACCGGGCCGCTGCCTGTTACACACAGACACACGCACTGCATCCGATACAACGGCTCCAGCGCTAACGACAGCCGCCAGGTGCAGTACGTGTGGGAGACCGGAGAGGACAAGTTTGTCCTGAGGAAGTTCCACACCGGTGTATGGCTGTCCTGCGAGCAGAATATCGACCTGAGCGGTAAGAATAGCCTGCTTTGTCTTCGTCCCACATCTGAACATCAACATCTGTTTACATTTATGACGCTTTTTGACTTCCTCTGTTATCTTATTTTATGCATTTGTTTGTTTGTTTATTCCTAGGCTACGCATTATATCTTATAGTAAAAAAAAAACACTCTCAGGAAAAAAAGTACTAAACTGTATTAGTACCATTCCTTGTCTCTGGTCTGGTACTCTCAAAGGTGCACCTTTTATACCTTTTGTATGTATCTTTTACCTAGAAATGTGGATATAGTGTACCTTTAGAGTAAAAAGCCCTACTCTAAAAGATATTTATGTATCTTAAGTCGTTTTTAAATTTACAATATATCCACATTTCCAGGTGAAAGCTCCATAATGGTACATAAGATAAGCCTGTCACTCCAGTGACAATGAAAGGTACCATTATGTACCTTTTTTTTTTTTTAATCTGAGAGTGTACTGTCATTAGAAGCACCTCTAATCCATGACTCGACTTCTGTCACACTGATCTGACACTATATTTTAGGATTTATTTGTATTTTTTTCCTTTACTCCACCCTTTATTAACATGTTGTTAATTAATCAATGGGTTCTGCCACAGCCTTTCCACACAGGATGATATTAGATGTGAGCAGTTGTGTTGACATTGCAACTTTGAGAAAGCAGCTAGAAAATGACATTTGTATTTGTAGAATTACATTATAAACATTGATGCATTGTGAACATTGTACATGAATGTGTTTTGTGGTCATGGCTTTGGGGGGGGGTTGTTCATTCTCACAAAGTCGCCTGGCGACGTCATGGACTAATTTGCATATTCAGTAAATCGTCATGATATTTTGCATAACAAAAAGTATTACATGAAGAAGGAAGATTTTCTGAAGACTCTTAGAATAGAAGAGAATAGAATAGAGTTTTATCAGACTACAATATAATATATGTCATACATTATTATAGAAATATCAATTATTTCTTGTAAAAAGTCATGGCACCGCAAACATAAAATAGAGTCAAACCAATTATTTAGCTACATATTCACAAAATACTATCATTTTTTATCAACCATAGAAACAAAAATAAGCAGTGGTGGTAAGTCACTGAGAAATAGGCATGAAGAAAAAAAGAAGATGGAATAACTAAATTTTATTAATTGTAGTTATAGCCATGAAAAATAACTAAGAGGAGAACAAAGAAGTTTGTGGGTGGAACAAACAATGGTGATCAGTGATTGGTTGTTGGGATCAATGGTGATCAGTGATTGGTTGTTGGGAACAATGGATATTAGTGATTGGTTTTTGGGAACAATGGAGATCAGTCATAGGTCATTGCAAACAATAGGCTCACAAAAGTGCAGCTCAGTCAGGCTTTAAACTCTGGTGGTGAGTCGAGTGAATCGGCTCTCTCAGCTCGTATAACCAGCAGCTATGATGTGAGCTGGAGAGCTGTATTGAGTGTATGACTGTTGCTAACATCTGCTCAAAAGTCACTCGATTTGTCACTAGGCTCTGTTTGAAATACAGTCATTAAAGTTGTCTAAAAAGAGGCAACACTGTTGGGGGGAACAATGAAGGAGGGGTTGTATGTGTTTGAATTTAGGGTACCACTATTTGGGGTACCACTACCACTTTACCACTAGCTTCAGCTACCTTCCACACAAAGTACTGATTAAACCACTGTTATCAATCACAAAATTAAAAATAAAGATTAGGGCTCTATTTCTGTGTGGATTTATGTTTTTTGGTACTGGAATATCATTGATGTAAAATGTATTTTACACTCCTCTACTATTCAAGACAAAAAAAAAATCACAATCACATGCAGTCTCCACTGTAATGAAATGTAGGTACCAGTGAGTTTATAATTACTGTCCATTAAAACTACACTGTCTCTGTTAACAGGCGAGAACTGCAGAAGTTTCATAAATATTCCCCCTCCACATGAGAGAGGTAAGTCACGATTGTTTGATTTCTGTAGCTCTTTGTGAATATGTAACCAGTTTAGTAGTATATGACTGAAAGTACTGCTTTCACTTTTATTTTAGTCACTGTTACCATATCACCTTTGTCATGACCTTTGAGAGCATTATGTTTGACACTCTATGTGAATTGATTGTTCAGACTAAGATCACATCTGCTCTATGGTTGTCCTTGAGTTGACCTTTGGGTTTTTGTAATGCAAGTCTTTTTAGCATGTAGTTTTATTATTTTCATGCATTGATTACACTAGACTTGGTAACATAAATTGTGTGGCAGGGCTTTTGGAAAATATACCTGGGTTTGCTCATTTATTTTCTATAACCCTAATTCCGAAAAAGTTGGGACAGTATGGAAAATGCAAAAAAAAACAAAAAAACAAACAAAAATAGTCATGTGAAAATTCAATTCACCCTGTACTATATTGAAAACACATTATTAACACATTATTTGATGTTTCACTTTTTTAATTTAATTTATTTTTGAAAATATACACTCATTTCAAATCTGATGACTCACACATTCCAAAAAAGTTGGGACAGTCGACTGTTTGCCACTATGTAACATCACCTTTTCTTTTAATAACACTTATTAAGAGTTTGGGCACTGAAGACACCAGTTGGTTAAGTTTAGCAAGCAGAATTTTCCCCCATTCATCCATTATGCATTTCTTCAGCTGCGCAACTGTACGGGCCTTTGGTGCCTTATTTTGTGCTTCATAATGCGCCATGCATTCTCAATTGGAGACAGGTCAGGACTGCAGGCAGGCCATGCTAGCACCCGCACTCTCTGTTTACTCAACCATACGCTTGTAATCCAGGCAGAATGTGGTTTGAATGTGGTTGTCCTGCTCTGGATGGCAGCATATGTTGCTCCAAAATGTGTACGTATCTTTCTGCATTAATGGTGCCCTCACAGATGTGCAAGTTACACATGCCATGGGTACTGAAACACCCACATACCATGACAGACACTGGCTTTTGGACCTGACACTGATAACAGTTTGGATGGTCCTTTTCCTCTTTGGCCCTGAGAACACGACAGCTGGTTTGTCCAAAAACTATTTGAAATGTTGACTCATCAGACCACAAAACACGATTCCACTGTGCTACTGTCCATCTCAGATGAGACCGAGCCCAGAGAAGTCGGCAGTGCTTCTGGACAGTGTTGATGTATGGCTTCTGCTTTGCATAGTAAAGCCTTAACTTGCATCTGTGGATGCAGTGGCAAATGGTGTTGACTGACAAATGTTTACCAAAGTATTCCCGAGCCCATGTCAGGATATCCATTAGAGACTCGTGACGGATTTTAAGACAGTGACGTCTGAGGGATCGGAGATCACGCACATTCAGAAGTGGTTTTCGGCCTCGCCCTTTACGCACCGAGATTTGACCAGATTCCTTGAATCTTTTAATTATATTGTGCACTGTAGAAGGTGAAACGCCCAAAATCCTACCGATTTGTCTTTGGGGAATGTTGTTCTCAAAGTGTTGGATTATTCGCTGACGCATCCGTTGGCAGATTGGCGAGCCTCGACCCATCCTTGCTCTTGAAGGACTAGGCCTTTATATACTATGATTAGACGATTGCCTCACCTGTTTCACATCACCTTCTTATTTCAACTTGTCACATCGCTATTAGTCCTAAATTGCCCCTGTCCCATCTTTATTGGAACGTGTTGCATGCATCAATTTCAAAATAAACGTTTATCTTTAAACGATGCAGTTGATTAGGTAAAACATCAAATACCTCGTCTTTATACGTTTTTTTTTTGTTGTTGTTTAAATACAAGTCAAAGTACATTTACAAGTCACTCCTTTTATTAGCATTTTCCATACTGTCCCAACTTTTTCGGAATTAGTGGTTGTATATATATTTCACCCAGTCAGAATCTGTACTTCATTCATACAAGCAAAAGGACATACTTAACTGTAGTAGAGGTTACTACACTAATCTGTAGTGTAAAAAAAAAAGACAGAACTGAAATACTCATCAGAGATTATAACATAGTGCTTTTGTCATGGTGGCATGTTAAACATTAAATAATAAATAAAAAAAAATGAAGAAAAAGTTGAAAAAAAAAATAATTTTTTTTCTTCTGTTTTGACTTGGAAAAACATAGTGATGTTCTGTTTATCTTCTTCAGAATTTGTTTTTGGTTAAAAAAAATTAGAAGTCCTCTAGGAGTGCACAAAATTATACAGATACATACAGTATACTTCTCACTAGCATGCAACGTGTCCCTTGTAGTTTGTCTCTTTTCCAAAGCTCAAGGTCGCTTTACACAGTATATATCAAATACATAAAATACATACAAATACATACAACACAGTTCACATCATTGAAAGCACATTTCAGACAGATACGTTTTTAGCTGGGTCTTGAAACTAGGCAGAGAAGAGATGCTAAAGATAATAAGAGGTAGTTTTGAAGCCGCAACACAAAATGACCTTCCACCTGCAGCGGACAGCCGAAATCTAGGTATGGACAAGAGGCCAAGTTCTGATGATCTAAGGGACCGGGTAGGGCAGTATGGGTGAAGTAAGTCAGACAAGTAAGGAGGGGCAAGACCATTTAGTGCCTTGAATGTTAGAAGTGGTATCTTAAATTGAATACGTGATACCACAGGTAGCCAGTGGAGATCATACAGGAGAGGAGTGATATGAACAGCGCCTGGTGGAGGTGAGAACCCTTGCAGCTGTGTTTTGAACATACTGTAATCTTGACATTTTTATTTATTTATTTATTTATTTTTTGGGCAAGCCAGTAAATAGGGCATTACAGTTATCCAGACGTGAAGCGATTAGGGCATGAACTAAGATTTCAGCATCAGTCAGAGTGAGAGAGGATCGAAGACACGCAATATTACGAAGGTGGTAAAAGGAGTTTTTAACTATAGCGTTAATATGGGAATCAAAAGAGAGAGTTGTGTCAAATACAACACCAAGATTACGGGCAGAGGAAGAATATTTAACAGGAACCCCATCAATATCAAATGACGTATCCATCCTTTTGCCTGATGTAGTCGAACCAATAAACAATATTTCAGTTTTGTTATCAATCAGTTTTAAAAAGTTCAGGGACATCCAGTGCTTGATGTCCCTAATACATGCAGTGAGTGAATCAGAGAAGGATGGGTTATCAGAGCTAGTGGTAAGGCAAATTTGGATGTCGTCAGCATAACAGTGAAATTGAAGTCCATGCATGCGTATGATGTCACCAAGTGGATACATATAAATGATAAACAGTAGTGGCCCAAGAACGGAACCTTGAGGAACACCCTGCATCAGAGGAGCAGTGGCGGATTTGTACACTTCAATAGTGATATAATACTTTCTGTCATTGAGGTAGGAGATAAGCCAGGAGAGAGCTGGACCAGTGATGCCGATTTCAGAGAGACGAGAGATAAGTATATTATGACAGACAGTGTCACATGCAGAGCTTAGATCAAGGAGAATTAAAATATTTATTAACCCAGAATCAATGGACAGGAGAATGTCATTAACCAGACGAAGAAGAGCAGTTTCAGTGCTGTTATAGGTTTAAGAGGTTGTATATAACAGGATAAGATACAATAGGAACTGATGTCTGGTAAAAACTAAAGCTGTGACTGGGGGAACTGAAGAAACGACAGACCACATGCACCATAGGATCGGTTTTGGCAAAAATTAGGCAAAATTAGGATTTTTGCATAGAATTCAGAAAATCTCAGTTCACATGTCAGTTTTCATGCTGTCTCTAGAAATCACTGCTCTGTCTCATTCACATAAATAGGAAATTAACTGCTTCTCTCTTCCAGGGGTCTTGTGGCTGTGCATCGTTGCAGAATGTCTATACATCCTGCTCCTGGCCACTGGTGGAATCCTCATGTCTATCGAGGTCTGCCACTTTGGAAACGTCATTGATGGACTCAAACTCAACGCCTTTGCCGCCATATTCACCGTCTTGTCAGGTAACCGCTTTGATTTGTTTGAACTGTATACATCAGTGCAATTGTAAGAGCAAGTTTGCCTTCTGCTTGTGTGGGTCATTTCAGAAACCGGCACACCCACGCCTCATCATGATTCAAACAAAACTATCACATTTTGCATATCTCTGTGATCACACAGCTGTCTATAGGGATGGCTTGGCGTGTAAACAAGCCGGAGTGGGCTCAGCAGGGTGCTGTTCAGATGTCGTGTCGGAACTTTGGCCACGTCAGTGACACTTTTCTCAGGGGATGGCGCCGTTTGTGGTGTGAGGAGAGTGAGAGTTTGATGTTTGTGCTGCAGCAGGCTGGTCTTTGCTTTTCCTGTAGACCAGGCATCTGAATCGTGATCCTGCATTCAGAGAGCATATAAAAAACCAGAGTCTCACTATCAGAGAGAGATACTCTGTGAGCCTCACATTATACAATCCTTTGCCATTTTTTGCTTCTTTATGCATTTAAAGCTTTTAAATTTAAAGATTCATGGTAATACATGAACAGAAAATCTTAAGAAAATTTTACTTTATTTTAACATGAGTCACTGAAATATATACATTACCAGTCAAAATTTGGACACGCCTGCTCATAGAAGATTTATCTTCATTTTTACTATTTTAGAAGACATAAACACTATGAAACAACACATATGGAACTGTGCAATGAACAAGAACAGTGTTAGACAGATCAAAACTATTTTATATTTTGAATTCTTAACAAAATCTTAACAGTATTCCTGATGAAACTTTTCAAACCCTTAGCATCTTCTGAACCAGCTTCATGAGAGAGCCAAAACTTCTTCCCCAATTCCTAAGCACTTGTCTGCTTCTCCTCTAAGTTCTGAATAAAAGCTAATTGTTTAAGGAAGCTATTTATTTTTAAATAAAAAGCATTTCTGTTTTAGGTAAAAACTACTTATTAAAAATACATTTTGATTCAGAAATCATTTATTCCTCCCACGTCCCAGAAAACAAACATCACACCACCCTGTCATTGATTATTTTCCTTTAACAGCACACCCTGTCGTGTTTTATTCCTAACATATTGACACTGACAGTCTCTTGACTGTTGTTCATTATTATGATATACAGTCAGCTCCAGAATTATTGGCATCCTGGCACCAGAATATTAAGCATTACTTACAGTGATGTATTTCTTTCTTTTAATCCAAAACCAGATGAACATATATTTCATACTCATAATGCATAACACTCGTAAGTACAAGCCAAATCCATATTATATTTTGGATTTGTTTCTCTGGAATCAGTTGCAGTACTAATTATATTATTGGTTCAGGTAGATTTAAAATAGTACTGCATAATTGTTTTTTGTGATGACCGCGGTATCAGTTGCAGTATTGCATTGCTGTGTAACTTGTAACTGAATTTAGCATGAAGAAGGCTCAATTTAGTATTGCTCTGCTGAATGTGGTCTGTTTCACTGACTTCTCTTATATGAATTAAGCAGACTGGTGAATGCATTTGGTTGCACTTTTTTTTATTTATTTGGTCTGATGTGATGAAATCCACACAGATGAGATTTTACACCCTGCTGGAAGGACAGATTTATTCATTAATCAATAAGACACACTGAGCTGAAAGAGAGAACGCAATTGAAAGAGCTAGAGAGCGAGACAGTGTAAGGTTGATCCCGGAAATATAATACTTTATACGTGGAAAACATTGTAGTAACTCAGGGAAAAAAGCTTACTTTTTATTTATAGCAGGGATGCGCTCTTTTAATACTAAGGATCAGTATTAGACTCACTTACTTACTACTGGCCTGAAATGCTAGATTTAGCTGATCTGACATGTGCACCAGATACCATGCAGCAGCAACTTTTAAAAAGAATTTACAGTTATTATTATTAAAATTCACTGTAACATTTTACTATACATATTACATATTAACAACTACTCTTATTATTATATACCACAGTCCTTACCACGTGGTTTAAGTAATATAATGCTTGGGTTAACCTACATTGTGTACAAATACATTAATAATGTAAGTGGACACCTGACTATCACACCCAGCTGTGCTTTCTGAACATCCCATTCCAGCTTTAGTCCTCGCTTTGCTGTTGTAATAACCTCCACTCTTCTCAGAAGACTTTCCACTAGATTTTGGAGCATGGCTGTGGGGATTTGCCCATTTAGCCACAAAAGCATTAGTGAGGTCGTGCACTCATGTCAGTCGAGGAGATCTGGGATGCAGTCAGTGTTCCAGTTCATCTCAAAGGTGTTCAGTAGGGTTGAGGTCAGGGCTCTGTGCAGGCCACTCGAGTTCTTCCACTCCAACCTTGGCAGGCCATGTCTTCATGGACCTCGCTTTGTCATCATGGGCATTGTCATGTTGGAACAAGTTTGATCCTCTTAGTTCCAGTGAAGGGAAATTGTAATGCTACAGCATACAAAGACATTCTAGACAATTGTGTGCTTTCAGATTTGTGGCAACAGAAGAAAAAGAACCCTTTTTTTTGTCACATATACATTACAGCACATTGAAATTCTTTTTTTCAAATATCCCAGCTTGTTAGGAAGCAGTTACAGTTAAGGGGCTTGCTCAAGGGCCCAATAATGTCAGGTTGGCAGTGTGGGGCTTGAACCACCAACCTTTTGAGCAGTAAACCAGAGCTTTAGCCGTTGAGCTACCACTGCCACAAAACAGTTGATCCTCCCTGTCTGGGAATCGAACCCTGTTCTTTAATTTGATTGGCTGGCACTGAATGCCAACTATCCTCTACCTGCCATGAGGTGACAGGCGGAGATACCGTCCACTGTACTAACGAGGAGCTGCAAACAGTGGACAAGCCTACATAAAAATGTATGTATGTGTAGTCGTATAGATCTACTCATATCAATACTATCTATCAAGAATGAAAAATGACTGATGCATCAGTCATTTCTACTTCTCTAGCTGTATGTTTTTTTGTTTTTTATTGAAGGGGTAGGGCTACCAAATACTAATTCCACATAGTCCTTTTAGGTTGTAGTGCTTCATGCAGATAGATTGCACTGCATCATTTACTTTTGATGCACATTATTTAGAGGATGAACACCAAATGACCTAATGTGTTCGACTTTGTGTGTCCTGTATTCCTGTTGCTAAGTTGCACCCAGTGAAGTCCATCAGAACAGATAACAGTGTCTCTTAAAACATTCATGCTCCGATTCCCTTAAGCAGTGCCACAAAAGTAAATCAGTGCTAGACATCTGAGATAAACAATTCTCTTCATAAAAACAATTTTACATCAGATCCCTAGTGCCCTTTATCTGCAAGAGCCTTTAATGATGACATCGAGATGGAGCATAAACATTAGAGCACTTGGATGTTTAGTTAAGTGGATATTTATATTGTTTAAATATGTAGTTGGAGAAAGGGAGAAGAGCCGTCTCATTGACTCTGGAAGGGCCCTGACATTCAGTGCATCTTCTAATAGGTCTCGCCTCTTTATGTGGTGTAACACTGTCCCCTAATGGCAAGCTGCAGTCATGTCAACATGGGAGACAATTCTGAAAAATGCAAAAGCTAGACAGAGAGACATGTATATATAAAGAGACAGATATGTATGTCAACGAGAGAAATTGCAATAAAATGATAATAAATACAACCAAATAAAGTCAGTTCATAGTGTCAGTATTTACCATTCATTAATTAATGATGCTGGAACTAAACATGGTATTAAACATTATACTTGTACAGTTGTCACTGTGTGTGCATAAATAGTTTTAGATCTTCAAACGAAATACAACATAAAACAAAAGCAACCTGAGTAAACAAACGATGCAGTTTTTATTTTTTATTTTTTATTGAAGCAAAAAAATTTATCCAACACCAATGTGGTATGATGTTCTTTTTGTGGAATTCAGTGTTTGGTTTACGCCAGATGTAACGGGACCCCTGTCTTCTAAACAGTTGGACTTTTGACTCATCAATCCACAGAACATTCTCCCAAAAGGTTTCAGGATCATCAAGGTGTGTTTTGGCAAAATTCAGATGAGCCTTAATGTTCTTCTGGGTTACCAGTGGTTTTCGCCTCGGCACTCTTCCATGGAGCCATTTTTGCCCAGCGTCTTTCTGATAGTGGAGTCATGAACAGTGACCTTTATTGATGCAAGAGAAGCCTGTAGGTCCTTTGATGTTGTGCTTGTCTCTTTTGTGACTTCCTAGATGAGTAGTTGCTGTGCTCTTGGAAGAATTTCTGGGAAGGTTCACTACTGTGCTGAGTTTTTCCATTTGGAGATAATGGCTCTCACTGTGGTTCTTTGGAATCCCAGAGCCTTTGAAATAGCTTTGTAGCCCTTCCCAGACTGATGTATTTCACCTTTGTCCTCATAATTTCTGGAATTTCTTTCAATTTTAGCATAGTGTGTTACTGGGTAAGACCTTTTAACCAACTTCATGCTGTTGAAAAAGTTCTATTTAAGTATTGATTTGATTGAACAGGGTTTGCAGTAATCAGGCCTGGTTGTGTCTAGTCCAGTTGAACCCCATTATGAATGCAGCTTCATAGATTTGGGGAATCAATAACTATGGGGGCAAATACATTCTAACACAGGCCCAGTTGGTATTGGATAACTTTTTTGCTTCAGTAAATAACATTATCATTTAAAAACTGTATTTTGTGTTTACTCAGGTTGCCTTTGTTTTAGCTTAGATTTTGTTTTCATTTCTGAAACAATTTAGTATGAGACATACACAAAAACAGAATAAATCAGACAAATACTTTTTCACAGCACTGTACTATAGTTAGCTTATGTTTTATGACAGCTCTTATAATACATACATCATGAATAGTTTTGTATATATCCTTAAAAATGTTACATTTAGAATCTTTAAGGATTCTTTGGTTGTCCTTCTGGGTGAACCACTGAAGGTTTATATGTAGAAGCATACAAGAGACTGTTTTCCTATCAGAAATGGTTGCAAGTTGTACCATTAAATGCTTCATGTTACGTCATAACAAGCTCTTGACTGTAATATACTACCATGGACTTAACAACAGCATGTAATAACAGAAGTCATAACCATTTATTTCAAATTATGTATGCCCCATGACATTTCTTTTCAGGTCAGAGTGGATGTTCTTTGTCAAGCATCATGACGTATTTGTCATAATATCTGTCATAAAACATGATAACTAGAATGCACTTAGCAAAAAATCAGTATGTGGCATAAGCATCACATATCAGGGCATCGCTCGTCACGGTATTATGTTATGACAATTTCAAGTAATGGTAACATGACAGCTATACAACTGTGTGACGTGGTTATGTCAGTCTTATGACATTTAAATAATTACTATATGTACTGTACATTGCAAGAATAAAGAATAGCATTCAATGCAATGAATGATACTTTGAGCTCAAAATCACAGGGACATTGTTTAGTTTTATTTTTAAGTGCAAGTGCAACTTTTTCTACAAAAACTTTCAAATAGTGTTACAACTGATATTTTGTGACACTTGCCTTAGAAGAATAGAGAATAACAGCACTGAATCTCTACCTGTAATGTCTAACAAAGTGGAGACACTTTAAGAGGAGTCCATTCCTCCATGCAGAACATTTTTAAGCTTCTTTACATTCTTATCTTTGTGCATGTGGACTTCCCTCTTCAATTCAGACCACAAGTTTTGAGTAGGGCTTAAATCCAGAGACACTGATTTTGTGTAACAGTTTCTGTGTTGATTTGGAAGTGTGTTTGATTCTTCATCTAGTTGAAAGCTCTGTTTGTGGCCAGGTCTGAACCTCCTGGCAGAGGCAATCAGATTTTGGACTGAAATATCCTGGTACTTAGCAGAATTCATGATTTCACCTTATTTTACAGTATGTATCAGGTGCTTTTCTTTGTAGTCCTCTTTTGTCACCAAACCTACTGATGGTGTGCATGAGCAAAAAGTTTGATTTTGGTCGAATTTGACCACAACACAGGCTGCCATCCATAGATCTAATGATGCCTGGTGAACCCCCAACCTTCTGATCAGTAACCCAGAGCTTTAACCGTTGAGCCACCACTGGCCCAAAATGAGTCATCCTCCCCGTCGGGGAATCGAACCCCGGTCTTCCGCGTGACAGGCGGAGATACTGTCCACTATACTAACGAGGAGTTGTTTAGTGGCTGCATAGATGTCGGTTGAGGAGATCTGGGATGCAGTCAGTGTTCCAGTTCATCTCAAAGGTGTTCAGTAGGGTTGAGGTCAGGGCTCTGTGCAGGCCACTCGAGTTCTTCCACTCCAACCTTGGCAGGCCATGTCTTCATGGACCTCGTTTTGTCATCATGGGCATTGTCATGTTGGAACAAGTTTGATCCTCTTAGTTCCAGTGAAGGGAAATTGTAATGCTACAGCATACAAAGACATTCTAGACAATTGTGTGTACTGTCCACTATACTAACCAGGTGCTGCAAATACGCTAGGAAAGGCCTCCATATGGGTGTATGTATGTGTGGTCGTGGCCCTTAGTAAAGTGTTAGCAAAATCACCTATCAGATATACTCATATTAATACTATCTATCAAGAATGAAAAAAGACTGATGCATCAGTCATTTCTACTTCTCTAGCTGTATGTTTTTTTTGAGGGGGTAGAGCTACCAAATACTAATTCCACATAGTCCTTTTAGGTTGTAGTGCTTCATGCAGATAGATTGCACTGCTTCATTTACTTCTGACGCGCGTTATTTAGAGGATGAACCCCAAATGACCTAATGTGTTCGACTTTGTGTGTCCTGTATTCCTGTTGCTGAGTTGCACCCAGTGAAGTCCATCAGAACAGATAACAGTGTCTCCTAAAACATTCATGCTCCGATTCCCTTAAGCAGTGCCACAAAGGTAAATCAGTGCTAGACATCTGAGATAAACAATTCTCTTCATAAAAACAATTTTACATCACTTCCCTAGTGCCCTTTATCTGCAAGAGCCTTTAATGATGACATCAAGATGGAGTATAAACATTAGAGCACTTGGATGTTTAGTTAAGTGGATATTTATATTGTTTAAATATGTAGTTGGAGAAAGGGAGAAGAGCCGTCTCATTAGGAGGCGACTCTGGAAGGGCCGTGACATTCAGTGCATCTTCTAATGGGTCTCGTCTCCTTATGTGGTGTAACACTGTCCCCTAATGGCAAGCTGCATTGAAGAACATTCCAGGAATGCTCTCAGGAATGGTTACTTTCAAGCAGCTTGTTGTTATGAAAGTGGAGTTTCACAGCTGATTTTGAAACTTGACAACCGCAAGAATCTGAACTGTGCAATTCTTAAACTGTGATTTGTGGGCTCTTTTTTTCTCACCTTCACCACCCTCATCACTTTGAGGAAAGAAATTGTGCTCTTAGGTCTAATCCTGGTAAATCTCCATCTGTTTCAGAAATGTTATTGCACTAATTGTGCTTAATGGCTTTTAACTACTTATGTATTTTTATATGTATTACTTGATTTGTGCAGGTCAACAACCACACGTGTTGGAAGTTCTTTATTTTTTCATATGGAAATGGACAATTTTGTAATGGATGATGGATTTTACATGTGTGTAACCATATATTTATACCCCAGGGAAACATAATATGGTTAATAGAGTGTTTGGAGACTGAGAGAAAATGACAGTGTTGGTTTGTTTAATCATTTGTTTGCATTTATTTAAAATGCTATTATGGGGTGTTAAATTTGATGTTTTTGTGATGAATAATACATACTATACATAATAATATACTACTAACCCCATTTCCAAAAAAGGTGGGATTTTTTGTAAAATGCAATAAAAAACAAAATCTGGGGATTTGATATAAAGTTTATTTCATATAATTGTTGCCCATTTTTATGAAGACCATAATTCTTGAGGACATTGTATATTATTTAGTTTGTACCTATTATAGGACATATGGTGCATTGTATACTAACTATATCCTGTTTTACTTTTTCTTTGAAAGCCCCAAATAATGTGTTTTGGGTGTTATTCTTCAGGTCTTCTTGGCATGGTAGCACACATGATGTACACAACAGCTTTTCAGCTCACTGTAAGTCTGGGCCCTGAGGACTGGAAACCCCAAAGCTGGGATTACAGCTGGTCTTACATGTAAGCATCTTCTGCGTTTACTTTACTTCACTTTACCCTTTGCCCTCTTATTTTCCCTCTTAACAGCTGCAGAAACTTATTATTATATGTGTGTTCCTTTCTGCAGGTTGGCCTGGGGTTCTTTCACAGCATGCATGGCGTCCTCGGTGACCACCATCAACAGATACACAAAGACTATCCTGGAGTTCAAGCACAAGCGGAGGAACATGGAGAAGAACCTGAAGATCAAACAACAACTCCTGGAGCTGGATTGCCCAGAGCAGATGTGGGACATGTATATCAGCTCAGTGCCCAGCACGGCCGAGGAACTGCTGGAGCTGTCCAGTCCGAGCCGTAAGCTGTCCAACCACGACATGGGAGATCGGCAGGGGGAGGAGTACTGCTGAGGCTAGCCTAGGGCCTTGTTTACTTAACTGTGCAGAAATTCCATGCTAGCTGTTTGCAGATGTGTTATATTGGTAGACAAATACATTTGCAAATGGCATTGGAAATCACAGTATTAGCCTGTAATCCCGCTGGCGGGATGACATTCTCATCGTCTTTAGAGTATTACTGCTTCAAAAAATCTCTGAGTCAGAAGATTCAGTTTGTTTCCTGTAAAATGTGATATATTGTGCAGTATTCGTGAACTTGAGAACTATTTGTCACTTCCTTCCATCATCAAGCTGTGGCGAAATTTGTTAGTCACTATGTTTGCTGATGATATACAGAGTGACAGTTTTGGCATGTTTGTTTTTATCTTTCAGCTTTGCTATGTGACACCGAAGCCAATCAGAGCATCTTATTCAGAAGCGAGACTCTAATAGTTGCATCACAGTGAATCTGACTGACAGGTGGATGATACAAGCTGTCTGCAACTTGCAAGGTTCAATGCCTTAATGTAGGGCACAATGTTCAGTAAAGCTTCAGGGCAAAAACATCCAGAGTTACTCAACAGTATAAACATTTCTTTAAATGTATTCACCTCTACAAATCACAGTCAAGCCCAAAAGTGTCAAGCCCAGTGCTCCTCTCCCACAGCCACTCCTAAGTGATATATACAACATATCCTCCAGCTAAGGAATCTGTTGCCTTCTGGTGATTTTGTGTGTTTGTGCTGTTTATAAATGAAGCCCCAGGACAGGCCTTGATTTTCTAACTAAACCTCCCCTGGCGTATTGTATTACCTGCTGCTGCTTGGCACTGTCACGTGCTCTTAATGAACTAAATCTGGCCTCAGATTACAGTGAGGGCTTCAAGCCAGGACAGACTGTTATCTGGCTTCTGTACCGAGTTTAATCAATGACTGTATATACTGACTAGTTTTTATGTATTGTGTCATATTGTTGGCTGAAAGTGATGCTGTGGTTATTAATTTTATATTCATGTATTGATGTTATATACAGATAAGTGACAAATTAAAGGGGAAAAAACAATACAAGGTGATTTAGTAAGGTGTTCAGCCACCATGAGCCACCAGAACAGCTTCAGTGCAGCGTGGCACTGATTCTGCAAGTCTGTGGAACAGTACCGGAGAGATGAACAGCATTCTTACAAAGACATTCCCTCAGCTGGTATTTTGATGATGGCGGTAGAGAGTGCTGTCTAACACATCAGTCCAAAATCTCCCAAATTCTGTGTTCATTTGGAATGAGATCTGGCGAATATGAAGGCCATAGCATATAATCATTTTCATACTCACCAAATCAAGAGACCACGCCCACCAGGATAGAAACATTTCCTCCTAGGATAAAGGTGGTCAGTCAAAGAACTTTGTATTTATTTGCAGTGACACTTCACTCTATGAGGACAAGTGGACCCAAAAACATGTCAGCAAAATAAATACCCCCCACAGAATAACAGAGCCAGGTTTCCCTTTAAATTGTCACCAGTCTGTAAGTTTACGCATGTATCGTATATATTAGCACTGACACATCTCGTGTAAAATAGGTACAACAACATTTGCCGTATAATTATTTAATATTGTGCTGTCTAAGGGGTTATGTTTTTGTCTATGTTTTTTTTTTTCATGATTTTTCTAGTCCTGGATTTTCTGGTTTTCACTAATTTAAAATATTACATCTCTGTTTTGCATCTCTATAAAAAGACAGAGTGCGTTTGTTTATGATATTGATCACGATTCTGTTAAAGCAAAGCATGCTCAGAACTGACTATTCATTTACAGTAAATTTTCTGGGTTTATAATCCTTATGTGGGTCAAATATGTTCAGTAATACAGGCATGATGCCTGTATCAGTGTTGTGGCTATTTTTCTAAAATGACTGGGGATGGTAGATATTTATTTGTATTTAATATTACTACATGTGTAAAAAGTAATGCTTTTGATAGAGAGCAGTAATTTTATTTCAATATATCAAAAATGTGGCTCTGCAAAGCTTTTATATTATATAGAGCCATGCTCTCTGGGTGGGAGGGACGGCGTTACACTGTCCCCTGTCAATCAGAGTGACATGAACCAATCATGGGGCGTCTGTGAGCTCATGCATGATGAAGAGGGCAGTTAGCGCTTTCCTCCGAGTGTGTTACGCTGCGCTGTAATGTAGCATGAGCAGCAGTTCGAAAAGTTGCGGTGGCTGGCTGGTGTCTTACAGGAACCAGCGTGAGCCTTCACCTTCCCCGGTTGGTAGCTGTCATGTGAGAGCTGGCTAATGGGTAGGATTTGGTAAATGAACGAATTGGGGAGAAAATGGGGTAAAAATATAACATATAAATATATATGTCTTAAAACTGTTTGGAACCAAAGACAGTCATTCACTTATCATGCATCACAGCATGCACAAGTTTGGCCTGAGGGAAAGTGTAGTACAACAGCTTGGTTGTGAAAAGGGTTCTAGAAAAGGAAATTCTCCAAAGTGAATGCTCATCAAGTTAACCTTTACTTGAATTTTTTCACTGTGCTATCACTGTTATCATGTTTAGCTGACCATGTGCAGAGGCTTGAAATAAATCAAAATAAATTGAAATAATGCAATAAAGACTGCATAATTACATTCCCAAAATGATTCAGATGTTGAGTTTGTGCCACCAAAACAAAATTGTTTATATTTTGTGAGCTACACGTGAAGTAGAGTATAATGGAAGTACAAAAAAACATAGTCAATCTGAATAGCTCTATAAGTTTTTTGTTTGTTTGTTTGTTTTGTTAAGTGCTTGTGAGATTACAGTCGACAGTATTTCTCCATTTACATGTCATTCAACCTAATATATGTTTTCATTATATACAATAACCTTCCACTTTATTGGGAACACCTGTACACCTGCATGTTCATTCAAGACCAGGCGATGTTTTTCCAATGTGTTTGGGTGTTTACACTCTTCAGCTATCCACTGTGGCCTCAGATTCCTGTTCTTGGCTGACTGGAGTGGAACCCGATGTGGTCTTCTGCTGTTGTATCCCATCTGCATCAAGGTTCGACGTGTTGTGCATTCTGAGATGCTTTTCTGCTCAGCACGATTGGAAAGAGTGTATCTGAGATACCGTAGCCTTTCTGTCAGCTCAAACCAGTCAGATCATTCTCCTTTAACCTTTCTCTTATGATTTAGCAGAATTGCTGCCCACTGAATATTTTTTTTGTTTTTCTCACCATTCGGTGTAAACTCTAGCATGAAAATACCAGGAGCAGTTTCAAAAATACTCAAACAAACAACCATGACAAGTCACTGAGGTAACATTTTGTCCTCATTCTGATGTTTAATGTGAACATTAACTGAAGCTCTTGACATGTGTCTGTATGACATAATTGGCTGATTAAATAATTGCATGAATGAGCAGGTGTACAGGTGTTTCTAATAAAGAGGCCAGTGAATGTATGTTAGCTCTCGTTTTGTAATACTGGAATATTATCTATAGATTTTATTGCACACGTTTTCCTCAACAGTTAGGGGACTATAAAAAGGGACCAAAGGTGTTAAATGCTTGAATGACCACAAGGAGGCACTGTGCTAAAGTTTTTGTCATTGGCTGCTGACTGTATGCACTAATATTACCAAGTGTCCATTTGGGCTTATTATTTACTTCTTATTTATATCTCATTGTATGACTGTGCTACATGTACCCTTTGACCAGAGGGACATTTAAAATTCACTATGAGTCAAAAGTGTTTTGCAAAGAGTAAGAATAAAGAATAAGAATAAATGATGACAGAAGCTGAGGACGTCCTGTCTCTCCGTTAATGCGCTTACACTCACACACTATTCATAAAAAAAATTTATTTCCCCATTTGTTTGTGTTTCCGAAATTGCATAACAAATGCACACATCCATTTGAAAATAATTTAACAGGCTTCCTTAACATTAGTGCAAATTCATGCAAGCAACAGACAGGTCGGCTTTGTGACTGTGTACCGTCTCATCAATCACAGGAAGTTAAAAACTAGTACTGTTTGTGAATTTAGGCTGCACAAAGAGTGCATTATGCAAGAATAGATCAGCATGTTCCAGCCACTTCTTTTGATATTCGCATATTTGAAAGGGAGTGATGTTACTTATTGATTTATGCATAATGTATGAACGGATGTATAATGTATGCATGTATAATGTATGATGCTTTCTATTAGCTCCATCCATGAACACAATGTCAAGTTACTTACAATTGTTGTCTTAACAATGTAAACACTTTCAAATAGCAAAAAAAAAAAAAAAAAAAGTGTTGAAAGTATGATTTCTCTTACTGCCCTGTTCTTTATGATACTCCATATCACAAATCTGCAATATAATAATAGTATAAAAATGGCTATTTGGCTCATTTGATCAAAATGATTCAGCTCACCTCAGCTAGCCAGTGGACCAGCCCGGTTTTTTACACAGTTCCAGTTCCTCTGGAAAGCAGTAGCCTTAACACTTGATGGTGCCAATCAGAGTCATTCACATAAAACCTCGTTTTGAATGTCATACAGTCCTACAGTCCAACTTCTTTTACAGTATATTACAAATGACGTCCACTCTATTGTTTGTAGCTGATGTTTGAACATTTTCACTGTCTGAAAGTCAGCTCTTTTTTTTTTTTTTGCTGTGATCCTGAAACCTGACACGTAAGATGCCTTAAGAAAAACATCACCAAATGCAAATTTGATTATTTACCCTTGATCAGAGTGCATAACTCACCCAGAGTTTCCACTGTCAGTGTGAGCACTAACTGCATCAAATATTTACTCAAAAAAGCAATTATACCCTCCACAGTTTCCTGTGCTGCATTGCATGAGTGAGTGTCTGGATTGAGCAAAAAAAGACATCACTTCCACCCAAAGTCCATTCCAGTCATTTGGTAGAACCTCAGATTGTGCGGGTGGTAGAAATTCCTGAGGTTGTGAACGACCTCAGGTTCGACATGCACATGAGTCCTGCCTTTGGTTTTGCCCAAGCAGTGTGGCTCAGCGCTGCCCTCTGCCTTCTTCAAACAGGGGAAGCCCTTGGTCTTGTTGAAGTAGAAATGCTTGTCCGTGATAATGCGCTCCAGGCCCAGGAAGTCCTGCACACGGCCCAGCTCGAAAGCCGGGTCGCTGACGAGCCGCTCGCCGTTGACAAAGTGGATTTGAGAGAGTGGGAAATAAGCCAGCCAGTGCTCCAGGTGTTGGGCGTACAAGCCGATGTACAGCGGGCTCCACAGAGTGTCCACCTGACCAGATGATCTGTTTTTAAAAGCCAGGCTTTCGAAACTGGCGATGCCCGGTGTCTTGGAGGCGATCTGAGTGTAGTCGGAGATGGCACGGGTCACGGGGTCACGCACCACCACGATCAGCTTCACGTCTCTTGACATGGCATGGACACGTTCTGGTGTCTCGGCTGTCACAAAGTACCGTGGTGTTTTCTCCATCACAATCTGGCCGTCCAGTGCTTTTGGCATCATGCTCCTGAAGAGCAAACAGAAACAGAACTTTAATATTTAGGTCCATATTCTCTAATAAACATGATTATGTATTATATATGTTACAGATATTATGTTCAAGTTACTTTGACCTGATTGTATTATAAAAGTGTTTGTAAGTATGAAAAAAGTGATTCTTGCTTAGAAAAGGTTTTTTTTTGGATGATTTAGGGCTCTGGCTTTCTTAAAGGTTTTCTACTTGGAACTTTTTCTTAAACTTAACCCTAACCCTAACGCTAGAGAAACAAAAATCACCCATCAGGATGTTACCCAAGAATGAGAAGGGCTTTTATGCATCTATTTCCATAAATTGTTTTTACATACCTAATTTATTTAATTAATCCATTGCTAAGTAATGAACATAACATAAGAGTTAGGAATGGCAAAGAAATCAGACTCAACGTATTTTTTACTTCTCTTGTCCTCTATCCTGTTCTCCTTTAGGCTCTGAGATCTGTTTTCCTTAAGACTGGAATTACTTTGCACAATGCAGTATTGATCAGATAAATCACATCACGCCTGCAGCATATGTATTAGTAGGTGAGATCAGGGCGGCAGAACAAGAGGTAATGAGGCGACAAGGCTTTTTGTCCTGCAGCTGATCAGCCAAGGGTTCCTAAGGCCGGCCGTGTCACTTATTGGCTGCAAATGAGGACGAAGACTCGGCTGCTCTCTGAGCTCCACTCTATAAGTGCATGAGAAGTGCTGCAAGCTGCACAGATGTTCAGGATGCATCAATCAGCTGAGGGTTACAGGCAGATAAGGCAGAAAAAAAGGAATGCATGTGCTTGTGTCTTACGCTCCTCTCTCACTCTGGCCAGCAGATGGGACTCATTTGGCTTAAGTGCCTTGAAGGCTCTCTGGGCTTAATGATCCTCCTGTAGTCCACCTGCTTCAGAGAGTGACTACATCTAACTTCTGCTTTTTTTTTTTTTTTTATGTTATCATCACAAGTTTAAGTGCTTTGATAGGTGCAATGCATACAAATGTGTGCAATTAAAACAATAAAAGCATCAACAATTAAGAGATGATTCATGCAAAAGGTTAGTTAAATACCTAATACCCAATACAACAGACCAGAAAAAAAAGTAGAGAAGACAATGTACATAAACAAAAATACAGTGCTCTCAGCCTTCCTGCTCCCTGTAGCATGAGCTCTTATCGATACAGCAGCCTTGAGTCAATTCTTTAGCCACACTGCATTATCAATGACTTCATCTGGGAAAGCACTTAGGCTAAACACTTGTAGGTTTACCTATGCTTATTATGGAGCCAGCAAGTCTATTAGAGCTGCCCATTAATTATTCACTTACTTCTATTGAAGTGACCTGTTCATACTGTTAGAAGGCCTCCCACTCCGCCCCAACTACCACCATCCATCCTTCCATTTTCCATACCGCTTATCCTACAGAGGGTCGCAGGGGAGCCATCTCAGGGAACTCCGGGCACAAGGCGGGGGGCATCCTGGACAGGATGCCAACCCATCGCAGGGCACAATCACACTCACATTCACACACTACGGACAATTTAGAAATCAGCCTACAGCACATGTCTTTGGACTGGGGAGGAAAAATGAGTACCCAGAGGAAACCCCCGAAGCACAGGGAGAACATAAGAAAGAGAAAGTGAAGGGAACATGCAAGCTCAGTGCACACAGGGTGGAGGGAGGATTGGAACCCCAACCCCGGAGGTGCGAGGCAAACGAGTTACCACCAGCTCACTTTATATTACCTGTAGGTAACACAAGTGATCATATATAAAAGGTGTATATGTGAAGGAAAGCGGACACGTCAGTAGTACTCATGTGCAAGGCGATCTGTTTACGCTGAGCAGAGAAAAACTGAGATACGAAGCGAGCTGCCAATCAAAAGGCTATTAGCAGCCTTTTGTACAATAGCCTGTGAGGAAAAAGGCACTGATGCAGAACAGATTCTGGGGCTTTTGCCGTTTACCAGCATGACAGAGCTCATATAAAAGCTTGAAGGACATGTGCCTTCTGTGTGTGTACATGGTGCAGAGAAAATATTGAAATTAAGTGTAAACTCCATGTTCCCATGCAGTCAAACCTGTATTTGGTAACAAGTCTTTGAATTAAATATATCTGTTCTGACATGTTCAAGAAATTTAATTACTGTTGCCCAAGTTGCCAACAGCAAGCCTGATCTCAGAGGATTAGTAATGCACAGTTTGTTAAGCATTGGCACAATGCTGACAGTTCTGCACATCACCCTTAGCAATATGTACTCTCTCTAGAAGCTCTGAAGCTTCCTTATTGTTTACCGCATTACTGATTTGTGCTGTGTGATATCCCATCAGCCCAGAGGAGCCAGCAGATAGGTTGCTCCTAATTGAGGCTGCATTTTGGACCACTCTCTCCAAGGTATTCTGAATAAACCAAATGGTGCCGTGGGTATTGATCGGGATGGGGGTATATGGTAATGTGGGCCTCAGCTGGTATGAGGGGGGCAGGTGGAGTGTGTAGATGGGCCATTCCACAGCCTCATCAGCTGCCTGCCGTGCACACACACACACACACACACACACACACACACACAAAAGCCAATTAGCCCGTCTTCTGTCCAGACGTCACATTTTCCTACATCTCTGACAAGATTTTTTTTTCATTTTTCTTACAGGAGGACTGGATTATATGTTTGGTGTTAGTTTTCATACCCTAGAAATGCCACATAGCAGATCCATATATTAGTTTACATTGAGTTATAATGTTGAATTAAATATAAACAAATCATGAATATATGCAATGAGACAAGATTTCAACATGTTTTGGAAAAACGTATTTACTTAGAAAAATGTATTTAGTATAACTTCTGAAGTTGTAATTTTTTACATTTTATTTTAATGCATTTGTAGCGTTGTCTCAAGATCTATTAAAAAAAAAAAAAGAAGTATCACTACCTAGCAAATATACAGTGACATAAATGATACAATATTTTAAATGCTTTGGAACACTACATATTGTTAATTAAGCTGCACTCTTCTGAAATCCCATAGTCAGCACATGAAGTGTAGATGTGTGTGTGTGTGTGTGTGTGTGTGTGTGTGTGTGTGTGTGTGTGTGTGTGTGTTTGGACCCAGCCATCCAATTCGTTGTGTGGTGGTCATTAATGTTCCAGTCAGTTGCAACTATGCTCTGTCCACTTCCCATAGACATCCATCATCATAGAGGGGTGCAGATTACACCCCCTCCCAACCCCCACTAACCCCCAACGCTCGCCATGAGTAACCTAATGAGAGCTGAATTATAAACCGAGTGTCTAAGCCTTATGGCAGTTTCATGAACTATAACATATTCCTGCTTTCAATCACACCTGCTCCCCTCATACAGGCAGAGACAAATCTTAGGAGATATTAGCCATTGTATTAAATGATTTGTTTAAAATAATATAATATCGTACACATCATACAGCAGCCAAACACATTCGTGCCACATTCACAGTCTAGCTTTGGTTCAAATGTTGAACTGGGTTATGAACTATTCTTCGGTCATGAATAATTTCAATTTCAAATTCAAATGATGCCATTTGAACTCAATTTTGGTTCAGCTATGGGTTTCCATTTCCCTACAAACACATTTCTACAAAACTTTCCATAACACAAATCAAATACATTACATTTACTATAGGACTGCTATGCAGCCATTTGGAGGTAAATATGCAGAAAATAGATGTAGTGGTAATATTGAAAGAAAATATCAATAATTCATGACAATCTCAAACAACTCGCCTTGCCTCCAGCGCAGACTTATCAAATAGTCATGAAGGAAATACTAAACTAGATTGAGGTGATAGTGTGAAATAAATCTCACTTGCTGTGTGATAAAATATCACATAGTTTGTCCTCATTTACCGAGCACGCAGAATTACCAGCCAAGTATTATTCAATGTCTGTGAATAACGTGTTTATATGCACCTCGTAAATAATGGGTATGAATTTAAATTTCCATGTTAATGACATTTCAATGAATTGCAAATGAATTCAGACAATGCAATGACATCAGATAAGTGACGGTGCATGTGTGTGAGGATGAGTAGACATTTTAATGACAAATAAATGTGTGCTCATCTTCCTAGGTGCCTCAGTCCTACAAGTTAAACTTCCCAACCCCTCTGGTGTGCCAAAATCAATATTATCGATGGGACAGAAAGTGAAAATGTACACCTATGGGTGTTTTAAGGATCTCTCAGGATATTCCACAAACATGAGGGGGAAATACACTCAAGCACGCTCAAGCTCTTTTACCTATTTTCGCATGCACTTAAACGCCTGCGTAGCAGAAACTAAATTTCCCTGAAGGTTTCCAAGCGGTGCACCAATATCACGCGCTGCTAAGGACACCGTTCTGGAAAATCACTTCCTTACAGTGACAGTGTTGCCATGTTGAAACATGAGCTAGTAGCCTATGTGTGGTTTTATGCCTCAGCAGGATGGAGCCTCTTGCTAATTGTAACTGAATCTTCACTGAGCAAAGCTCACTGGATTCATGCTCGCATCAAGCTCAAGGTCAAGCACCAGGGCAATCGATTGGAACAGGCCAGGAGCTCAGAACTTCATCTATCACCCCGTCTCATTTAAGATCTTATCTGAGCTTTACTGTTGTTGGTTTTTTTTTTTGTTTTGTTTTGTTTTTTTTAAAGATTTGCAGCAGCCCTTTTCCCTCTTGGATCATGCACCTACAGATTTCAATATGATTAATAACTGCTTTGCTCCACAGCATGATCATTGCAGCCTGACTTGTCCGCAAGCTCCCTTGACCTTATGAAGTGCCTGGCGCACATCATAATCGCCAGTGGAAAAAGTGACTTGGGTTAAAGATCAATTGACAGGGCTCACTATAATGTCAAGTGGTGTGGCCATGCTGTGGGGTCCATCTGCTCCTGAAGAGATGACAATCTGCCCCATCTCTGCTCATAGATCTTCTGTGTATGACACTGAGGGTGTCTGTGTCCACATCAAACACATCACATGTACTTATGACCATAATGAATGTTGGAGCAAAAAGTATCAAGCAGTCAGTCCATTATAGATCAATGTGGTCAGTGCGATTTCAGAATGCCTTTTTTTTTTACCATATGTTGTATCTTACTGCTGTAGGCTGGGGTGAATAAGGAAAACAATCATAAATCATATAATCACAGGATGTGTAAACTGGATGTGTAAAGATTGTGAGAGATTTGTGCATCTGTGTGCATCTAATGGGGGATCAGTGACAACCAGGGTTGAAGTATAATCAAGTGTGAATTGACAAAACAATTAGTCAAACAGCTAAAAGGTAAATAATTGGGTTTTGTCAACTCTAAACAACCAGAGATTTATGGTGTATATAAAATAGGCTATACAATTCTTTGGCCTGGCTTACTGACTGAATATTCAATGGCCTTTTATTTTAATTTAATGAAAACCTAGAATGTTCAGAATAAAATAGCTTTTTTTTTATAATAAGATTTGAAAATTGTAATCGAACGCATCGATCTGTTCATGAATCTGTTATAATCATGGAAAACTACATAAACCTTATTAGCTATCATTTATTTGAGTCACACGTTTCTACAAACATGTGATTCAGAGATTCAAGAAGCTCTGTCTAATGTAGCATCTGTCCCAAAGATGATTAATGCTAAGAACTTATCCTGTGTTGAGGATTGAGACTGGAGAGATTACCTTATTCCTTTCTCTCACAGATATTATCTACTGTAATATTATTTCCTGTTTCACATCAATCCTGCACTTTGGACCAGGTGAGCTCAACTCTATACAGTACAGTATATCTCTGTGTATCTGGAGTCCAGCACAGAGTGGTGATTTTCCTGCTCTTACACACCTTCAAAACCTGGTCATTTAAATGGTGATGTTGAATCAGGTGTGTAAGAGCAAGAATATTACCAAACTCTGCTGGACTCCTGATATACAGGATCAGAACTTGGCCCTGCATACAGGCCTGCTGTGTACAGGAGAACCTGCAATGCTGAAAAAACACCAACAGTGTTTAATTAACACCTACAGTGCTGAGTGAATATTAACAGTGTTATTGATCCATACAATGGTGAATAAAGCAGTTACAGTGTTCAGTGTAAAGAAAAATCTATATACTGTCACTTATACCTTTCCCTTTTAATGCAATCATATTAATCTAAGTTTCAATTGACTCTGAATTTTACATTTTAAGTTAAAACAAAATCTGTTTAAAAGTGTTAAAAGAGACCAATTAACGGTTGTAGTGTTGCATCTAACACAATAAATTAAATCAGGGCAGATGCCACCCTTGAAATGAATAAAGAAATCTGATAGTTATCTGACAGTTCTACAGTCCTATGCAATTCATCCGGATTTATTAAATAATTAAATAATTGCTGTAGTACAGCCCCAATTCCAAAAAAGTTGGGACGCTGTGTAAAATGTAAATAAAAACAGAATGCAATAATTTGCAAATCTCATAAACCCATATGTTATTCACAATAGAACATAGAAAACACTTCAAATGTTTAAACTGAAGAAATGTACCATTTTAAGAAAAAAATACGGTAATTTTGAATTCGATGGCCGCAACACATCTCAAAAACGTTTGGACAGGGGGCAACAAAAGGCTGGAAATGTAAGTGTTACTAAAAAGAAACAGCTGGAGGTTAGTTGTTAACAGGTCAGTAACATGATTGGGTATAAAAAGAGTATCTTAAAGAGGCAGAGTCTTTCAGAAGTAAAGATAGGCGGAGGTTCACCAATCTGCGAAAAACTGCATCTACAATTTGTGGAACAATTTCAGAATTATGTTCCTCAACATAAAATTGTGAAGACTTTGAATATCTCATCATCTACAGTACATAATATCATCAAAAGATTCCAAGAATCTGGAGAAATCTCTGTGCGCAAGGGACAAGGGTGAAAATCAATATTGCATGCCCATGGTCCAGCCTAGTAATGGACATCCAGTGGTGGTGCCGGAACACACCATATCTAAAACTGTCTCCCCATGTCTAAAACCTTCTACCCACCCCATGTCTAAAACCTTCTAACCACTCTATGTCTAAAACCTTTTACTTACCCCATGTCTAAAACCTTCCACCCACCCCATGTCTAAAACCTTCTACCCACCCCATGTCTAAAACCTTCTAACCACCCTATGTCTAAAACCTTTTACTTACCCCATGTCTACAACCTTCCACCCACCCCATGTCTCAAACCTTCCACCCACCCCATGTCTAAAACCTTCTACCCACCCCATGTCTCAAACCTTCTACCCACCCCATGTCTAAAACCTTCTACCCTCCCAATGTCTAAGACCTTCTACCCTCCCAATGTCTAAGACCTTCTACCCTCCCTATGTCTAAAACCTTCTAGCCACCCCATGTCTAAAACCTTCTAGCCACCCCATGTCTCAAACCTTCTACCCACCCCATGTCTAAAACCTTCTACCCACCCCATGTCTAAAACCTTCTACCCACCCCATGTCTAAAACCTTCTGCCCTCCCAATGTCTAAGACCTTCTACCCTCCCTATGTCTAAAACCTTTTACCTACCCCTGTCTAAAACCTTCTACTCAGACCATGTCTAAAACCTTTTACCCTCCCCATGTCTAAAACCTTCTACCCTCCCAATGTCTAAGACCTTCTACCCTCCCTATGTCTAAAACCTTTTACCTACCCCATGTCTAAAACCTTCTACCCACCCCATGTCTAAAACCTCCTACTTGGTGACAGGAAGTCAACATTGCATGGGTGAATTCGACCATATAAGCATTTATTCTATTTTAATCTATTTAAAAAATGTAGGGCCTGGTGGCTCTAAAATTTTGACTGTTCATTCGAGCACAATCTCTCTCTCTCTCTCTCTCTCTCTCTCACTCTTACCTGTACCAGGTGAGGCCGCGTGCGTAGTGCCGGTCGAAGAAGTGCGGCTCGGCTCCGAGCGCGCGGATGTCCGGATGAAGCCTCAAGAACTCGAGCAGCGCGCGCGTGCCGCCTTTCTTCACGCCGATGATGAGCGCGTGCGGCAGCCTGCGTGCGCCCCTCCAGTCCTTCTCCTTCATCGAGCCCTCCACATCCGCACCGTCTCCCGCGCTCCTCTTCCTCCTCCTCCCGTCTCCTCCGACACGAACCGTCCCGTTCCTCTCACCGTAGCGTCCCGTTCTGAGCGGCGCCTCGTCGCGACTTAGGCTGAAACTTTCCGCCACTTCGGATTCGCAGCATCGCAGAAAGTACAAGAGGAAAGCGCACGCCACACCGAACCACAGCATGGCTACAAGTTTGGGCGCGAGTCTCCAAGGGTCCGGCGGAGGTCCGCGAGAACTTGCCATCCCTCTGAAGGGAGACTGACGGACGCCATTGTGTTCAAGAAGTTACTGGTTTAACTTTAAAGCGCCGTGAAAGTGAACGCCACCGAAAATAGCGGAGTGTCTCCGGGTCCATGTCTGAGCGCCGCTACCTCAGCGCTTCAACGCTCGCGCGCGAAATAGGGAGAAAAAAAGTGTGTGTGTGGGGGGGGGGGAACAGAGTAAAATAAAACAGACTAAATTACAATAAATAAAAAAGACAGCGCTCGTGCTGAGTGATCTGTGTTTCTTTCTGTCTTTCTGACGGTGACTTCCCCGGGGAATTACTCTCCTTGTGCTGCACTTTGACGCGAGCGCATCTTAACGCTCCCTTTGATTGGAGGGTCGCAGCTGAAGGCGTGTTTCATCTCCACTGTAGTCTACTTAAACATTCAGAACCAAAGCAGTGAGTGTGCGGAGTGTGCAATGTGTCCAGGATGAGAATGCAATTAAAGTCTCCTGAGCTTTGTTTGTTGTTTTTGTTTACCCAATTTTTTTTTAAATAAACAAATAAAAGGATTATAGAACTGGTGTAGTACATCAAACATAAGTCATAGTAGGTCCATGCACAAACCAGGTCTACTATATAGACTAGTAAGTTCACCTACAGTGCTGGACTAACACTAATAGTTCTCAATTAACAACTACAGTAATGAAATAGCACACAGTACTGAATTAACACTAACAGTTCTAAATGAACACATACAGTACTGAATTAGCACATACAGTGCTGAATTAACACCGATAGTTCAGAATGAACACAGTATTGAATTAATACGAATATTACTCAGTTAATACCTACAGTACTGAATTAACACCCGCAGTACAGAATTAACACCTATAGTTCTCAAAACAACTACAGTACTGAAATAACACATACAGTACTGAATTAACACCAATAGTTCTTAATTAAAACCTACAGTCCTGAATTAACACCTACAGTGCTGGATTAATGTATATAGTTCTGAATGAACACATATAGTACTGAATTAACACAAATAGTTTTAAATTAACACGTACAATACTGAATTAACACTAATAGTTTTAAATTAACACCTAGACTACTGAATTAGCACATACAGTGCTGAATTTACACTAATAGTATTGAATTAATACATACAATACAGAATTAACACATACAGTCCTGAAGTAATAATTACAATACTGAATTTAACACCTACAGTGCTGAATTAATACTAACAGTTCTGAATTCATTCTCTGTACTGCTTATCCTACACAGGGTTGCAGGGATCCAGGAGCCTATCCCAGGGGACTTGGGGCACAAGGTGGGGGACACCCTGGATGGGGTGCTGACCCATTGCAGGGCACAATCACACACTACAGACAATATGGAAATGCCAGTCAGCATACAATACATTGAGGTTACAGGGAGAAGAGATAAAGAAGGTGCAGGATTTTAAGTACTTAGGGTCAACAGTCCAGAGCAACGGGGATTGTGGAGGAAAAGAGGTGAAGAAGCGTGTGCAGGCAGGTTGGAATGGGTGGAGAAAAGTGTCAGGTCTGTTGTGTGATAAAAGAGTACCAGCAAGAATGAAAGGAAAGGTGTACAGGACAGTAGTGAGACCAGCGATGTTGTATGGTTTGGAGACAGTTGCACTGAGGAAAAGACAGGAGGAAGAGTTAGAGGTAGCAGAGCTGAAGATGTTGAGGTTCTCTTTGGGAGTGACGAGGATGGATAGGATCAGGAATGAGTACATCAAAGGGACAGCACATGTGAGATGTTTTGGAGACAAAGTTAGAGAGGCCAGGTTGAGATGGTTTGGACATGTTCAGAGGAGGGAGAGTGAATATATCGGTAAAAGGATGCTGAGGTTAGAGCTGCCAGGCAGGAGGCCGAGAGGAAGACCAAAGAGGAGGTTTATGGATGTAGTGAAGGAGGACATGAAGGTAGTCGGTCTGAGAGAAGAGGATGCAGGGGATATTGCTAGATGGAGGCAGATGATTCACTGTGGCGACCCCTGAAGGGAACAGCCGAAAGGAAAGAAGAAGTCAGCATACAATACATGTCTTTGGACTGGGAGAGGAAACTGGAGAGCTTGGAGGAAACCCCTGAAGCACGGTGAGAACTTGCAAACTGCGCACACACAGGGCGACGGTGGGAATCGAACCCCCAAACCTGGAGGTGTGAGGCAAACATGCTAAACACTAAGCCACCGTGCCCCCCGTAGTTCTGAATTAACATACACAATAGTGAATTAACATTAATACTTCCAAATTAACACCTAAAGTACTGAATTCACACAAATAGTTCCATATTGAATTGACACTAATAAATAGTAATATAGGTGTATATGTATAGTTCTGAACTAACACCCACAGTGTTCAATTAACATTATAACAGTGTCAAAACTAATTAACACTAATAATTCCAAATTAACACCTACAGTACTTAATTAACATAGACATAGCACAATTGACAATGACAGTATTGAATTAAAATTACCATTAATTAATTTAGAAAGTGTTTATTTAACACTTACTGATCTGAATCAAGACTGACAGTGATGAATGAATACACGCAGTGCTCCATTTACATTATTGGGCTAAACTAACCAACTAACAACAGTGCTGAATTAACTTTATACTGCTGAACTAACACCACCAGTGCTGAACTAACATTATAGTGTTCAATATCAATAATTCTGAATTAACATTATAGTGTTAAACTAGCACCAAAACAGTGCTGAATCAACATTATAGTGCTGAACTAACAAAAGCAGTGATGAAGTAATATTATAGCGGTGACATACCCAAGTTCACAACACATCTGTATGCACAGCTACAGTCCTGAATTAACACCACTAGTGATGCATTAAAGTAATAGTGCTGAATTACCAGTTACTGTGCTGAATTAACACTGACGTTGCTGAATTAATATCAGCAGCAATGAATTAGCATTGTTCAACATATACAGTGCTAAATTAAATATCACCATTACTGAATTAACACCTACACTACTGAATTAACTGTTCCAATGATTATTAAAGATGAAATTATTGCACCATTTTACGGTTACAAATCAACACCTATATATAGTCAGGAATACCAGTAGGAATTTTGGGTCCCCAGACATGCACTGGACCTCTGCCCCAGACAATTATTTTTTCTGCTGGATAATACTCATTTCTTTGGGTCTCCTTTGCTCCCCTGTCTTCATTAACCTCTTACATAGTCCAAAAGCATAAGATGACAACATATTAGTCACTAAGACCAATTAGTAACTAAGAAAATCTAAGAAAAAACTAAAGAATTAAACTAAGAATTAATCTCTGTTTAATTAAATCATAGACACACAAGCCTACTGGTCTACTGTTCAAATGTTTTATTCTGCTACATTAGAAACAGAAATAAGTGGGGTGGTGGAGGGGGGGTTTGCTTGTTTGGTTGGTTGGTTGGTTGGTTGGTTTTTGACCAGAGTGATGGTTTGTTAGATCATGAGAATGATGCAATTGGTGAAATTACAGAACCAAAAACCACTTATATGAATAGTCATTTGGAACATCTCAGTGTAGTTGCTGCTTTGTGTATCACTTAGTTGCCAATCAATACAGCTATTCATTAATTGTTATCAGGATCTGTATGCTGTATTTCTGACAAATTCATTTGTCATCAACATTCATCTTCATGGAGTTGTTGGTAAAACGCAAAAATTATAGACTTCACAGGAGTTAATGATAATATATATAAACTAAATATCTAATACCTCTATCTATCTCAGGCATGTCCTATGTGACATGATGTTTATGATTCTATATAATCTCATATATAATATATATGATACACTGCATGGCCACTAGTGGTGAATACATCTGCTGTATGTTGTGATTTATTTTTGTTTCCATTCTCAGGGACCAGATGTGACCAGATCAGGGTCAAAAGGTCACCTGTATCCACTTCTTAATAGTGATGTTATTTGCTATATAAACCCAATATCACACATGGAGCATTTTATTGGTTTTCTAATATCAAATTACATATTATTTGGACGTATTTTGTGATGCCTTGATGTAATATGAAATCTGTAAATATAATTTTCAGATGGCTGTAAGCACATTTTGTGGCTTTTTAGTGCCTTAGTGCCTGAAAATCTATTAATTTGCAATGAAGGCTGCTAAGTATGATACGATTCACAGAACGACTGGATGTAGGCATGAAGATTAGGAGGCTGACATTCTTGGAGATGAATGATAACCAATTACCTGCGATAAGCATTGAACAGCAGCTGTTTTCATTGCATTTTTAATAATTTCTACTTACAACGGCTCAGAGTACAGCTGACCTGTGTGGTAAAATGAATTTTCCTGTTTGTTTTATCAATGAAAGTAGTTTCCAGGGATCATGGAACAAGGTCACCCAAGCAGTTGGGTGTCTTTTGTGTGCTGTACAAGAGCAGATTGTTGGATGATGAAGTATCCATCTATAAAATCGTGACCCTGAGGTCAGGGCCGGTGAGCGGCACAGGTGATTTATTTCCTACTGGGGTCAAAGCAATGTTTTTATGAAACCCTAATGAGCACTAAGGCTTTATTTGTGCTATACCATATTTGTGCTTCTAAACTCCGTGTCTTAAGATGTGGCCATTATCCTTTTTACTGATGATTTTATTCTTTGGAAGCTACACATGATGCAACGTAACACTCCTTTTCCCAGGGTGTGTTTCCAGCACTGGTGTATGCATCAGTAGGCAACAAGATTACGGATGCAGACAGTTAATCTTGTGAAAGATGGGGCTGTCCAACAGTACAATATAAGAAGCAGCGAGTGTTACATTTCAATTAGAACTTTTTCTGTACTCAGCCCACGCATTTTGCTTTAAGCAGTCTTCTTATTAAAGAAGCACATTGCGCTTTGTGCCATGCATTGCATTATCTCAGCCTTTGAGACGGGATTAAAACAACGTGGAGTTGTAGAAATAGGATGACAGTTTAAGCAGACTATTAAAGAAGATGCTGTTTTTGGGTTAATACCCTCAGAATTCACATAAGAAATAATCAGCGAGGATCATTAGGAGAAATATCTCCTAATTGGGCAACATGCAATATATACTGTAAAAGTCATTAGCAATCAGCAGACAAGCACATTGCTCTTTCTCATGAATATTTAAGACAGTTCATACATTACTGAGTATCTTCTGTCTTTGCAGTGTTGTCTGATCCTTGTGTTTAGTCAGGATCTGACATCTTGAGTTTGAGCTAATGCTTTAGGGCAGCCCAGATGACTCTGGTGTAAGCTGCAGGGAGATGTGTGAGGAAGGACACATACAGAGGGATAATACTGCTTAAGTAGCTGTTTAAAATATCTGTTAGGTAGCCTTGATGAGTAGGAAACTGCATCTCTGGAACAGACGATGACAGAAATTCTAAGCAAGGTCTAAACAAATAAAGAAATTCTGTACAGAAAAAATGTCTTACAAAATAATAAAACAAAAACATTTCTACATATAAAATACTGACTATAAAGAACAGTGAAATAGTAATAATCTAAATCAAATCAATATTTGGTGTTTTCTTAGAGTTTTTTCAAGCATCTTAGAGATGCTGCTGTAGTTCTTCTGGAGACGTTGGCTATTACACTTGCATCTGCTTCTCCAGATAAAACCAGACAGCCTTCATTATATTGTAGTTTTAATCTGAAAAGTGATCTATTGCTTAATATGTTACTGTCTTTAACAATATACAGTACAAGCATTTCTGTATAATGTTTATTATTTTAATTCTTAGAAAGTAAATGTTTCAAAATCTACAAATTCGACCCTTTTGTACCTACAATTCTACCCTTTCTACCCTTTTCTACTGACTCTGTAATGCGAAAGACATTTTATATTTATGTAGAAAGAATAAATAAATAAATACATACATACATAAAACGGTACAGACTCTGGATGTACCAGAGCAGGATAAAGCGCTTGCTGAAGATGAATGAATGGAAATTAGGGTGCATAAGACTTTTCTATAGTACTATAATTCTAATGAGTTAAATAAGAAATGTGGCAAGGCAGGATTTACTGCCTTCTTTAAATGTGTGTGGTCTGTGCAATAAATCATACTTACTTTTCTCATTTCCCCCATTATACTACGTCAGGTTGCTTTGACATAGCTGTAACTTTTATTGGACAGGCTTCAAGGAAGAGGCCATGTTGTAAAATATGTTGCTGTGAAAACACATGTGCTACATTATTTTTCATTATTTCATTATTATTCATTTCAAATGTTCAGTCAGAAGTTTATCAATGGTTACTACTATGCCAAGTGTGCTTACAGTTCACCTTTGATACCATCATACTCATAAAGACACACACTAGTTTACATTTCATATAGAAGCATTGCGTATACTTGTAGGGAAGTACACTAGATGCCAGGTAAAAATATGTAAATAATAAATTAATTAATTAATAAAATAAAATAAAATAAATATTTATTTTAATAAATATCTATTTAATAAATAATAATAATAATAATAATAATAATAATAATAATAATAATAATAATAATAATAATAATAATAATGTTGTCAAGCTGCATGGTATGCAAGGAATAAAACTTCTGAACATGCTGTTATTGGCATCGACCCAACATTAATTACTTTTCTACAGTATAACAGCATGCCATGCTGTTTAATTCCTTATCTAATGCACATGTATTTTAATAATATATGAAATTTTAATAAGATAATAATGACATTTCATAATGGTGTCTTACACAATTCATATTGGGAGCCATCTGTACGTTAACATAGTACACAGAGTTTATTTTCTCTTGCAGCTGTTGCTCATGAGAACATGATATGAATCAGTCATTCTCACAGGACTGGCTCATTGGATTTATTGTATTTCTGTAGCAACACTGCATTTATTTCAGGTCCCTGGGTCAACGCTACATTGCTTTTGTTCTGACCTGCTTCTTGTCTTGTACTCCTGCTGCTAGTCTGATGGCCAGACGGTGGGCTAATTGTTTAGGGCGATGCTAATCAGCTGCACCACCAACATGACATGACAACATCTCCATTCTCCAGTCAGATGTAATTAAGTTATTTACACCTAGTTAAAGCCCAAAACGCAGATTAGAAGATGAGAATGATCTACAATCACACTTAACACTGGTCTTACACCTTGTCTCAAAGGCAACTGGGGGTAATAAGAATTGAGAACTGAGGCTTCACAGGCTGTTCCAGATACAAGAGGCCCATAAATTAACATAATCCCTTTGTGCAAGTGTGTTTTCTCATCCCATCTCCCCAATCCAGAGAGGTTTAGCCACAAAAACAAGTTCATTTGGTCGGGATCAACGAGAGTGCAACAGAGATTACTACCTGCTGAAAGGCCGACCTGATTCCTATCAAGCCAGAACGCATCTTGTATCATTGTTTAATAAGACTGCTATAAATTGCGGGGATTATGGATCACTTTAGCAGGGGTTACAGAGGTACCATGGGGTGAAACATGAAAACATGTGGCTAATCCCAGACAAATCTGCCTACATTTGTTCCTGGGATTAGTGAGCTTGAGATAAGGGATGGTATTCTGTTGCATTCACCTTCCATATGGCCTTTAATATCCTGCTCTAAACCACTTCCTGTGTCCTCCTGTTTGGTTATTAAGAGTGTTTTTAAAATGTTTTTTTTTTTAAGTGTTAAAAATGTGTTTTATTGAATAATGAAAAGAACGCCAAGCAGAGTCTATGAGCTTGTATTTGCTGTGACTTGGCTAGGCACAAAACAGGTTGTGAAATATGAAAAACAATTCATATAAGCAATGTAAGAATTTTGAAATTATGAAGTTATGGTTCTCAGCATAACTCTCCTAGAGTGTGTTTCATCTATGGACTTGACTTTACTGGCAGTGAAATAAATTATCTATTGTTCTCTAAATGAATACAGACATTTGATTAAGAGAAATATCAATGCATCATTCTTTAATAATAAATTGTACCTGGGGTGAAATACAGGTCTGGCTGGTTGTGTGAGTTATCTAATGTATGTAAAAAAAAAAATTAAATTAAAAAAAGGATTAAATCTACTTCCTTGGATTAACACACCCTCTGACCTGTGAGTATACATCTTATTGAGCTCACCCTGCACTCACGCTAGCTTTTAGTGAAAAAAAAGAGTTGAATATTTGGTTTGTGGTGAAATAATAAACCTATGTAACAGCAGTGCATTACTGAGAGCAGAGGACGCAGCACCAACATCAGATTTCATCGGAATCAAATGCATTGTATCTTTATTTCAATCAATTCAAAGGTACACTTGAACTGTCCATTTACACCCCACTAGTCCTGACCACAAAATGGAGATGATGCCATTGCATTAGATGGCCAGGGATATTGGCAGCTATGCAATAGACCAACAAAATATCTTGATGCCCAATCAGGGAACTGAACCACCAGCCTTCTTATCACTAATGTACAAGTTGTCTCTAGTGAGACACAGCCCAATAGAAAAAGATAGCGCAAGCCTAATGCACTCTTGTTCATGACAAGTTGGACTGGCCAGATAAGTTGTAGATATTTCTCACTGTGAAAGAGATCATTCCTGTAAAAATCTAAGCCAGTTTAAAAACAGAAGATAAAGACAATTCACTTGACAAGTTTGGGTACTTCCAGGCCTTTAGCTCAAACAGATCATTCATAATGTGTTGTTTAATTGGTGCTACTCTGCTGTTGCCCTCTGACTAGATAGCTTTAGGCTGATGACCCTTTTCATTTAGACCGTCTCAGGGGCAATGGAGTCATTGTTTTTAATGGATGTGATCAACACCCAGGTCACACAGCTGAAGGTAAACATGCCTCATTGTGTTTACTTTTACGATAATGATGGATGTAAAGCAGAAGCTTGGTGGTTTTTCTCCTTACACTATGCCTATTCTGATTAAACATTATTTGAGAGTTCGATTTACACACAATCTTGTTGGTTAAATTATAAAAGTTGGCAGACTGAAATGAAATCCTGAAGCATTTTTTTCCCGTCACTTTTTGAATTCATTTTATGACCTTGACAAGTCACACATATTACCAATTAAGAGTAGAAGATCTGTGTCTTTTAAATGTGCTGGTCCATGTTTTCCCCCTATTTGTACATAAATCACAAAGCTTGTCCAGGCTTAAACTCGATCCTGCTAGGATGCCCCCAAACCTCGCAAAACCCTCCCCCATCCCCTCATCTCCACCCCTTTCTCCAGTCTATATATAAGCATGTGTGTGCAGGCCAGATGTAGATGGTATATTCCCTCTGAGACTAAAGCACCATCTGACTGAGCTGTGACATATGCTGTCTAACCCTAATGGACATCAGACGTCTCCCCATTATCCAGACACTATTGATAAAAGCTCTGGAGGCTATTTAATCATACCATTCTGTGTTATGTTTTATATCACTTTGCTAAATGACATTATCTGATGGAATCCTGTAAATTCCTTGAATGAAAGCTCATGTTTTCAGTGTGAGCTCCACTATGTACACAATTGATTTATTACTGATGAATACCTGAAAAACTCATGATGTAACTGTGACCATTTTTCAACCTCACATGGTTCGCTCTTCTCTGTCAGTAGGCTACTTGCCTGGTGAAGAGTGAGAGTGTATAGTCAGGCCTTTAAGCAAGGCCATGGCCAGGACACAACTGAAGCTTTTTGTTCTCCTGCACTGTTTCCGAATCATGTTTTTTCATGCTCCAGCCCATAACAGGTTTCGGATCAGTGATCCTGAAAAGAGTGTGAGGCCGTCTGTCATGTTTCAGTTGTCAGAGAGCTCTTTGTGACATGCCATCTTTGCATACAAGATTCATTTTTACCATTTGAATGCATTTTGTTCTCTAATCTAAACCCAAAGGTGCCTGGTGTAAAGTGCAACATTTTTATAACATATGTAGATCTCCTGATGTCATTTATAATATTTGAAATAATTATATATGCATGGTCTACATTTAGAATATCTTTAAAATTTATTATATAATTTATGCACATAATTTTATATGTATGAGTGGCACCCATTGTACTGCACTCTTTGTATTGCAGTACATCGCTGAAATATTGCTATTACTAATTCAAGACCTTGGGAGTTTAAGATTCTATATGGTAAACATGAGATAATGTTATAAATGTGTTATTTACATGCCATTGAACATATGTAAAAAGTTTTACAACAAAATATTGCTTAAAAAGTATACAAAATGTTGGCTTCTGAGTGGCGCAACAGAAAACTGTTCACCCTATCGCCAGGAAATATCATCAGAAAAAGTTCAAATCCCAACAATGCCACAGCGATCCATGGCCAGGGGTCAAAGGAGCAAAATTGGTCATGCTCTCTGAGTGGGAGGGATGGCATACTCTCTCTTCCCTGTCAGTGACAGCAACAGTAGCCAATCATGCACTCATGTACAGTATGTAGCCAATCGTGTCTGTGCACTCATGTACGCAGAAGAGGGCAGTTAGTGCTTTCTTATGCGTGTGTTACATTGCCGTGTGATGCAGCATGAGCAGCAGTTTAAAAGATATGGCTGGCTGGCTTGGAAGCATGTGTTAGCTGGTAGCGTTCCTGTTTGGTAGCTGTCGTGTGATAGAGGAGACCTGGCTAGTGGGTGGGAATTGGTGATGGGAGGTGACCAAATTGAGGAGAAATTGATTTGAACAAGTATAGAAAATAAACAACTTAGTGTATCTCTGTCTATTTGAGGATATTTTCATCAAAACTAACTAACAAGCATATAGCTCAAGTCTTGCTCAAGTGTGTATAAGAATGAAAAGCAGTAATATATATCCTGCTTAATCCTGACAATAAAATGCAAACAAACATAAAATGTGAAATGCGCATTCAGAAAATGATTGCAGTTTCTGATGTCTTAAAATGACTTTGCACATTTTGTTATAACAGATAACAATTTTGGTCTGTGATAAATATATTTATAATATATTATATGCTGTCATACATGGAGATAGATGTAAGCGTTTATTGAACTGAACATTAAACTGAAGATTGGCCTCTTAATAACTTAATACATCTTTCCAAGTTTGCTTTCTCTCAGGATATTGAGATCATAAATCCAAGCCAATGAGACTTTCCCTTTATAGTGACAGGACCAGCTGCTTCAGTGAAGCCTCGGAGAGACAGCAATACATTTTACAAATCATCACACAGGGATGAATATATTTCACTGTGAAACATACTGGCTTTTTCAATGACTTCACCTTGGTCTGATATGAGAGCTGAATTGTTGCTTGTTGTGCTTTGCTGCTTTACTGAGTTTTTAGTCTGCCGCAGCTTGTGGAGGTTCATCCCCAATAAGGTGGACCTGAATTCTGCAACATCGTTGTTGAGGTCCTTGTCTCTGGACCAGAGAAAGCTGATGTCCTGGCTGCAGAACTACCAGAAATACCAAACACCCCAATATGGCATGTTGCTAGCATGTACACACCCCAAGCCTGAATATTAGCTGTTTGTCACGAAGTAAGCCAGGAAATATGTAAATATATATTTATAATAAATGAAATTTTCATCTCAAACAGTACTAATTGGATATCATTGCACACAAAGTATTTTTAATACAAATGATGTGGAAGAAGTGGGATTGGTTTTCTAGCCTAGTCCTAGAATGGAGTCAATAAACCCACAGGTTTGAGTAGGTTTGAGCTATTTCACCAGCACAGATTATACTGTAGATAAGAGGGTCATCATAGGGTCACCAACTCAATCACTCTTCGTGAAGTCAATAGCATCATCCAGCACACACAGTATATCCCTGAGGGCTGGAAAACCAAATAATAAAACTAGTTTTTCTGCAACCTTGTAAATCTTTTTTATTTATTTATTTATTTATTTATTTATTTTTATTTTTATTTTTTTTACCTACACTGCTTTAAGCAGTAACTCAGATATTATTCTCTATACATACAGTATAAGGTACAGTCTGAAGGCCATAAAAAAGATTACTGTCATTTATATATACAACACAACAAGCCAGAATGACATAAAATAAAAGCCAGAATGACATATACTTCAAAACTGGACTACTTAAAGAAGAAACTCTTTTAGAATGAGAAACATTTAAGTGAGGTCTTCCAGCAGCCTAATTTTATCAGAATAAGCCTCGATAACTCCGAGTCCCAGGCTGTGCCCAAGCCCCTTCTGTTTCATTAGCTACTCCTCCCTTTTCACATTAAAACCCCGATTTAATTTCAGCATGGGGAGAATGAGTCACCAGCATTCCAGCGGCAAAATCTTTTTTTATGGCCTTGAATAGTGAGAGACCTAATGACCCCCTCTAATTACACAAAGTCAATATTGTTGAATTCTAATCCCATCCAGATCTGAACACACTGAGAAATAACTGCCGAGCTCCACCGGTTCGGAGCCACTGCCAAGATGCTGTGATCTGCTTTGTCTATGTGTGTATTTCTGTGCTTTGTCATGTGCTGAAAATTGCCTGTTATAAGTGCCATCATCACACTCCAATAACATGATTCCTGTTATCAGTCCTCAGTATTGCTTTGTTTTTATTGTCCTTTGGGGAATGAGTAATTAATGAAGACCTTAGCACTGTATCAGGTAGTGGAGTGAAGACCTTAGCACTGTTTCAGGTAGTGGAGTTTCGATTGTCTGAGAACATTTGAGGCTTTCAGTATTTTTATATAGTATTCCTATCTATATCTATACCTATATCTATAGCATTCCATATCTATTACATTCATTTTAATTAGGCTACTAGTTTGTTTATATTTTAGGCAATTAAACCAACTGAAAAATAATAACTGCACAAGCAGGATTAAAAAGCAGTCCTGCACATATATCTAATTAATATTATGAACTGGAGTGATGTAGCTGAGGTTAAGGAACTGTCAGGACCAGAATTCATTAACTATGTTGACAGTACTGGCGTTTCTACTTCTGTTGTTCTCGCAGTGCTTTCTAGTTTTTTCAATGTTCAGTGTAGGGGTTCCCAAACTTGGGGTCCATGTGGGGTCACTTGATTTACAAACAAGGTCATGAGAGAAACTCATAATTTCCTGTTCTTCTCTTATCCTATTTTTTTCTTTTTACAAATTAATCTTACCAAATATCGCTATGAAAATGGCTGCTGGGATTTTGAAATGTTACTAGGAGCCATATTCAAACAAGCCACATTTAAAAGAAAAGTGTAAGTGTAAATGTTATTTTAGTCTGCACTATTGTCCTGACACCCTGCACTATTGTAGTTCAGCAATAAAAATGGACAAATTTCTTCATCCATGTATTTCCATTAGTTCCTCAACAAAATCAAGTGACTCTGAAAACAAAAAACAGAAACATTTATTGAATATGGATTTACTATCGTGACTATAACTCATGACCCACTGTCAGTGAAAATGATGGTCCCCTTTTTGAGATTTGTTGTTGTCATTTATGTTACACGTGTTAGTGAAATATATGAGAGAATGTACAAATGTTATAATAATTCCTCAGTTATAAATCTGGAGAAAAAAATTGCCAACACTTGGATTAGTGGTAGAATTTGTATTTAATTAAAAAAGAAAAACTTCAGGTTTATGTCACATTTGTATAACTTTTTGCTCACATTTGTATAACTTTTTAACTGTAAGCTCTGGCCCAGATCATGGCTGAGAAATAATCCCATCATTATCCCACCATGGAGTGGTGGTGGTGTTCTGGCAGGTGAAACATAATCATTCTATGGATGAGTCTGAGCATTTGTTATGGGCATTTAGGCAGAAATCTTTTGTTAGGTGTGATGTGTAAAAGGTCTGAGTAAAATCTGGAATGGCCCTCTGCCAGAAATGCCTGGCAAAACATTTCCAAAAAAAAAAAAAAAAAATCTGACCAATACAGCTGTCCTCCTCTGACCTACCACAACCACAATCGGATCCTGTGTAGGATTAATGGAATGAAAAATAAAAAATAAAAGCAAATCCCCTTTATTGTGCTATCAGCGGATTTACAAAGGATCTCTCCAGGAAGCAATTTGTGCTTAAAGATTAGTACATTTCACTATGCCTTGTCATGCTTTTTCAGTATTTGCTTGGTAAAACAGGAAAGACTGTTCAGACATTCAGTAAGCTACATTCAGGAAAGGATTTGAGGGTAATACAGTATGTATATAATTTTTATTAAGCCCATATAACACAGTAAGATCAATTCATATCCAAAAAATTATAGGCGGCATAGTGTTATGTACACATTTATAAGAAAACTGCATATACCTGCATCTAGTGTGTGGATAGGGATAATAGCAATTACACAATTAGATATTCTTCAGTTTTGGTATTTAAAATGAATGTTTTCTTATTAGTTCATTTCATTTTCTTTGATTTATATAGCAGAAATTGATTTGGTTTACATATCATAAAATAATGCCATGTCTTGCCATTTTTACTATCTGTTAGACCTCTAGAGCTTATACTGTGTGAAATGAAGCTGAAGGATCAGAAATCAACCTAATTTATTTATTTTTAAGTTATAAATATTTGAAGTCATTCAGTGACATCAGCATCTTCATCTCCTTATTTAATATTTTAAATGTAAAAAAAAAATTATAATAAATTCTGCACTTACACTGGCTCTTACATCTCTACTCTGCGCACGTTGCTTCTCTAGAACTCAATTAAAAATTTTGTATGGTAGCACTACTTGTATTGTTCTCCGCTTGATATATCGCTTTGCTTGTATTTCCTCATTTGTAAGACACTTTAGATAAAAGTGTCTGCTAAATGAATACATGTAAATGTAATTTTCCAATATGAGCACAGAATCTAAACAATTCAATTCAGTAGAGCTCATAATTCACTAGTCTGATTGTCTGTGAGCAGACATTGAAAGCAAATATGAGGAACATATCACCATTTGTGAGGCTCTGTGGGAGGACACGCGGTAGATCATTTCTGTCCGAATGGAGTGATTAGGCCGCCTGTCATCTCTATCATAATGTTGGCTCATTAAGGCAATTAATCACAGTAATTAGTGCACGATCATTAACGCAGGTCTAATGACACATGCAAGAATAACAGCGACTTGAATTGCAGCAGCTGCTGTCATAATCGTAATAAATTCTTCAAGGGCTCATTGTGCTTCTCATGCTAGATACAAGAGAAAATGCATATTAAACTTTCTACATGGTGTGTGCTATGGTGAGGAATACACCAAGAGGTATGGGTGATTTTAAATTCCCTAGAATCATGATGCTTTAAAAAAAAAAAAAAAAGGATCTGCTGATCCTTTAATCTTTACAAAGATTAATTTAAAATGTATCCTTACGATTAAGTTCTTATTTGTGGTTTGAAACTGGAGCAGTTCTGCGAAACTGAAAACCATTAGATTAGTTAGTTTTGCCCTAACACTCTCATTATAAACGTTTCCTTTGTATGCAAGGCATGTCTACTTTTATTTTTCTAAAACAAATATATGCGATGTCTACTGTATGTGCTTTGCAGAGCAATCAATAAAAAACTGAGAAAAGAAGCGATGTAGCACTGTCCGTGTTTCAATCTTCAAGGTGGCACATGCAGGCAGGTGTGTAATCTCCCACTGTGCTTGATTTAGGAGCTGAAATTGGATGTTCACATTCCCAGAGCAAAGGAACCATTAGACTTCATGCAGCATCACTCCTGTAAATCACTGCGCTGTCAATAAGTGTAGCGCTTACATATTAAAAAAAAAAAAAACTGCTCACATTCTCATATGAGCGCCTGCCAGTGATAAAATCTATCCCTTGGTGGTAGTTTCTGCATTAGTCATTCCAGCCCCTCCAGCTCCATCACTCCACACACATACAATCATCTACTCAGCACTTTTTAAGGAGGCTATTTATCCCAGGCTGCATACTGAATTCAAGCACTTGTATTAGATTGAGGTTTGAAAATGTTTATGTATTAAGGATTATATGAATTATATTATGTAAGGATCATTACATCAGAGAGCATTTGTTAAAGGTCAGACTGGTGTAGTTTTTTGCAGATATATTTTTGTATTAATCACTCCGGTTATAAATTTGCAAGACAATCAGTTCTTAACAATGGAGATATTCATTTACATTGTAAGACTGAAAAATATGGGTGTGTTAATAAGTGTTAATTCAACACTGTTGGGGTTCATTCAATTCATCACTGTGAATTTAACCCCTTAAACATCCAGGACTCTTCCAGATTTATATTCCTCCTTTTAACTACAGTTCCCTCTGAAACTATTGGAATTTGTTCAATTGTTTTCACTGTAAACTGAAGACATTTGGGTTTGAGATCAAAAGATGAATATGAGATGAGAGTTTATCATTTCAGCTTTTATTTCCTGATATTTATACTGTATGTAGATTTGTTAAACAACATAGAACATAGCACATTTTGTATTAAACCATCCAATTTGTAGTCGAGCAAAAATATTGGAAGTCATCTGTGAAACATGGTGGAGGTAGTGTCATGGCTTGGGTTTGCATGGCTGCTTCTGGAACAGGCTCACTAATATTTATTGATGATGATGTAACTCATGATGCTAGCAGCAGAATGAATTCAGAAGTTTACAGGAACCTTTTGTCTGCCAGTTTACAGAGAATTGCATCAAATTAATCGGGAGGATCTTTATCATGCAGAAAGACAATGATCCAAAACATACTGCCAACTAAACAAAAGACTTTATCAGGGAGAAGAAGTGGAAGTTTTAGACTGGCCATGTCAATCACCAGACCTCAAGCCAAGTTAGCATCATTTCACCTCCTGAAAAGGAGACTGAGGGGAGAAACCTCCCAAGGGATGCAACCAAATATTTATATTATTTATTTACTTTCATTTACTTCAAGACTTATCTGTTCCTATAATTTTGCTTGCCTGAAAGTTGGGTGGTCTGATACAAAAGGTTCTATATTTTATGTTGTTTAACACATCTAGATGTAAATACCAGGAAATAAAAGCTGAAATTGTAAACTCTAGTCTCATATCCATCGTTTGATCTCAAACCCAAATGTCGTTGGTGTACAGCACAAACAAATGGCTTGGCCTTGCCGTTCCAATAGTTTCGAAGGAGACTGCACATGGATGATTCCGTGATCGGGGTGCACATTTATGTCCCACTGATATTACATTCACAAATATGGATGTAACATAAACACAAAAGACATTTTAAACATAGGTAAAGCGTCCTTCATTACAACATTTTCATTTTTCATATAAATAATTGAAAACATTAATAAAAAAAAACTTTTGCCCACTATAACTCTCAGCATATACAGTAACTCCACTTTATCTAGAAATATAAGCACCGAACATCTCAAGTTTGAAACGTCCTTTTCCATGAGTCACCCATTATAGGTTATTTATATTACACTGTAGCTTAGTTATTTTGTGTATTTGCTAAGAACATAAGAGCTTTTATTGTCATAAAAGAAACATTGTCAAATGAGACATTGTTGCCTGAGATGGTTAAACATATTTATTGAGTGTTTAATTGGATGTTTTCTTAGATTCAGTGCTGAAAGGTGTTTAAAAGTTACTAAACAGCATGACGATCATGAAACCACCCATATACTGTAGTACCTTCACTCAGGGCCATAACCACCATAGACATTGAGGGGGACACGTCCCCCAATAATAAAATATGGCCAAAATGTCCTCCCCGATATTTGATATTTTTGATGCTGCTCTGCTGCACTCCATTATACACCACTATGTATGATGTTAAGATGACAAAAAGTTTTAAAAGTTACATTTTTAGGGTGGCCTGCCTCATCAATGTCAAAATGTTTGAGATGGCCAATCAAATCAAAGAAGGTGGGCTTTACTGTTCACAGAAGTCATGCGACGCTTCAGTTTTAACGATGAAAGAATGTGAGGTAAGATGTAAGTAGGGCCGGACTTAGCACTAGGCAAAGGTAGGCAACCGCCTTGGGCCCCCAGAAGCCAAGGGCCCCCTAAAAATGCAAATTATATATATTTTTAATTATTAATGCTAAATAATGGGCCCTATTTTTATATTTTTCTATTATTATATTCAAGACCCCAGAAAACTAAATCCGCCCCTGGGTGTAAGCTAAATAGCTAAAGTTTAATATTTGACAACTGTGTTAAGTTTTAATGACCAACAGTGATATCCAGGGATGCAAATATTTACGTGATTCAAGTAATGTAAAGCATTATTGTAAATGTGATGAGACTAGAAACACTAACGGAGCCGTTTTCAGCATATTAGGCATAAGATGAAGAATGAATGTGCACATATTGTGAATGAATGTAATGAACGTAATAACCTGGCTTTCCTGGTGGCCTTTCAGTAAATTCACTTGTCAAAGAACTTGTCATAAATCTCAGTGTGGGAGAGTTATCATCCTCAGACTTAAACTAGAACATGGTAAAAGATGTGGATTTGACTCAAGTGTGTTTTTCAGTTGTGGCTGGAACATTTATTAAAATAAAAATATTTTTTGCGAATCTAGTTCTTTAACTATTTTTCTTTATTCTTTTAATCCTTTAATTTTCTTTTGTGGACAATAAACCCCCAAGTGTCTGCAACTAATGTATTTTGATATGTCTTTGTCAGGTCTGTGCTCAAAACGTTAAAGGGATAGTTCACCTAAAAATTTAATTTCTATTATCATTTACTTAACATAAAAGAAAGTGTCCAAGTGTTCAAGACTTGGTTACAGTCTTGTCTTCACTATTAGTGTCACTGAAATTACAGAATAACCCTGAATAAAATGCTTTAAGTTGAATAACCGAATAATAAACTGAGAGGTTCATTTAATACTGCCATTCAATGCTGGGAATTTTACTACATAACTTACAAATCCTACACAAACCTGCCATATATGGAATCATTGTGTACGTATAAAACATCGCACTATAGACGTCTTTTCAGAGTCAGATGTTAATGCTTACATTGAAGTTATTAGTAAATTGGCATAATTCATGCAGCCCTTAGTTAGGAGGTATTATGAAAGCAGGGTCAGATCTGCCATAGCTGACTGACCTGATGGATGAAACCCCACGGTGACCAGCTGGAACTCACCGTCGTGTTGTGCATGCTTTACTCTCCGGAATTTACATAACAATAGCACACTTCATTCATTACACTTCAGCAAGCCTGTGTGTGTGTGTGTGTGTGTGTGTGTGTGTGTGTGTGTGTGTGTGTGTGTGTGTGTGTGTGTGTGTGTGTGTGTGTGTGTGAGAGAGAGAGCCTGATCCCTGACAACATCCCTTTGATTTAATCTCTGCACCTTTATTATTTCAATATCAGTTTTTCAGTTTTCATGTGCTTTATTGGTGTGACAAACAATTGTACACTGTAATTGTGTAGGTGAGAACTTGATTTCTAGTTTTGTTTTTAAAGTTATTTTGCATAAAGAAAAATACTTTGTAAAAGTGAACTACTTCCTGTCTGTGATGTTATATACGTAAAAGGGAGAAACACAGAGAGAGATTCTAACAGTATTGTATCTAATTATCTAATTACATAGATAGCAATTAGATATACTCAGTAATTGAGGGAAATTTGTTTTATTTTCCCATTAAGTTAATTACAGCTTTTCCTAATTGCATACACACAATTCTCAGAAATATACTTCAGTGTCACAGAATGATCACTGCCGCCATGCTATCAGATTAAAACGTCCCACATAGACATTACATGTCTGTCTCAAAACACAATGTTACGACCCTTGGAGAGGAGAGAAGCAGGATGCATTTGCAGGGGAAAGTGGTCAGTTTAATAGGAACAGTTCAAATGATAATAAACATAAAGGACTTCAGTTCAAATAATAATAAACATAAATGTATAAACAGGAATGTCACCGTTATCCAAAGAAGGTAGAACTAATCCAAATAAGAAACACAGTAAAATACACGCTAGGCTAGACGGTGGTCTGGGAACCACGAATTACGAGCTAAGGAAAACTAACGCGAGGCTAGAAAGGTGGTCTGGAAACCATGAATTACGAGCTAAGGAAAACAAATGCGAGGCTAGAAAGGTGGTCTGGAAACCACGAATTACAAGCTAAAGAAAACAAACACGAGGCTAGAAAGGCGGTCTAGAAACCACGAGACAAGAGCGAAGGGAAAAAAGCGCACGGTTAAACACATCTAAGCTACACTAACGCTAATACTCCGCGCCAAAGCAGAAACAGAGTGGCGTATTTAAACACAAAGAAATCACATCAATCACATGCCCAAATCAATGTCAGCTGAAACTCGTAATTACACAATAAACACGAACCAATGAGAAAACGGGGCAGAGACATGACACAAACCAAAACATGAGCACATGGGGAAACACAGGAGGCGGAGACATGACGTGAGTCCATGAATGAAACGTACATCGGAGAGTTTTTGAATGGCGCTGGAATGTGCGCAATGGAATGCGGAAGTATGCCACTCGCCACTCCTTGCCGAGTCGCGAGCGCTAGAGAAGGGGAAACCTAACAGAGCCCCCCCCCCAAGGCGCGGCTCCCGAAGCACCGCAAGTTCTATCCAATTTGGTGGACCTGGGCCCCTGGGCAGGATCCTAACTTCTGCCCTCCAGGACCTGAGGCTGGTTATGTCCAGTGTCCCGTAACCGGAGCAGAGCGTGTCGGGTTTTCCTGTGGAACTTGGATGAGAACTTGGACGAGAACTTGGACGAGACTGGTGCTTGAACCGATGCCTGGTCTGGATCTCGGAGCTGCGTGTGACCTGGTGCTTGGCCTGGATCTCGGAGCTGCGCGCGACCTGGTGCTTGGCCTGGATCTCGGAGCTGCGCGTGACCTGGTGCTTGGCCTGGAGCTGGACCTGGTGCTTGGCCTGGATCTCGGAGCTGCACGTGACCTGGTGCTTGGCCTGGAGCTGGACCTGGAACCAGGATCGGAGTCGGCTCTGGAACCAGGATCGGAGTCGGCTCTGGAACCTGGATCAGAGACAGGCTTGGAAACAGACTCGGAGAAAGGCCTGGAAACAGACTCTGAGAAAGGCTTGGAAACAGACTTCGAGACAGGCTTGGAAACAGACTTCGAGACAGGCTTGGAAACAGGACAGAGAACTCGGTTAGACCGAAAACCATAGACAAAATCAAAAACTTGGTTGGAAATTAAATTGGAGACAGGGATGGAGACCGGGCTGGAGACAGAGGAGGAGACAGGGCTGGAGACAGGGCTGGAGACAGAGGAGGAGACAGAGGAGTGAGCTGGGTTGGAAACGGAGCTGGGAGTTACATCAGCCGCTGAACTGAAAAGGACAGCAAAAACATATCCAGAAATTAAACCTATGTAGCTAGCAATGAAATCAGGAACTGGACTTGGAACTGAACTAGGAACTGGGCTAGGAACTGGGTCGGAACCTGGACTTGGAACTGGACTAGGAACTGGACTAGGAACAGGGTCGGAACCTGGACTTGGACATGAAACCGAACTAGGAACTGGACTGGAACTGGGAACGGGAGCAGGACTGGGAACAGGATTGGGAACAGGACTGGGAACCTGACTGGGAACAGGATTGGGAGCAGGACTGGGAACAGGACTGGGAACCTGACTGGGAACAGGATTGGGAGCAGGACTGGGAACAGGACTGGGAACCTGACTGAGAACTGGATCAGAGATTGGCCTTGGAATAGGGCAAAAATCTGGACATGGACTTGAATTAGGGCAGGAACCTGGACCTGGACTGGGACTTGGACATGGACTAGGGTTAGGGCAGGAACCTGGACATGGACTAGCTTGAGAAGAGGTCATCCCATGGACCTCAGACATGGACAGGGCAGGAGTGGAGGTTTTTCTCGAACCTCTGACGAGAACATGGCTTGGGCGGAGGTCTCCTCGTGGACCTCCGGTGTAAGCAGGCCAGGAGAGGAGGTTTCCTCTTGAACCTCTGGCTGCAGCTTGGGGCTGGAGGTCGCCTTGTTAACCTCCAGAGGCAGCTCCGCTGTGGAGACCTTCTGCTGGGCCTCAGGCTGGAGCTCGGGGCTGGAGGTCGCCACGTTAACCTCACTGAGCAGCTCCGCTGTGGAGACCTTCTGCTGGGCCTCCGGCTGGAGCTCGAGGCTGGAGGTCGCCACGTTAACCTCCAGGTGTAGCTCCGCTGTTTTTAAAGTTATTTTGCATAAAGAAAAATACTTTGTAAAAGTGAACTACTTCCTGTCTGTGATGTTATATACGTAAAAGGGAGAAACACAGAGAGAGATTCTAACAGTATTGTATCTAATTATCTAATTACATAGATAGCAGTTAGATATACTCAGTAATTGAGGGAAATTTGTTTTGTTTTCCCATTAAGTTAATTGCAGCTTTTCCTAATTGCATACACACAATTCTCAGAAATATACTTCAGTGTCACAGAATGATCACTGCGGCCATGCTATCAGATTAAAACGTCCCACATAGACATTACATGTCTGTCTCAAAGCACAATGTTACGACCCTTGGGGTCATGGAGAAAAGCAGGATGCATTTACAAGGGAAAGTGGTCAGTTTAATAGGAACAGTTCAAATGATAATAAACATAAAGGACTTCAGTTCAAATAATAATAAACATAAATGTATAAACAGGAATGTCACCGTTATCCAAAGAAGGTAGAACTAATCCAAATAAGAAACACAGTAAAATACACGCTAGGCTAGACGGTGGTCTGGGAACCACGAATTACAAGCTAAGGAAAACTAACGCGAGGCTAGAAAGGCGGTCTAGAAACCACGAGATAAGAGCGAAGGGAAAAAAGCGCACGGTTAAACACATCTAAGCTACACTAACGCTAATACTCCGCGCCGAAGCGGAAACGGAGTGGCGTATTTAAACACAAAGAAATCACATCAATCACATGCCCAAATCAATGTCAGCTGAAACTCGTAATTACACAATAAACACGAACCAATGAGAAAACAGGGCAGAGACATGACACAAACCAAAACATGAGCACATGGGGAAACACAGGAGGCGGAGACATGACGTGAGTCCATGAATGAAACGTACATCGGAGAGTTTTTGAATGGCGCTGGAATGCGCGCAATGGAATGCGGAAGTATGCCACTCGCCACTCCTTGCCGAGTCGCGAGCGCTAGAGAAGGGGAAACCGAACACACAAATAAAAAATGTGTATCAAAAACAAACAAAGCCAATTAGAAATAGGAATGCTGGGAATGATGACCCTCACCTAGAGGCAATTTAGCATAACCATTCCCCCTTACAGAATGTTTTTGAACCTGGAAGTAGCCCATGCATACATGGGGAGAATAAGTGAAACTCTAGAAAGTAACCCAAGCTCAAGATCAAACCGGGGACCTGTGAGGTGGCAATGCTACCCAATGCACCACCATTCCACCCCTGTAAATAAACAGTAAACCAATAAACTTGTCAATTTTTTTTAAAGGCTGTCTTGGTTTTTCCTGGCCAAGCAACAGGCAAACATTCTCCTACCATGACTAATCCAAAAGTAGGAAGTGGGTCATTCCATCTCAAGTGGTCCAATTGTAAATTGTAAAGTTGGCTGGTTTTTACTTTTTTTTGTAGTGATTACTTGTATGTATTGGCATTGTTTTTTGTTTGTTTGTTTGTTTGTTTGTTTGTTTTTTACTTGGTTTAACTGCGACAGCCATCTTTCTGTCATGGAACACAACAAATTTTGGTTATACAGCTGTTTACGGAAACCTCAATATCTCAGCTCAGGATTTTTGTGTATATCTCATACTAAAAAGTTTTAGATCTTCAAACGAAATACAACATAAAACAAAGGCAACCTGAGTAAACACACAATACAATTTTTATTTATTGAAGTGTAAAATGAATACAGTCCTCTTTGAGTCCCTAGAGAGTTATGTTAATTTACCTTACAGTCAAAAACAGTTTGAATCAAGGAATTGATTTAATCGGAGAAGGAAGATGACTTGGATTTGACTCGGAGTTGGTAAACATGCTCTCCTGCCAAAGCATACATTACCTTCAATACTGGTAGACAGACTGAAATTAAACTGTACTTCAATATAGCTAATAGAGCTGCTGTACGTACTGTATCTCTGACTAAAGACAGAAGGGAATGAGGGTAATGTAGTTAATGAGGATGATGTACGTTACTCCATACAACTTTACAGTATGTGAGGCAGGTAAACATTGCTCTAGCACTCTATGGAGATTCATGTCCAAGTAACACATTGTTTCATGATCTTATATGATCTTATTCTCAGAAAGTAACAAATAACGGGAACACCTATTCCTTCTTTGTTTGTTTGTTTTTTTACTGTATCACTCATTATGGTCCTCATTGCACCGCAAGTTGTCTTCTTCTTTCTCTATGTCGTCCCCCACCTTTTCCCCTGTGTGTTCATTGCTGCTCTTTTTCATTCTTACTGAACACATCTGTGACCTTTTAAAGTAGAGACATGAATAAAATATGTTGATGTTTGTTGCTCATTAGCAATATTTAATTTTACCTTCTGAGTCGCATAGAAAGCCAAAGACAATGTGTGAGCAGTTCTGTTAAAATTGTTTCCTGTTTTGGAGGCTTAGTATACAGAAGACTTTGGGTATGGAATTTGGGTGTCACAGTTTGGTTGTTCACACCAGTGTTGTTCACATTCTGTGAACAATACTGGTGTGAACAACCACTTTTAAGTGGTTTGCAGTTTTCTCAAGTGCTAAGAGACATTTCCTGAAACCCTGCAACATTTTCTCTTAAAACAATTTCTGTCTTAACACTTCACACCTCCATGTTAAAATAAAAAAAGCCACTTCAAAAGCATAGCCTTTTCTATCAAAACCAAACTTTCCCTTTAGGTGACATGCAAAAGTCATAAAGTAGGCTATGTCAAGTGGTTTTAAATGTGCTGAGTATAGCGCTCTAATCCTTTGATTTTTGCTAAGATTGCTAATGCTAAATTGTCAGCCAGTGACAGTAATTGTAAGGATGCAGAGCCTGCTGGGGAGAAAAAAAAAGTTAATCTCCTTTGCTGTGTTGTGATGACAGGAACAGAAGACAGAAGACTCTTATATTTTAGACTCTTATATTTTATCAGTCTGGTAGTCCTGCAAACAGTGATAACACCCGAGGCAAGTTTTATGATAAATCCAACTTTTTGTCCAATTTTCACATTTTTAAGCAATTAGCCCTCACATGCAATAAAAAATGCATGGAAACAATCTATTTAGAAGTACATTTTTAAAGGTTTTTTGATGGAGAAGAATCTGGACTCCCCATGATTAACAGTTTAATATCCCTGCCTAATCCATATTGTGGGATAGCCCAGTCACCCTAGTGAGTGACTGGGCTATCCCACAATATACTGATTTAATTAATGAGCTCTTATGGGCATTTAGGAGTTTATTCAAGCTGCAACTTGAAAGAGCAGACATACTAGCTACAATGACCAATGCAAAATCCCAAGGCTTGAGATCAGTTGCTCTGGTAGAAAGACCAGTCACCTCATTATTAATACAAGCTGATGAAGCCTTATGTGTAAAACCACACTGCATATACTGTACAAAATACAATTACAAAAGAGGTGACATACTGATTTGCAAAACATATGATACTCTGTTGAGTGCAAGTTATACCTACACGTCTCAAAAAAGTTGGGACGGGAGCAACAAAAGGCTGTAAAAGTAAGTGTTACTAAAAAGAAACATTTATTAGGTTAATTGGCAACAGGTCTGTAACATGATTGGGTATAAAAAGAGTATCTTAGAGAAGCAGAGTCTCTCAGAATTAAAGATGGACAGAGGTTCACCAATCTGCGAAAAACTGCGTCTACAAATTGTGGAACAATTTCAGAATAATGTTCCTCAATATAAAATTGCGAAGACTTTTAATATCTCATAATCTACAGTACATAATATCATCAAAAGATTCAGAGAATCTGGAGAAATCTCTGTGCACAAGGGACAAGGGTGAAAATCAATATTGTGTGCCCGTGATCTTCGGGCCCTCAGGCAGCACTGCATTAAAAACAGGCATGATTCTGTAATGGAAATCACCGAATGGGCTCAGAAACACCTCCAGAACTTATTGTCTGTGAACACAGTTCGCCGTGCCATCCACAAATGCAGGTTAAAGCTCTATCATGCAAAGAAGAAGCCATCTGTGAACATGATCCAGAAACGCTGCCGTCTTCTCTGGGCCAAAGCTCATTTAAAATGGACTGAGGCAAAGTGGAAAACTTTTCTGTGGTCAGACAAATCGAAATTTGAAATTCTTTTTGGAAACCATGGACGCCGCGTCCTCCAGACTAAAGAGGAGAGAGACCATCCGGCTTGTTATCAGCGCTCAGTTCAAAAGTCTGCATCTCTGATGGTATGGGGGTGCATTGGTGCCTATGGAATGGGCAGCTTGCACATCTGGAAAGGCACCATCAATGCTGAAAGGTTTTAGAGCAACATACGCTTCTATCCAGAAAACGTCTTTTTCAGGGAAGGCCTTGCATATTTCAGCAAGACAATGCTAAACCACAGACTGCATCTATTACAGCAGCATGGCTTCATAGTAGAAGAGTCCAGGTGCTGAACTGGCCTGCCTGCAGTCCAGACCTTTCACCAACTGAAAACATTTGGCGCATCATGAAACGAAAAATACGACAAAGAAGACCCAGGACTGTTGAGCAGCTGGAATCCTGTATCAGACACATCTGGGACAGCATTCCTCTCCCAAAACTCCAGCAACTGGTCTCCTCAATTCCCAGATGTATACGGATTTTTGTTAAAAGAAGAGGGGATGCTACACAGTGGTAAACATGGCCCTGTCCCAACTTTTTTGAGACGTGTTGCTGCCATCAAATTCAAAATTACATTGTTTTTTCCTTAAAATAGTACATTTCCTCAGTTGAAACATTTGATATGTTTTCTATGTTCTATTGTGAATAACATATGGGTTTATGAGATTTGCAAATCATTGCATTCTGTTTGTATTTATATTTTACCCAGCGTCCCAACTTTTTTGGAATTGGGGTTGTACTTTTTGGGACAGTCACTAGAATGCAATGCAATGCAATGTTCACACTTTGTAAGTCACACAAAACAGCTCCTCGTCTATTGAATTTCTGCCTCCAAAGCATCGGTGAAGGCAAACAACTTCCTCATCACTAGAGTTAAATCTTTATGTAATCTGATAATAATAAATACTGTATAATCAACATAGCTGTGTGGTTATACTAGCTAGGGCTGGTAAGAGTGTGCTTACAGTGTGCACATTGTGCAGGCCACTATGTGAAAACACCCTATGTTTGCCTGAAGTTGATATCTGTGAAATTATTCCTATAAGCACACATCAAGGGTATTGATAGCGCATTGATTCTGTATGTGTCCAGAAAGTTGTGAATTCAAATCCCAAGACTGTCAGAGAGCTGGTGTTGGACCCCAAAGTGAAGTCTTTAACTCCAAACTGCTCAGCTTTATGCTTGGATTGGATTCTATCTCACTTAGCAAGTTGATTTGTGTTAACTTGCATGCTGAATGGATGCATGTAAAGAGTTCAACACATAAAAGTCCTAAACTTTATTGTTGTTGTTGTTGTTTTTTTATTGCATGAAAGAAAGCATGTCACAAGGATCATACAGTATGATAACGCATAGTAAAGTACAGAGTGTACTGTACATGAGAGAATTGGTTATCAGTGAGCAATGTCCAGTAGGTGGCAGTAATTTGCTTGTGCTGGTGTTGCAGCATAAAAGTCCACTAGCGCCATCTGCAGGATTCTGCAATTGTGAAACGTGTTTTGTTTTTAAGGCCTGAAGGTGAAGTAGCTTGTCTCCACCAGCTTGACAACTGCGCCCACGTCAGCAGGCAGCTGAAGACAAATATTAGACTAAAGTGTGTGTGTGTGTGTGTGTGTGTGTGTGTGTGTGTGTGTGTGTGTGTGTGTGTGTGTGTGTGTGTGACTGATGAAACTTTCCAAAACCAAATGAGCCAGAAAGCATAGAAGACAAACATGAAAACATTAGATCTTACTTAGTTCCAAAAAAATGTGAATGAATATGAGACCAAATCTATTCTCCTCATACCATACTGTAATTTGCTATGTTTAGTCACAAAAATAATGGAAAATCTAGCGCGTATGCCAAAATATTTAGAGCAGATACTACAGCGCATGTGATGTTTTACCAGCCAAATAAAGCAAATAGGTCATAGTTTGGACTAAGCCCTAAAATACCCTCCTCCAAATCACAAACCACTATTCGTGTATTACATCAGAGGTCATACGTCAATGCGAGAATTATAGCTCAAAGCATGTGCTAATGACAAATTGTTAAAGGAACGACACAAGTCCCTCAGTCATTCACTAGCATGTGATGTATGGATCTATTTCAGCTGCTGATTCATAGCCGCGTCCTTCACCCCCGCTGCCACCACAGAAAAGAAGAAGCTGGGCATGAGTGAGCGGATGTAGAGAGCAGCCCAGGGGATGGGGTGAGCCAGGAGCACCTCTCTCCTCTTGCGGTTCACCACTCGCACAATCTCACACGCCAGGGCTTTAGGGCTCACACCGTGAGTGGTAACTTTGCTTAAAATGTCTAGAGAAGGAGAGCACTGAGGTGAGGCTGGGAAAATATTAAATTATGGACCCTCAAAGATGCCATGCATTAATGTTTTTATTCCTCCCAAACTACTACTTTTCCTTGTGGTTGGAGTGGTACCAACCATCAAGGGAACATGAACTGAACCCTGACATGTATCATTTACCTGGGTAAATTATAAGCTTTTAGAGTTCAAGGTACATCAGTGGTCCTATTGTGTGCCATAAATTATTTTCAAAAGTGAAAGATTACCATTAATGGTACCACTCTGGCGCCAAGGAAAAATACAGAGACTGTAGGGTTAAGGAGTGTTTCGAGTTTAATATTAACTAGTCAGCTAGCATCGTTTTATTCCATAACTACTAGACTGCTGAGGAAAATGACTGAAACTAGGATTCCTTAACAGTTGATATCTTACTCTTCCCAATTATCAATTAAAAGTTAGCGTCTGTACATGATTTATCTGTTCATTATAAGACAATAAGGCAACACAACGTTACCTATGAGCTCAGTTTTGGTCCAATCATGTCAAATATACCAATTTGACAGGATAACATGATACAAGGAACCTTTTTGCTAGGCTAGCTAACTACTGTAGCTCACTTAGCTATCTTAGATAGTGATGAACAAAATCTGTTTTTATGATATATTTTGATAGGTTTGGCCACTGGTTAGTAAGTCACTGAGAGTATAAAAAGACTGAAATCCCACTGGTATCTGTCACAAACACGAGCTAGCTAGCTAGCAGTTAACTAACCAGCTAGTTATTGAGGCCTGAGGACACAATGACATGTCCATTCTTCATATCATAAATTCTTATGAATGATACTGCATTTTGTGATGTATAGAAATGGGGGGGAAAAATTAAACAACTGATTATTAGTTTTCATGGATAAAAAATACACAATGGGGGGTACTTTAAATCCCATCACTGCCCACTGTTGAGTCCATGAAAAGGGATCTAACTGCTCAGCTCTGTTATGTTATTGTAATCCATTCCATGTCTAGGTCACAGTGGATAAATACTGTCAGATTAAACAATATGTTAACAAATAGGAGACTGGTATATTCCGGCATATTTTTCACAGGTATTTAGAAAAACCTGCATACGCTGGTTCAGACTGTGCATGAAAATTAACTGGAATGGTCATGCTGCTTTGTCGTTTGCGTGTTTTTGTGTACTGGTGTGTAATTACTCACATGCCCACAGGGCGTTGGTGGGCTCAGTCGGGGAGGGGGTGGCTTCCTGGGCTGTAGCGTTGATGAACGTGTGGTTGATTGTACTGACAGAGATGCCGTACTCCTCCACTTCTGCTCTCAGACAGTCGAAAAACGCCTGCACCGCATGCTTGGAGGCGGCGACTCGAACACACAACGAATAACATTAACTCAGTAAAACAGTATCTGATCGATGTGTGGGACATGCTATGATAAGAGCAAATCAAGCATACAGTACATTAAGTGTCATTTGGGAAAGGTTTAAAGTAATAGTGTCAATTTCTCTTTAGACATTCATGCTATATTATTACATTTAAGTTTAAGAGACAATATTAAAATCTTACAGGAGGTGCGAAACGGGACAGCAAGTCTCCCTTGGATGCTGTTGACGATTACGAAATGACCTGTTCTCCTGGCAATCATTAACGGCAGAATACCTAGTCACATGGAAACACCATTCTAACAGACTTGTAAAATTGTGACTTATTGAATAAGTGGAATTAAGGTTCTAACATTCGTACCCTTTGCCAAAGTGATGGGCCCAAAGTAGTTGACGTCCATGATGATTTTGTCCATCTCCAGTGAGAGGTTCTGTACTGGGGCTTTGACCTTCATGCTGCCGTTACATATGAGCACATCCACGTATCCGTAGCATTCGCTAATCTCTGTAATCACATCCTCCATGGTGTCTATGTCACTGAAGTCCAGCAACACCAACTTGGGTGGAAAGGTCTTCAACAGGAAAAACAGATAGCAGCCACCAGAGAGATGTAAACCAGAAACCATTATAATGGGTGGAACAAGTCATAATGAGCCCCATGTTAGACAAAAATAGACTAATGGGCTCAAAGTTCACAGAAACTTTCGACCTTGCAGTGCAGTAATTACATTTGACAGGGTTGGTTGGAAATGAATAACATTTGATAAATACAATTATACCCAGAAGTATTTAAAATAAATCATTAATTTTAAATAAACACAAACAAAATGATGTTTTTAAACTGCTCTCAGTCCCCAGGAACTTCATGTCCTGTTTCCTTGAGGGTATAAAAAATAATTAGTATAAATAATTCAGATTTAATTTGCAGGAAGAGTCTCAAGACAGTTATTCATTCCAGGTAAAGCTAGACCAAATATTAATTAAACATTTTCTCTACTTCAAATTTTTGTGTTTGAAAAAAGATTTGTTTTTAATAAACAAGCCAAAAACATCAGTCATTGCATGTGTTGTTCCTTTTATATGTTCACCAATAATTGCCAATAATTCTGGAGGGCACTGCAGATTTTAGAAGATGAACGAGAGATTTTAGAGGATGAATATGAAGGGGTTAGTGATCATTTTGTTCCTATAGATCATCCCGAATCAAGATCCACTGAAATTCCAATGGCTCTCGTCTTGTTTGTTGAACCTGAGACAATGGGAATGGCAATAATGTCTGTGGGGTGTCCTGGAATTTGTTAGATAGCAGGAGACAGCAAGCTGTCAGGGAGGAGGAAATCCTGCCATTGTTCATCAAAGCAAAGGAAAAAGTTGACAGTGACACACAGTCAGAGGTTGAAGCCGTCCTGCCTTCCTGTCTTTTTATCTTATGTGTGAGTTCAGAACATCAGATCCAGGTATGTGGGTAAAACCTATGAAGTACTACTGAGAGGCTGTGCAGGTTCTCTGATACAGGCTGTACTCACTTTACTGGGGTCTGAGCCACTGCACAGTGAGTCATGGAGAGACTCCAGCTTATCCCAGTTAGGTCCGCACAACACCAACTGGGCACCACCTTCATGCAGCAGCCTGGCACACTCTGAAACACAGGTGAGAGAGAGAGAGAGAGAGAGAGAGAGAGAGAGAGAGAGAGAGAGAGAGAGAGAGAATGTGATGGAATAAACTATAGTACACAGCATATGCTTTATATATATAGTATAGATAGATGGATAGATAGATAGAGCCCCAATTCCAGAAAAGTTGGGATTTTTTCTAAAATACAATAAATACAAATGGTCTGCACTTATATAGCACCTTTTAACCTTTGTGGTTCACAAAGCACTTTACACTGTGTCTCATTCACCTGTTCACACACACACACTCACACACCAATGGCAGAAGAGCTACCATGCAAGGCACCTGCCTGCCGTTGGGAGCAACTTAGGGTTCAGTGCCCAAGGACACTTTGGCACATGGAGTCATGTGGGCCGGGAATTGAACTGCCAACCCTACGATTAGTGGACAACCCGCTCTACCACCTGAGCCACAGCCACCCTTGCAAATACAAAAATCTGTGATTTGTCAAATCTAACTGTTAACTGACAAAAGTACAAAGAAAAGCTATTCAATGTTTTCACTGACCAACTTAATTGTATTTTGTAAATATAAAGAGGATACTGATTGCTGCAGTTTTGCAAGTGGAATTTTTGCCCATTCTTGCTTGATACAAGACTTCATCTGCTCAACAGTCCTTGGTCACCATTGTCTGATTCTCCTCTTCATGATGCGCCATAGGAGACAGATCTGGACTGCTGGCAGGCCAGTCAAGCACACGCACTCTGTGTCTACGAAGCCACGCTGTTGTAGCATGTGCAGAATGAGGCCTGGCATTGTCCTGCTGAAATAATTATAGACTTCCTGGGAAAAGACGTTGCCTCGATGGCACCATATGTCTCTCTAAAATCCCAATATACCCCTCCGTGTCAATAGTACTTTCACACATATGCAAGTCACCCATGCCATGGGCACTGATATACCCCCATACCATCACAGATGCTGCTTTTGCACCTTTCGCTTATAACATTCTGGTTGGTCTTTTTCATCTTTGGCACGGAGAACTCGATGTCCGTATTTCCCGAAAACAAGATAAAACGTGGACTCATCTGACCACAGCACACGTTTCCACTGCCTTTCAGTCCATCAGAGATGAGCTCGGGCCCAGAGAACTCGCCAGTGTTTCTGCATAGAGTTGATGTGGCTTCCTCCTTGCGTTATAGATTAATAATTTCGGGTTGCATTTCTGAATGCAGAGGTGGATTGTGTTAAGTCACAACCATTTTCCGAAGTACTCCTGAGCCCATGCGGTTATATTTATCACAGTAGCAATGCCGCCTGAGGGCTCGAATGGCTCTTGCATTGAGCAATGTTCTTTTTGAACTGACTGACAACTCTCTCACGAAATTTGGCACAAAGTGGTGATCCACGACCCATCCTTGCTTGCAAAGACTGAGCTTTCGGTTGATGCTCCTTTTATACCCAACCCTGATACCCTCCCCTGTTACCAATTAATATTATCTTCCAAAATGGTGTTACTTGAATATTGTATAAACTTTTCAGTCTTATTTTGCCTCTTTCTCAACTTTTTTTTGAGTGTGTTGCAGGCATCAAATTCTAAATTTGTTTATATTTACAAAATACAATTAAGTTGGTCAGTGAAAATATTGAATATTTTTTCTTTGTACTTTTGTCAGTTAATTAAAGTTTCGAGAGACTTGACAAATCACAGATTTTTGTTTTTATTGCATTTTAGAAAAAATCCCAACTTTTATGGAACTGGGGTTGTAGATAGTCTGTGTGTTAAGTGTACCATCACTACCCCTACATTCATTTGAAGTTTAATAACTTGGTGGACTGAGGAATTGTATTCAGCAATATAATATTATGACAATATTGTAAAACGTAATAAAAAGTATTGTGACACGAGCAGGGGTGGAAAGTAACAAACATGTACTCTTCTTATATTACTTGAAAAAAAAAAATCATAGTACTTTTACTTAAGTTTTTTCCAAGCAAAATATTCCACATTCATTTAATCCCAGAAGACACTTAACAGAGAATATGTGCAATTGTTAAATAATTCAATTGCAAGACCCAGTCAACATAAGGTCTACATTTCAGGTGCTAAATGCTTAGCAGTAAAACTGAGACAGTGAAGACAGAATAGCACCCCTGGCCCAATTTATCAGGTATCTTCATTTTTAAACACTTCCAAAGAAACAAACCTGTGGAGATATGTACATGTGAGCCATACGCTAGCTGAGTCAGTTACACTAACTAGCCAGATCTTTTGATGTTTTACAGTATGAAAGTTCTGTATTAAACTTAAGATGACACTTTAGTGTTTGGTACCTTTTGCCTGTTGTGTTAAATATATCTTCAGCCTATAGGTTATGCTCAGGTTATGTGTAAGGGTATCTAGTATATGTATCAGTATAAGTATTTAGCTAGAAACATGGATCAATTAGCATGAGCTATCCCAACAACTGAAACCACATTCACTTGGTTAAACACAATTGTTCAAAAATGAATTCCTCAGAATATATAAAATTTTAAGATTTTGTGTCAGTTGTGGACGTGTATAAAAACTTTTTTTTTTTTTTTTAAAGTCAGTTGTAAAGTCATTACTCAAGTAGTTTTTCACCAGACAACTTTTTTACTCTTACATGATTAAAGATCTTGATTACTACATACTTTTATTCAAGTGAATTATTACAAAGATTGTAGTACTTTTACACAAGTCAGTGTCTTTTGTAATCTTTCCACCACTGGGTATAAGGATGTAACTCTGGCCAATTGTCTATTAAACCTTTAGGAGGGAAAAAAATGTCATGATTCACATGCTCTATGAAGACATTTACATTAATTCTGATTCCTTGGAGTCATAAGACTCAAACACACACGTACACATTGTATGATGCTAAATTGGTAGCTATAGGCTTCCCTTACTTTTACTACATTAACCAATGCAAATCTATAGAAGGAAACTTCAGACATGAAAAACGTTTTGGCTGATCAGCTACTGTACTGTACAGTGGGGGAAAAAAGTGTTTGATCCCCTGCTGATTTTGTACGTTTGCCCACTGACAAAGAAATGATCAGTCTATGATTTTAATGGTAGGTGTATTTTAACAGTGAGAGACAGAATAACAACAAAAAAATCAGAAAAATGCATTTTAAAAAAAGTTAGAAATTGATTTGCATTTTAATGAGGGAAATAAGTATTTCACCCCTTCGACTTAGTACTTGGCGGCAAAACCCTTGTTGGCAATCACAGAGGTCAGACGTTTCTTATAGTTGGCTACCAGGTTTGCACACATCTCAGGAGGGATTTTGTCCCACTCCTCTTTGCAGATCCTCTCCAAGTCATTAAGGTCTCGAGGCTGACGTTTGGCAACTCGAACCTTCAGCTCCCTCCACAGATTTTCTATGGGATTAAGGTCTGGCGACTGGCTAGGCCACTCCAGGACCTTAATGTGCTTCTTCTTGAGCCACTCCTTTGTTGCCTTGGCTGTGTCTTTTGGGTCATTGTCATGCTGGAATACCCATCCACGACCCATTTTCAATGCCCTGGCTGAGGGAAGGAGGTTCTCACCCAAGATTTGACGGTACATGGCCCCGTCCATCGCCCCTTTGATGCGGTGCAGTTGTCCTGTCCCCTTAGCAGAAAAACACCCCCAAAGCATAATGTTCCCACCTCCATGTTTGACGGTGGGGATGGTGTTCTTAGGGTCATAGGCAGCATTCCTCCTCCTCCAAACATGGCGAGTTGAGTTGATGCCAAAGAGCTCGATTTTGGTCTCATCTGACCACAACACTTTCACCCAGTTCTTCTCTGAATCATTCAGGCAAACTTCAGACGGGCCTGTACATGTGCTTTCTTGAGCAGGGGGACCTTGTGGGCGCTGCAGGATTTCAGTCCTTCACGGCGTAGTGTGTTACCAATTGTTTTCTTGGTGACTATGGTCCCAGCTGCCTTGAGATCATTAACAAGATCCTCCCATGTAGTTCTGGGCTGATTCCTCACTGTTCTCATGATCATTGAAACTCCACCAGGTGAGATCTTGCATGGAGCCCCAGACCGAGGGAGACTGACAGTTATTTTGGGTTTCTTCCATTTGCGAATAATCGCACTAACTGTTGTCACCTTCTCACCAAGCTGCTTGGCGATGGTCTTGTAGCCCATTCCAGCCTTGTGTAGGTCTACAATCTTGTCCCTGACATCCTTGGACAGCTCTTTGGTCTTGGCCATGGTGGAGAGTTTGGAATCTGATTGATTGATTGCTTCTGTGGACAGGTGTCTTTTATACAGGTAACAAACTGAGATTAGGAGCACTCCCTTTAAGAGAGTGCTCCTAATCTCAGCTCGTTACCTGTGTAAAAGACACCTGGGAGCCAGAAATCTTGCTGATTGATAGGGGATCAAATACTTATTTCACTCATTAAAATGCAAATCAATTTATAACTTTTTTGAAATACGTTTTTCTGGATTTTTTTTTTATGTTATCCTGTCTTTCACTGTTAAAATACACCTACCATTAAAATTATAGACTGATCATTTCTTTGTCAGTGGGCAAACGTACAAAATCAGCAGGGGATCAAATACTTTTTTCCCTCACTGTACATTTGGGGGAATAGAGGCATTGAACTTTTTGGCTGTTTCTTTAATCCATTAGTTACTCTTTCTATTCTATTTTTTACTTTAAATATTAAAAATTAGAATTCTCTACAACCATATACATACTTACACATGTACTGTGTAAGTAGACCAATATATAGACACAATGGCTAGATCGAGAGAGAGAGAAAAAAAAAACGAGTAAGAGGACAGAAAACATGTTTTTATTGGTGAGCATTACCATTTCCCATTGCAGATACGGCATCTGTAATCACCACCACTTTGTTCTGCACTATGGACTTGGACATGAAGTGGACGATCTCGTTGTAAAAGTAGTAGATTCCAGCGAACACCACCACCAGCAGGGGCAATACCATCACAGATGGGACAGCCATCTTTGAAAAATGAAAAACAGTGGAAAAATACTACAGTGTAAAGATTCCTGGTATAATACTTTATATTATAACCATACACACAAAATGAATTCAATAATTTAATTTGAGTTTAGATGAGTCAATAATTAATTCAATAATCAGTGGGCTCATTATTTAGTGCAGTAATAATCAGTGGGCTCATTATTTAGTGCAGTAATAATCAGTGGGCTCATTATTTAGTGCAGTAATAATCAGTGGGCTCATTATTTAGTGCAGTAATAATCAGTGGGCTCATTATTTAGTGCAGTAATAATCGGTGGGCTCATTATTTAATGCAGTAATAATCAGTGGGCTCATTATTTTCCACACTCAGACTGCTCTCTGATTATACTGGACATGTTCATTTTTACATCATGTTGATTAACATGTTAATAGCTGTAAGTACAAGACAACTTTTTCATTTCTATCAATGTTTTGTCATTTGATCTACTAATTTATGCTTGGAATAAATAAAGTGCCAAGTTTTTTGTTTTTTTTTTTGTTTTTTGCACAGCACATCTACTATAATATGCAATACCACAGATCTAGAGGCAGCACTCCTTTAACAAATTATTGCTGTGACCATTGCTGTGATCTAATCAGCAGACTAATGAAACAAGCAAAGTGACCCAATCACAAGACAAGATATGATTAATGGTGGCTCACACTAGTTTTTATCTTTTCTTTTTTCCCCCCCTCTTTTATCTGCGTTTGGTCGGGTTATTCTGATAGTACGGCTGTCATTATTTCCATGTAAAGAGGGGCTGAGGAAAGGTTCTAAATATACATTGCCCTACACTAATCTCCTGTCACGAATGCCACACTGTGTGTCAGCTCCTCATACTGGATATTCAATTAAAGTGATTTTCCATATCTACATTCTGTAGATATATCATTGTACTCTTCATGACACACTAAAAAAAAAATCTTAACATTAAAAAAAAATTATTTTGTTCCTGCTAATTTTGAAATGCACAGACACACACACACACACACACACACACACACACACACACACACACATGGACAAACAAACAATCTAAACACACAAGCACACAGAGCTGTAATCTTATTTTCAGTCCACTTACAGTGCATGTGAGGAGTTAAGCCCCCAGTGGAAAAGTCAAATGTTTTCCTGTTAGGTAACCAGCTTTAAACCCTTTCTTTCTCCTTGTCCATTCACAGACCCCAGGCTCTCACTCTGTCTGGCACCACGAAGAGCCTGTTAGGATCTGGGGTCTTTTAATAGCATTTGGCTGAGTCAGGTAGTTTTCATGTGTGTTGTGCACACTAACCCAGCTTAGGCATGTGGATGAGAACCAAACAGAGAACAAACACCGGTTTCTCGTGCAACATAAAACTTATAGTATATTGAATATACATTTATACAGCACAAAGCCATGAGTGAACTCCTAGTTTAATTTAACCTACTAGTTTTATGCACAAGGAGAGCGCTCCATTTTGAGAGTCTATACTGAGAAATAAAGGTTTAAAGGTACCAAACTGTACTTTTCCTTGTTGCTTGGGTGGTACCATCAAAAGTAAACTTTTTGTACATTTAGTATGTATCTTTTACCTTTAAAAAATAGTTTAAGGTACATAATTAGACCACTGCTTAATGGTACCTACGTGACAAGGATACGTACTGTTTGGTACCTTCATTTCTGAGAGTGTAAGGAGAGGTCTCCATATTGAGAGTTCATATTGTGTTGTGCATTATTGAGAGTTTAGTTAAAGGCAGAGTGTTTCACTGCAGCTCCACAACCAAAAATAGTAATAAAACAGAATATTGAAGTCTAGGGCTTAAATAAACAATCACTGGTGTATTTTTAGAGTCGTGGTAATTGTGAATTGCGAATTTCATTAGCACACACAGAAGATTAATGCCACCTCATAAACCACAGATTATCATTTTCTGTGGGGTCGTTTGACTTTTGCGAACAAAATCGCGTTCTTTTGTTCATCACCTGTATTCATGCACGTTCCGCCTCGTCACGTGCGCAAGCATCATCCAATCCTAACGCAGGAGATCATAATACTAGCCAATCAGGACGCATATTGTTAAAAACGGGTAGGGAAAATAGAAAGGAAAATAACGCGTCTGTGGTGCAGCGAGATCTCGCGAGATTAAGTGAAATTCCAGTCCGAGTGTGTGAACTGCCCCCCTCCCCTCCCCTCCCTCTTTCGCTCTCCCTCCACAGGGAGCGACCTCCTCTCCAGCCCTAAAGAGGGAGAAACACAGCCAGGCACGTCGCTTGTTAGCCGTGGGAATACAACAAACCGACCGAGCTAGGTGGCCAGGCAGCTGTATCGCGTTAGGTCATAACGTTATGTCGAAACCGTAGCGTGAGTTGGAAAACATGCGGTTGCGGCGGCGGCTCAAGCGGGATCAGGAGGGACTGGAAGCTGGGATTCGCCCATTAGACTGCTAGGAGAGGCTTCATTAGCCTGTTAGCTAACGGATGACACGGCTAGCTAGCGAAGGAGAATTAAACGGACGCTAAACTTCGGAGCTAGCGAGGAGAATTTGCGGTTAGAAATTTGAAAGTCTACCTCACTACTCGTGGGTTTTTTGGTTGGTTTTTTTGGGTGGGGGGGATTTATTTATCTATACCCACATACTTTATCTTCAGCTAATGGTTGAACACGCGAAACTATATTTTGCAACTGTTTTGTTTGCTGCTTGCCCGGTAGCTAACGGTATTGATCAGAGCAGCTTGTTAATCACTCGGGGTCGGCTTTGTGCTTCCAGGCCATGGACTGAACAACCTTCTTCAACCTAAAGGTAGCTGGCTTTCTGGCTGGCTAACCCTGGGTTTAAACAGAAAGTCCAGTAAGTTTATACATTCTGAGCTTTGCTTTCCGACTGGAACAAGGACAAAATAAAACCGTCTGCTGGATCAAGTGTATTGGGGATCATGTTTTGGATGCTCGGCTCCGTCCCAAATTGGATGTGAAGGAAAGGGAAGGGAGGAAAAACCCCGAGCGGATTCTCTAGTTTTCTACTTTCTCGAGTTCGGGACATTGGTTGAAAAAAATTTAATAAATAAATAAATAAATAAAAAAAGCTTATAATGTCTACTGCAAAAGAAAACCCTTGTAGGAAATTCCAGGCGAATATCTTCAACAAAAGCAAATGTCAGAATTGCTTCAAGCCGCGCGAGCTGCATCTGCTGACCGACCCAGACCTCAACCAGGTAAACAAACACTGTCAAGGTTATAGTGTGTGTGTGTGTGTGTGTGTGTGTGTGCGCGCGCGCGCTTCTGATAACAGCGCCTCAATTCTGCTGGCCTTGTGTGGTTCCTATAGAATGAGTGTTTATTTTAGGCTGTACATCATTCACAACCCTGCTGGGAAAAAAAACAAAAAACGCACACACAATAGAAACCCCCGTAAAATGTGTAATGGTTATAATGGGAATTTGTGTTAATGGAAACTTTAATGGTCCCTGTGGGTGTCTACTGGTCATGTGTTGCCTTCAATATTGGTGGCATGTTATGTCTAGTGGATACCATTAAGGACTGGTAATGGTGTTAATGGTTAGCTGATGGTTTGTAATGGTATTTCTTGTGGAAATCATTAGAATTTCTGTGATGGTTTCTCTCTTTTTCAGCAGGGAAGGTGTTGAATATGTATTGGCACTGTGTAATGCTGCCTCTGTTTGACAGATGGATGAAAGTTTGAGTTTTGAGTGCTTCTGCAAAAGATGGTGCCACCAAATGGTGTTTTTCTTTTTTTTCCCCTTCTTCCTTCATTGGCTCTTAAAGGGTTTATTCTTTTCCTCAGCCGTCCAAGATGGATTTTTCTGTCATCCAGGAAATATCTGGTTGATTTTTTTTTTTGTTTAACAGGATCCAACGGTTTCTTTGCCAGCAGTTTGTCTTTGCCCAGTGATCTTTAAATCAGAGCATATTGTGGGTTTTTGTTTTGTTTTGTTTTGTTTTTTTTAACTTGTTGACCCTTAACTATAAACTATAAAATAATTTCCATGGCCCCCCCTCACTACCTCACTAGGGCTGGGCGATACGACAATATAATATCAATATCGTGAGTAATGATGTCACAATATGCTTTTCTGAGCTATGAAGAATATTGTGATATCTTTTGATGATTTTTTTTTTTTTTATGCTTTAAAAAAAATCGCAGTTAATTACAAACAGACATGAAATAGCTGATGTGTTAATTTTGTATTTAATCTTTAAATTTGTTATTGTAGTAAACAGTTTTTTTTATCACAGACTTTAACATTTTTCTCCCGTTCATTTAAATATTTAATTTATTTTTATTTTATATATATATATATATATATATATATATATATATATATATATATATATATATATATAAATTTCATCAAAAAGTCATCAGTTTCAAAAAAATAATGCAGCAGTACTGTATTGCTGGCAGTTTGTGAGCAAACCTATATATTGCGATTCGTATTGTGTTAGAAATCTCTTTGAGAATCATAGGATATTTTTTGTCGTATCGCCCACTCTCTGTGCCTATATGGCATGAAAATCATTTACCATTTTTTATAATGTTTTGTCTGTTTCATATTTTTTATTCGGAAAAGCATTTATATTTAATAGATTTGAAGCAATTTACCTCTTCAACCAGCAGACAAATTAACAGAGCTAATAAATAACATAGAAAGAGAATAACATGGTACTACGGCTATTCCTAATACGACCCGCAAACCAAGAAAAAAAAAACAACCCAAACCCCTAACAGTCCAATTAGTGTGTGTATATATAGAAGAAGAGGATGAAAGCAAAAAAGGCAAAAGAAAAATAAATAAATTTAAACAAAACAGAAGAGGGGAAGAATTAAAAAAGTAATCAGAACAAAAGGGGGTGGGGGTGGGGTATCTGTTTATTATATCGATAGAGACTTCTATTCCTGGACGTTCCACAGAGAGACAACATTAAGGACCTGGTTGGTGTTATTTACAGGTTGACTTGTTTTTTGAGCTGTTGAGGTTTGGATTAAATCCATTCAGTTGACGGGACCAGTCAAACCAGCTACTAACTATGAGAACTCAATAGCAAATATTAGAACTTTGATAATGGTGAGGTGTGATCACGGACGCCCTGGTTATGATTCACCAGAGGTCCTCTGACCCCATCTTTTATAAAGTGTAGATAACATCAACCTGTGCTGTCAGAACTGTGCCGTCAGTAGTTATGTTTCCATCTGTTTGCGAAAACATTTGCAAATAAAGCATGAATAAAGTTTCCAGCCCATGTGTTCAAGAGAACAAAATGGTCACTTCTGGGGAAAACCGGTGCATCTCGTTTTCTCTCTCCGCCATTTTTTACTTTTCTGAGCCAATTATCCAGTCACATGATTTGTTGAGGCAAGTCACATGACCTTTTTTTTTGATGCGCATTGAGGAATTTATTTGGTAAATGTGTTTCCGTCATAGTTTATGCACATGTCTTTTTATTGGCTGAAAAATTGTCCGCCTCAATTGAGCGCATACGTTTTTATGCGCATTTTGGAGATTTTATTCGCATCTGGTGTTTCCATCCAGCTTGTGTTTTGTTTTTTTTGTTTTTTTTAAAGACATGGATGGAAACATGGCTAGTGTTTCATCAGTGTTGTTTCTCTTGAGCACGAGGATCTTAAGCATTTAATTCTTTTGGTGACTCTGAATCGGGTTTGTTTGCATACATTTGCTTTGGGTTCCATAAAAGCCTGATTAGGAGTCACTGCAGCCAGGACTGACCCTGACCTGAGTCTGATGATGATGATGATGATGATCGAATGCCTCGGAAGTGCCAAGAAAGCCCACTGTAGAGTGAGTGGTTTAGTTTGAAGTTATCCTGCCAGTCTTTCTGTCTTACGACCGCAGTCGGTCTTTTCCTTTTTAAGCAATATTCGGTTCAGTCGCTGCTCTGCTTTCATCTCAGCAGAATGCATCTGATTTTCCTTTCCTTCAAGAAATTCCTCACGCCGTGCTGTATTTGTGTTTCATTAAAGCAGCAGCCTTGCACAAATTTGTCTCCTTTAGAGGAGTAATCGGAGCAGCCTGTGTCCAAAAATCGCATCCATTTTGCGAAGCCGACCGAATGCCTCGCCAGCTTCAGTGCTTCGAGGGGAAAACGCGCTTCTGCCAAGGTCTTCAGTGATCGGGCTGCTTTGAAAAGAGCATCTCCAGATTTCTTTCAGGTGCTCCAAAACATTTCAGCCTGTCTATCTACTGTCTGTACCGCTCAAGCTCAGGCCTTAATTGGTAATCCTACCTCTGCTTCTGTTTACTTGAGCATTAAGAGGTGGTTAGGTCTCATCTTTTACATTGACGTGGCCTGTATGGAAACATTAAGCCCTGAACAAATGGGCTGCATGAAGGCATTAAGCTTTGAACACTTGGGAGTCATGAATGAGAGGAAGTTTTAGACCATTAAGGCATGTTACATCCTGTTAATTGGTCTCTCTCTCTCACACACACACACACACACTCAACCTCAACCCAAGCAGAACTGGAGACATCTAGCAGCGTCAGCATCTTGCAGAGCACATGTAGGGAGGACTGGGTGTGATTATGAGTGGTTAACCCTTCCAGCACCTGAGTACTGACTCATCTTGTGGATTACATGATGTCAGTAGTGATGAAATCATCCAGAATGGGTTTCGTGGGTAGATGCTGTAGAGGTCAAATGCATAATAATAATAATAAGAAGAAGCAGAAGAAGAAGAATTCATAAAGTGAAAATGTGCTAAAATAACAGTCTCCCCTCCCCTCCCCCTGGCAAAAATAAACAGACAGATGAGAACGTTTGACAATTACGAAGGTGTTTTGAACTCTCTAATACTAACTGACCTTCTGGAAACTCCGCCTCCTTCCCCCACCATTTTAGCCTTTTCTCTCACCATGGCTCGAATTTTCCAGCTTAAAAGTCATGGCGTCCTAACTTTCTGTCAAGGTAAATGGAGAATGTTTCGAGTTCATTAACGTGAAATAAAATCAGTTTGACTTGGCTAGCATTAGACATGTCCATATGAAAGGTCTTGACTTGTAATAATAGTTAGTAAGTGTTTGTTTTCTTTCCCTTCTGCGTGACTGCTCATTATTCCTTTTTCGGGCTTGGCAGATCTGAGAAAGTAATCTCTCTGTGCATCATTGAAATGGCTGCACTGGGGACGTTTACACATTTCTACACTGCAGAGTTCAGACTAAAGCTGCTGCTAATAAAAGAACAAAATACATGCAAAACCCCAAGCAAGTTTGTCTCTACGTCTTCCGATGAAGTCAAAGTTAATTAAATCACTGGGGCTGCGTTATTTTGTGATTTATAGACTTTAGTGGATTACATGGAACATGTCCGCTCATCTGTTCCCAATTAATTTGTTTCTAAGCAGTGCAGCACGTAATGATGGTTAAAAAGCAAACTCGCTGCATTTCTTTACAAAGTGTCCTTTAAAGACAAGCAAAAAATGTCTTTAAAAAATGTTTCACAATAAGGTTAAATATGTCCTTTTTTCATTGACGTTTCTCAGTGAAGCCAAAAGGTATGTGTGTGTGTGTGCACATATTTTCATGTAAATGGGGAAAAAAAGGTGTCCCCGCGTCTTTCCATGAAACCAGAAGGTGTCCCCGCGTCTTTCCATGAAACCAGAAGGTGTCCCCGTGTCTTTCCATGAAACCAGATGGTGTCCCCGCGTCTTTCCATGAAACCAGAAGGTGTCCCCGCGTCTTTCCATGAAACCAGAAAGTGTCCCCGCGTCTTTCCATGAAACCAGAAAGTGTCCCCGCGTCTTTCCATGAAACCAGAAAGTGTCCCCGCGTCTTTCCATGAAACCAGAAAGTGTCCCCGCGTCTTTCCATGAAACCAGAAAGTGTCCCCGCGTCTTTCCATGAAACCAGAAAGTGTCCCCGCGTCTCTCGGTGGAGCGTCCAAAGAACGTCATGTTTCCAGGAATATATTCGCCTCCATTTCAGTTTAGTTAATTTGCTTCTAAAGAGCATAGCAAATCATTCTGGCTAAAGAGGCAGCCATTTAATTTTTTGCTTAAATAACTAACTAGTTAGTAATAAACTTGAATCAATTTCTTGCTCTAATAACTGACTTTTCTTTTAACATTTTGTTCTGTTTGACTTCTGCTTCGTGATTTCTTGAATCGCACATATTCGACTTCAGATTGCGGAAATCAAACTGCATCATGGCCATACGTTTCCTTTCAGTGCATGTGTAAGTTTACATATATTTGTTCTTTATGTCACGGTGAGCAGTTCTTTCCTGTTTGGATGTTTGCCCCAGGTCTGAACGGGTAAGAAAGATGATCAAAGATCGATGCTGGATATAACAATCTATGCTTATGCGCAAATACGGTTTTGAATGCGATATTGCATGTTGTCTACCCTATCACTAATCAGCCAATCAAGCCATAGTTCTCTGCCCAAGTGAGGGCAAGAGATCATTTCAGATGGCATGAAGAGTCAGAGCTAGGGCTGTTACAATGTGAAAGTTTCATGGTATGATAATCTAGACTAAAAATATCATGCTAATAATCAAATGTTTAAAAACACACTGGCTGGAGGTGAAAACTAGGAACAATTGATCAAATATTTGTACAAAAGTCTCTTTGTGGATCCTTGTGTGTGTGTGTGTGTGTGTGTGTGTGTGTGAAACAAAAAGATCATATCTCCTAAGTGCACTGTTAAATGATCGAGTCACACGGGAGTGATATCTGTACACAACACAGAGACAGGAGTGGCTTCACCATGTATGCATGGTTGTCACATGTACTACATACACCTCATTTAAAATAAAAATTGATTTTGATCTTTATTACAAGTGCTTGTTGTAGGGCTTATGGCCAGCAAGTTGCACTTGGTCATTAATAGGTCACATGACCTTAACATGACTGCAGTCCGGACCGCTGCTCGGACCTCGTAACTTGCCTAAGACCCCTGGAAGTGTCTCTAGGAAGTCTCTTCCAGTGTGAAACTAATCCAGTCTGACTAGAAAGATATTAAATTCATGTCCTGAAAGAGAGAGTGAGTATGAGTATGAGAAAAGGTGGCACGCTGAATCAGAAAATGCATTTTAATCTGTTTTTTTTTTTTTTTAATTAAAAAAAAATTTTTTAAAAATTATTTTTTTAAATAAACTCACAGGTGAGGTAAATGTCCAGTCATACACCGTGACTAACAGTGAAACTGCCATGAAACACAAGACTGCACAGTTGATAAAAAAGAAGTGGTTCACAATCAAAGCAAACACAAATCCTACTCTTCCCATAACCAACAGAGTAATAGCAAATATATTTTGTTGCCTTTTATGCCTCATTCTATATCTGCCCAAATAATACAATGTAAACGTCTCTTTTGTTTATCTGTAGCTATCCTGGCAGCTCCAGGGAGCAGGACTGTGGGTTGTGGGAGGCTTTGGGGGGAAGGAGAGCTTGTGAAAGGAAGTGTGGGTTGGGAAAGTAGAGTTCCCCCTCCCAAAGGTCGCTTCCACTTCAGAAGCAGCAACATAGTCTGCAAAAAAAGGGGGAACTGGTCTGCAGAGCGGGGAGGGTCCTGCGCCAGCAGAGACCCGGAGAGTGCATCCAGGGGTGAAAGAGGGGGATGCTGGGAGAAAAGGCAGCCCCCTGGGAACGGCCTGGGGCCGGGAGGAAATTGGAAGTTAAGCGCGATGCCGGGGGGAGGGCCGCGGGGTTAGGAGAGGAGCTCAGGAGAGGAAGCAGGCCGTCAATGTGTGGAGGAAAAGTGCAGGGGTGTGCCGCTGCTCTCCTGGGCAAACCACTCAACCAACACTACACACGGCACTCACAGCTGGCTTTTGTTGTGCTTTTTTTTTTTTCTTTTTTTTTTCCTCCTTTTCAAAAGAGGAAAGGAGCACTCGGGCCCAGTTCTTTTTTTAGATTGTGTTAGTTTCATAAGCTTTATTAAATGGCCTGACGCCCGTCGTGCTGTCGGCTACAATAAAGTGCATTTTTCTGGGCTTAACCATGGAGGAGAAAATGTTATTTATACAGCACATTATATTAAGAAGCAAACCAGAGTTCTTTACACACTTGATACACGCCATTTAAAACAAACAACAGACATGCACAAAAATGTGTTACGATTATAGAACCGAATTTGCAGTGTGGCATAGCACTAGCTCTTGCCACACAGCGTAAGCCTGTTTAAATGCAGGTGAGACGCTTGGCCACATTTTTGTGCGAGAGTATTGAGTTTCAGGGCCATTAGCTGAATGTTAATATTATACTCAGCTTTTCTGACGTGGCTGTTGCAGCCATGTGAACTTGTCTGGTCCTGCACTGCAGGGTGCCTCCGTGGCCTTCCTCACACGGCAGCCAGCGTCTTGTTGAGGCAGAGTGTTGAAGTGATAGGAATATTCTCGAAAGTAAATCGACACACACACACACACACACAGAAAGTATTCACATGCTGCACTGCAACATCAGTACACCCTGTGAATGCATACAGTATAGCTGCAGCTTAGCACGTCGCTTGCCGACCTGCACATCGTGTCTTTTGTTTAAAGCGGTGTTGACTGAATGGGTTCCCACGTGACTGAACATGGGGGGGGGGGGGGTGTTGCATTACGCCCGTGCTGTTGTGTAAGTGATTAACTTCTGGTAGGAGTTTTTAAAAATTGCATACTCCACATACAAGCGCCTGAACGACCCCCTCAGAGTCCATCTAGTATCTTCCATTACCTTCATCTGAATCATTACAAAATTGTACAGGAAGGTTTGGTTTCACACTGCATATAATTAAAGGGGATTTATCGTAATGGTGGGAAAAAAAGGTAAACAACCCTTTACCAAGTGCGCTTAGTCATCACCAAAAACAAACAAGCACAGAGAACACGGAACTGACTCTAACATAATTATATAAGTGACCAGTATAAAACGTTTTTTGCCTATCCAGCGTCTTTCTTTGTTTCTGTTTTTCAGTCCAAATATCCACAACAGCTCATATTTCTCCAGTGCACATTTCTACAATTGTTCTGGCTCAGTTTAGAAGCTCATATCTACGAAAAAAAAACCTGTCTGCAACCCAGAATATACGACACGCCATGTGTGGTTCACCTCAGGTTAGTTGATCGGTTTCTCACTACAATTGAACCGACGTTCACTTGAAACCGGACTGAGACCGAGCACAATTGCTGCGTTCTCACCTGCCAAGGTGGAAAACACACCAGGATTCGAGTTAAACACTCAGCGCGAAAGTGAAAGCACACTAAACGCGAGCTGATGACTTTATGGCTTGTTCTGGTACTAGTACAGTCAAATGATGGATTTGTACCACAGAACTTGGACTGTACTGTAATTTAATCGGCGTTTCTGCACGCGACGGCACATTGCCGATTTTGACGTGATTGTCGTTGTCATGTGTTCTGCCTCCGATGCCAGTGTAACCATTTTGACCACAAGTTTCCTGCCCTAAACGTCTCCATGACCACAAGTTTGCCATCACACACTCATCAAATAAGCAGCCTTTTATGTAAATTTAACACCTTCATTTCTGGAAGATGGTTTGTAAAGTACTGGACTTAGATTCTAAAAGAAATTGCCATCGCTTGTACATACTAGTATCGTGTACATATCTACTGCAAAGTTACAGTAGCATGACTGCAGTAACTTTTACGAGGAGAGAAGATCCATGAGCGGTCGCACCAGGATTTTGTCATCGCAAAATTAACGCAAAATCAAGCAAAAGCCACAACATTCGGAGGAGCTTACAGTTTTTAGAAAGTACCGCAGATTTGGGCCAAGACGTCGTGTCATGTGACATCATCACAACGCGCATTAAGCCAAAACCCTCTTCAATTCACGTGCATCGAACATGATTACAGCTCAAAGGTCTCATTTACCAACAAACATCACTGCGAAAGACCGTGCGAAACAATTTCGTGCAATTACAGTTTTGCCAATTCAAGTAGTTTTCCTCAAAAAACACAAAATTTACTCAGTTGCATCACAAAACATCCATGAAATCCTGTACTGTCTGAGATAGCATTTGAAAAAACAAAATTGATATGCATGGAAAATTTTGTTCATCATGAAAAAGTAAGCTTTGAAATTTTAACATGACTTCATGTGTATGACTTCAAAGGCTGCTTATTAGATCAGTGTGTGATTCGGTAATATTGTGCAACTACACACTACATTTACAGAGAATCTAACACACGAAGAAGAATACATCACGATGCTGTGTACATATGAAAGTTTCTTTTACATGCATGGATTCTGTGGAATCTGCTGTGATCCGCCGAAAACTGGCGCAGATCCGTTGAAGAATGTATGAACTCGTCAATCAGTAGCTCACGCTTAAGAGTTGGATCCCATTTTTGTTTATTCAAACCACTTGTCTGATCTTGTTAGTATTTAGTCATTTCATATCCTGTCCTGTCTTTACAGGCTAAACCGATCTATGGAGGCTGGCTGTGCTTGGCTCCAGAGGGAACGGATTTTGACAATCCGATGCAGAGGTCTCGGGTAAGTCGTTTTGTACATGAGATTCGTACTAGATGTGATCTCTTTCCTGTCCCTCATATGCTCTGCTAAGATTGCTACGTCTTTTAAAATGAGAAAGTTGTGCTCATTAGAAAGCTTATACAGTGCTGCGTTTACAACTGATCTATTTGTTCCTGCAGAAATGGCAGCGGCGCTTCTTCGTCCTCTATGAACACGGCTGCTTGCGCTTCGCTCTGGACGAATCTGTAAGCACTCAATACACCCTTATTATTCATGAAAGTGTTCTCATATGCTGGCAACACACGCATGGCATGGTGACTTGCTTTCCACGAATAAAGCAGTCACCAATTTTTCAAAATGCTGAGGTCATACACTGAATAGAGGCAAATCATCACGTGATGTCTCTTATTCATTAAAGTGTATGAATGATGGAGTGTCTCGGGAGGCGGACGTGATGTGGTTTGTGCCTGTTTAATTCACTGCAGTGTGTCATGAGTGAAAATTGGCTGCCTGATCAGGCCAGAGATTACAGCGTTTGGATATAATCTGTGAGGCCCACACACTCGCCACTGCAGCATTGATTAACCCTGTAATGTCCTTGATTTTGAGTCCTCTTCAGTGGCTGAACCGCTGCGTATAGCAGATCCAGTTTAATATTCGCTGTGTATTCGTTGGCGAGATGAGAGAGAGAGAGAGAGAGAGAGAGAGAGACGCTTGGCTCACACCATGCCATTATTTCAGAAGAAACTGTAGAAAGCTCACGGTGAAATGATTTGTGTCAAGGAGGAGAAACCTCATGCACCTGGCCTGGATGTCTGACATCAGTCCAGAGTAGTATAGCTCTTCCTTCAATTGTAGAGGTACGAAGATTCTGTCAGTCTTATTGTCTGCACTCACTTTTCATCTGTGCCGAGATGAGACCCCTCAGGAAAAGCCAGAGAATTAGGTCAGGGACGTGCGGGTCGGGAGGATGAGGCTGAACTAAAATTAAAAATGAAGTTGTGAAATTATGCTGATCTCAAAAGGCTCCAAAAATAAAAGTTAACAGTGGGTGGGGGGAAAAAAGCATAAATTGATTACTTAGCCCACTGGCCAACTGACAGCTCTAACGTGCTGCCCAGTTTTGGTTACCCATTTGGCTAAAATTGATTACCCAATCGACTAGCTAACGTATAATGTATTGTAAAACAGTACGATGACTAGCATCTGTTTAACCATGAGGGGATTCAATGTTGTGCTGGCAGGAGAGTGTGACAGCTTTGCACTGGACTTTATTTTGCTTGGTTTTGTCAGTTTCCACATACCGTCTGCAAAAATGATTCTGAAAAAAAAAAGATCAATCGTCATTCATGCATGCTAATTAATCCACCTAGTAAAAGCTGATGTGTTTAGTGCAGTAGGCTGTGAAATTCAGAACGAGTAACGTGTCCTATAGTTACAGTATCCAACCTCTGAAGATCTTTTTATTTAAATATAGTACATGCCAAATAAAAACTTTTGTTTTGCGAAAGTCAGTAAGGAGTAGAGATCCCCCCCCCCCCCCCCCCCCTTTCTGGCTGTTAAACCTATACTATATGGCCAAAAGTATGTGTCCCCATAACACTTGTGGAACTGGAACTAAGGAGTCCAAACCTGTTCCAGTATGACAATGCTCCTGTGCACAAAGTGAGCTCCATGAAGACATGGTTTGCCAAAGTTGGTGCAGAAGAACTCAAGTGACTCAAGTGCACAGAGACTTGACCTCAACCTCACTGAACACCTTTGGCATGAACTTGAATGTCGACTGCTCACCAGACCTCCTGACCTCACTAATGCTCTTGTGGCTGAATGCGCAAATCCCCACAGCCACACTCCAAAATCTAGTGGAAAGCCTTCCCAGAAGAGAGGAGGTTATTATAACAGCAAAGGGGGACTAAATCTGGAATTGGATGTCCAACAAGCACACGAGTGTGATGGTCAGGTCTCCACAAACATTCGGCCATATAGTGTATTTGTCCAGACACACAATCTTCTTGTCTTGGATACTGATTTATCCATGCCTGAATATACGTAATGGGTTAAGGCAAGTGTTATTCAGTGATCTATCAGCAAGTGTTTGCTGGTAAACCAACAGAATGTGCAGTTAAACACTTGAAAGACACTGTATCTGTAAATGTACTGAACCTCATCTGAATACATTTTCTGATATTTGTTAGAACTGTAGATTGATTCACACTTCACCCTTAAATTCAGTTTCCATGTACTTAACAAAATATTAACTGAAGCTGTGTGTGAATATGGCTCCAAAGGTTTGGGATGTTTATTTTGCTAATCCCACTTATCCTTTGCTTGTTTCTGTAACCTGTCCTTCATCTATCGAGATCAGCATTGAAAGCTATAAACATTACATCCGTTTAAGGGCTTGACTCCGAGCTCTTGAAGTGAACTATTGTGGCTGTTCGAGAGAGATGCTCTGACTGCGAAGCCTGCACTCAGAAGAGCGTTCCCCCAATATGCCCTTATTTGGTGAAACTGCGAAGAGGGCCATCATGACGTTGCCATACTCTGAGAACATTAGCCCCCTGAAACCACATGGAAATGCAAAAAATGCTCAGAGATTCTCATTCCGCCAAAGGCCCAACCACAATACCTATTTCTGTAACCAGAGCCTGTGTTTAGAAAGCTTAAATCAAATCATCTGGAGAAGACAGACGGGTAGAGGGGCAGAGGGTCATCGCTCATCTACTCTTAAACTCCCTTTGGATGCAACCGCCATGCAGATCTTTTCATTTGCTTTAGCGAGCAATGGAGCGGAGAGGGCTGAGTGCCATGTGTCAAATTAAATGCTTCTGTTTTTTTTTTTTTTTTTTTGAAGGCGTTCAAGTGCGAGATTTGTCCCGACACTACTGCAGTCATTTTCTCTCACCATTCAACTCTGCAAATGCACTGCAAGTCAAGGCATATTCATGCTGTTTAATGTACATCTACCAGGCCATGTGGTTAACCGTTTCCCCTGCAATACAATCTCAACAGTTTTCATTAGTTTGCGCACTTTCTTGATTGTCAACATTTGTCATATGTTAGTGGCAGTCCCATTTAGTCAGTTAGCAGATTGTCTCAATGCAAAGCAAATTGATTTTTGCTGTGTCAGTGTGAATGTTTTAATTTATTATTTTTTTTAAATAATACTTCTGAAAATAATCAACTAGTTAACCAAGGCTGAGACAATAGAAGCATATGTTATTTGATCCCTTGTTTTGAAGCGCTAATGTAAAGCGTGTGAATGGCAAGATGTGGCAAGAGTCGCTCTCTTTTGTGTTGTTGCCAAAATCAGACATTTGTTACCCTGACAGTATTAGCTACACACCAGACCCTGTGTTTTTTAACTTTAGCAAACTCTGATTTGTTGCTCATCTCTTATCTAAAAACCGCTTAAAGTTTTCCAACCCCCATTGAGTGCAAAGCTCAGACAACAGTGTCATATAAACACTACCATACCAGCTGGCTATGAGCTCCTCCTGCATCATGGTGCTCGGTATCACTTGGGATAGTTGATATTACAGTCCGTGTCAACTTGGCCATTCTGTTTTCTCAGAGCTTTGTGCTGAACGATGCGCTATTATTCACTATGCACTTCTGGCTCTTGTGAGCTGCTGGTGTCTCATTACGCAGGGTTTTTTTTTTCTTTTCTTCCCTCCCCTCAGAAGCAGTCTGTCTGGTGAGACAGAAACAGTGCTGCAGTTCTGTAGCTGTGACACACTGTAATTGCCATATTTGGCAGTCGCCGACATTTGCTGGCGGCTTTTAATAAAGCGAGATCCACTTTAAATGGCCATAAAAGGAGCCAGGAACAGACAGCACCTGGTTTACATCGAGGGGCCGCAAAATGGTTGATAACAACTCAGGCAGAAATACTGAGATGCGCCACCATGAATCTGAGCCTCTTAGCAGCTAAACATCCAGCACAGACATGTGGGTCACACATCGTGCTATTTGTAGCGACGAGATTAAGCGTGTTCTCTGATGATTCTCCTTCTTGGGATTTGTCCTCCACATTAGGAAGATTTACAGTTTAGTTTACACAGAGACGGAGATTAGGGCTGTACATTGCTGCTTCCTGTATTCCCTCGCCTGGCCCCGGGCTGCAAACAGGTTTCCTTAGTTGGCATTATAGCTAGGCAACATGACTATATTATAAGAAGGAAAAAAACATAATTTATATAGTACCTTTCTCAATACCCAGTGTTGGAAAAATAAACACAAAGACTGAAAACAGTGAGAAGACAAACCAAGGACTGGTTAGCAGAGTCCAAACGCTGATGTGATCAAATTTCATAATATCGCTATTGTTTCACAATGCGCTCTTCTGAAATATTGCAGGTATCAGCATTTTCATAGAAATTAACATTTTGTTCTGAATCTTTAAAATTGTAAAATGTTAACATTTTGTACAGAATGAATTTTTTTCCGATTAAAAAAAAAAAAGATGGTTAGTAGTTTTTTCACATTTTTTTTTTAAAGCAACACTGCTGTTTTGCTGACAAACGTACATATTGTGTGTCAAATCACGTTAATTGATATTATGTCTTGAAGTGATACTTTACCCTGTGTTATTTATTTTAATTATAACGAGTAGCAAGATTTCAGCTTACGTCAATCCTTATTTATTTCCATGTTTTATGGCCGTCTTAGTATTCTGGAGTATTGGTGTTTAAGGATGGAGTCACATGCAATAAAACCTTTACTCCACAAAGATGCACAGTTATATAGAACTAATTCATTACAGCCATGAAATCCGATTATGGTGACAGTTTGTGTTTCTCTTTTTTTTTCCTTTTTTTCCCCCCTCTCACTAAATAATTGGTTGCCAAAAACACTGACATGTGCTTCCTTTGCGAACTAGGCCGGAAAAAATCACATTTTCCATCTGCTTCCCCTCACAGCCAAGCACACTACCGCAAGGCACTGTCAACATGAACCTGTGCACAGATGTGGTAGATGCTGAACCTAAGACTGGCCAGAAGAACGCGCTCTGTATCATCACACCTGAACAGGAGTACTACATCCGGGGGGACAACAAGGAAATTATCAATGGGTATGTTGCGTACACACCATGTTCGTGGGATTTATATTTACTAACCATTATAGCAGTGCAGGAGTGTAGAACTTGCAGGTTCTCTGAAGGTGATCGTTTGTTTTTTTACCAGGTGGAGCGAGCAGCTAGTTGTTTATCCAAGGACCAACAAGCAAAATCAAAAGAAGAAGCGCAAGGTGGAGCCCACGACGTCTCAGGTGAGTTCTGTGAGAGCCGAACACCCAATACTAAACATGACCTTGGAGGTCTATTATTAATGATTTCTGAATTTGAACACTGTTGGTAAAAGCAGAGAGGTTTACCAGAGTGCTAAGGAAGATTGTCTTTCCTTCAGGAGCCCGGTCCAGCCAAGGTAGCTGTGACTGGCTCGGGCATCCCTGAGGCGGAGAAGGTTCCAGACTCCAGTTCCATCATATGGCAGGAGGAGCTGCAGAGCAGAGAAGCAGAGGTGTCGCAGGCATGGTCCTCAACAGACATGACACCCCAGGGCTCACTGCTGACCCCTGCAGGTACGGGGGTTCTTATGACGTTCTAATTATAGTTGAGCAGTTATAAGTAATGTATAGTAACTTATACCGCACATTCACAAGCACGTGGCCTCCATCTCCCTTTGTTATTTTTAATAACCAATATGGGTACAATTACCAGAGTTATAGCTAACAAGCCAGTACACTTGGATATTTTAATAAATAAGTCTTATTTATCTCTAAAAGAGATCCACAATGGTGATCATTGTACAGTATGCTTTTTTTTTTTCTGTTTCTTAAGCAGTCGGCTTTAGGAGGCTTGGTTCCTATTATTACCTGGTAAACGTAATACATAAAACACCGCTATGCAGTCATGGCATACATTAAATTAAAATAACAAAAACTGCAGCTACTAAACATGGTGGGAGTGGAATGCAGGAAGGAAGGCTCAGTCTAGAGCAGGAGATAGGAACATGAATTTCCCTGTTCCTTGACATTTCGCCACCCCACCTGATCTGTACACGTGTGATTGTTTGTTCATACAGTGTGTCCATAATGCAGAACAAATAGATAATCAAAAACACATGAACGTCTGTACACTCTAGTTTTATACCATGGAAAGACATCCCAGACAGAACCTAAAATAAGGCAAAATACAACAGTGATGTGAAAACAGTTAAAACAGAGACAAAAATCAAGGTATTTGTTGAAATATGAGTGGGACTACTCGTGAGTAAAATTTATTTGTCACAGTGTGGGTGGGGAAAAAGAACGACCCCACTCTTCATCTTGTCTGTTATGCTATCAACCTACAGTGATTATAAAATAAAAATATCCATTAATCTAAAGTCCATTCCCCCTCTTTCTCTCTCTCCCAAGCAGAGGAGGCATCCATGAGCCATAGTTCGGACCTGGGCTCTGTTAATGGAGATGAGGTGGACCGCTGTATGTTCTCTTTTCCCCCTTGTATGTCTCAGCCCCCCCAGGACCTGGTTTCCCCGACAGCAGGCATGCTGGGGGGTGTTCCACGGTGTCCATCGCCTGCACACAGTGAACCCTTCCCCTCAGGCAGCAGTCTGTTGTCTAATGGCTCGCACATCAGCGGCTCAATCAGCTCACTGGACTCAGACGCCAGCACAGATAGCCACATGCCACTCCGAGGACGCAACAAGCCTGAGAGACGCAGAGAGAGACAGGACAGAGAGGCTGTACTCAGCCCAGAGAGGAGGTGAGCCAGGAAAACATAAACTTTCCCCTCTGTAGCTGCATCGACTTCTCCTACAGACAAACTTCTGGACTGTCCCTTCTGAAATAGATATTTGAAAGTTCATATTTGTCATTCCATATATATATATATATATATATATATATATATATATATGTGTGTGTGTGTGTGTGTGTGTGTGTGTGTGTGTGTGTGTGTGTGTGTGTGTACGTACCAGAGGTGAAACACAATGGCACTAACTGCATCTGTTTAGTTCTCCAATGATCAGTATCTGTATTCAGATTTGAACCAGAAGTAGGTGTGGCCTAAACCAGAAGGGGGGTGCTGCTATTTATTTATTTTATTTTATTTTTTATTTTTTTTAATTATGCCCCCTGAAACACTGGGAAAACAGACCAACATAATAACAAATAACTCCTGAACTTTTACAGTTCCTCAACTACAGCTACATCACTCAGGTTCATATTTGGTCTCAACCAGATGCCCTGTGGAACTTTCTGGAAAGCTTTCTATCTGATGTGAATGAGTAAGCTAGCTAAATATTCAGTACAATTTTTTTCTAAATCAGAGAACAATTGTTTTATAGTTTAGAACAGTAGCTTATTTTATCACATTTAGTTTAGTTTCTGGGGTTTATGTTCTAGAAAGATCAGAAAAGTTTGCTGGACACTATCAGAGTTGACTTTGAGGCTGGGACACAAAGGATGCGATCCTTTAAGCAGCATTTCGTTGTAATTGCCCGTATGATTTTTATTAAATAATGAGGAACAATGGGAAAGTAGAGATATTCCATCCTTTGCACAGTGTGTGTGGTCTGCTTGGACAATCATGCTTTTTGGATCACAGTGCAAAATCTTTTAGGGCTTTGGCACCCAGCTACGTACTATATAACACATATCACCGCTGTGTAAGACACACTATAATATCGTCATTGACCGTGTGCTGAGAGTGCTTCAGCTCCATAAAACCAAAATAGGCTACAGACACTAAGCATATACCTACAAAGTGCACCTATATGTTAGGTGTGCCTAATAAAATGATCAATAATTGTAGGTACACAGCAGATGTACCTTGTAAACCAGTCTCTGGATAAATCCACCCAATCCTTATCAGGAAGACGTAATGGCTCTGTGCATTAAGACTAGTTATGTAGCTTTTGAGATGGAATGATTAGAAAGCATGTAATTCCCCAATCTCAGTTCTCAGTTTTTTTTCTTTGTTTATGTTGGATATAAACACATTTGCGATAAACAACTCTGGTGCTCTTGAATAGGGATCATATTTCTGGGATTCTCCTCTCCCACAGATCAGAGGTCAAAAGCCCCAAAGCAAAGCATTTCAAACAAAGATGCTGACGTGCATTTCTGTAGTTGAGAAGGCCTCCCGTTTTCCTTCTCATGAAAACTATTCACAGTGGCAAGAGAGCTTGAATTCTCTGAACCTGTCCAATGGAAAGAGATGGCTTCCATTTGGGTTTAGGCTAATTTGGGTGTATGGGAACTGTGCCACTTTATACCCAGCAGCCAATGAGGCTGAAAGCTGTCATGTGACATAAATACCTCACTGACTGGTTCTTTTGCTTCCTTTTAAGGAGGACCTAGTGCTGTGCATTCCCCAAATAAGGGCAAAATTCAAAATGAGCAATTTAATATTTCCACCCGCTGCTATGAAAACCAAATTCCTCTCTTCAAAGTCAGGAGGCAAAACTACTTTCTTTTCTTTTTTTTTTTTTTTTTTTTTTTTTATATTCCAAAGTCAACACCAAGCACTTTCTTTTTTGGGGAGTATGAGGTTTTTTGTTTTGTTTTTTGAAGAAGTTTTTGATGTGAGGAAATAATTTCAGTGGTCAGATTTATTTGTAGCTCGTTCATATTAATCATCTTTTAGTTTAGTGCTGTTTGTTTACTGGTCAATTGGAGATATCAGTCATTTTTGTTTATAGCAACGCATTTAAATTTATAACTTGTACAGTATTACACTGAAATGTATTTATTTATTTATTTTTTTTGCTAAAGCACCATGATTCATTTACACACAAAAATATTATGAACAACATTCTGCTCATTCTCTGTGGTCAGTGGGCGTTCGAACGTGATCGAGAAGCTTGAGGCGCTGGAGCTGGAGAACGCAGAGAGGATGGAGGTTGAAGAGACGGTGCGCAGCGAGGCCAGACAGGGCCGCAGTGAAATGAGACGCTTCGACAGACAGGTACAGAACTTGCTTACGTCTGAGTCTTCCCACACAGGACAGAGGCTGGGTTTGTTCTACTGTCAGCATTCTGTTAATCTGCATACTGAATTTGTTTTCCACCATATTATTTAACAGCCTATTCACAAATTTTATTATTTGTATCTTGCAAGCTAACATTTAGTATTACTCAGTGACATGCTAAACATCAAAAACAGGACATTTGTGCTGAGTCAGGATACGTTCCGCCTCATACCATTTAAAATGGCCATCTTTTGCTTTTACTTCACAGTTCACTACGGAAAGATTGTGATTTTGATAAAGGAACCGGCTGTTGTGATCTGAGCTGTGAAGGTTTTCAGTCTTATCTGGAAATCAGTTTGGTCAAAGCCCAGAGTTATCAGTCAGCTTTTTCCTAAACAGTACCATCTACCAGCTTTAAGCTTTGAGTTATTGAGAGGATCAGCGGTCCTGGTTCGAGTGCTTCATTATTAGAAAGAGTCAGATGTTTTAGGATTTTCACGAGGCCTGTATGTTTTCTGTCCTGTAGGAGCTGAAGCTTGACCCATCACAGGGTCTGGACTTCCACCCCTCCACTCTTCCTCCACTGAGAAGAGCCAAGTCACTGGACCGCAGGACAACGGAGTCAGTCATGACAGTAAGTACTCATTTTTTCCCCCCTCCTCTGTTAGCATGGATTTTTGACAGGGGAGCATCGATATGAGAGAACATTTGTCACCCAAGGGTGTGAAGTCAGTGCATTCAGAAAGATCACTATCACAAGGCTTTTTTTGTTCTCCAAACTCTGAAGGTCAACGAGAATTCTGAAACGAGGCTTTTTTTCTACGAAATAACAAACAGCTGCTTTAGAATGTTTTACTTACAGGAAGAGTGAGTCAGTGGAGGGTGAATGACGCAGTCCAAGATATTTCAGCACTGTTGTTCTATCTGATAAGTGTTCTTTGTTTAGGTGTTGACATGCCTAGTAAGACTCACTTGTTTTGTTAGGCTTTCCTTGAAACAGTTTGTACCTCTCTATGTTCTATAAGCTTTCACTAGTAAATTTCATTAGTATCTACCTGGACTAATCATTATTGCCAACTTGTTTCTTTGTGGCATCTTTTTCTGTTATTGTGAGAACACAGATACCTTAATCCTCCCGTGTGTGCTGCTGGGTGTAGCATCCTCCCTTCTCATACCCAGGTCATCTCTATATCCTCCCTGCATTCAACCACACATTCCAACCCCGTCTGTTCGGCCTCATGTCTTTTTTTTTTTTTTTTTTTGGTCTGAAACTCTAGTCTTGAGTGAATGTGGGTGTGTGTGCATTTGTTTATTCGTATATGAGTGGTAATTTGAGTGTTTGTGTACATGTCTGTACTCTTTTACACTCTTTGCACCCTGCATTTCTGGCCACGGTGCACAAATGCCTGATTTGAGTTTTATATCCACTGTGTGAATCACTTACAAGTGTTTATTTCTACTCAACAAACATTTGAGATGCACAGAACTAGATGCATGCAGCGTGTTTTTCTGCTTTTTTTTTTTTTTTTTTTTTTTTTTTGGCACCATGATAGAAATCTTTGAAGCTGTTGGCAAATCTGTCACACAAGAGTATTGCACGCCTATTGGGCAAGAGCATAAAGGAACCATGGACCAGATCACCATTTGTATTTCTCCTGGTTCTCATTGTGGGAATGTCTGAATGCCTGTCGAAGATCATGTGGTGTTAAAGGTTTTCTTTTAGACGTCTGCTCCAGTAAGTAAAAAATGATAGTGTGCAGGTTTGCAGAATGAAAATGTACGCAGCACACGGGCCAACCGGTGTTTATTCAACTTATTCTGCATGTAGTATTGTGTGTGACGTCACTGAGAGACATAAACTGCACTGGCTGGATTGCTCTTGTAGAGGTTTGATAACTATTAACCTTTTTCTTTTTACAGCCAGACTTGCTGAATTTCAAGAAAGGCTGGATGGTGAAACTTGATGAGCAAGGCCAGGTAGGTGACCTGTATTATATACAGTTGAATCCAAAAGTTTGTATTTGTTTTCTGCACAAAAGAAAAAGAGAGTGAGTGTAGTTTGCGGTTTATGTACTTCATTGTACATAATTAAACAAGCAATTCCACATTAATTTGGGTTTTCCTGTTCAAAACCTGCTATGTGGCATTTAAGTCAGTATTCAGGGTGTCTGAAAAGTCAGGAACCAATGAGAACAGAGCCACATGTACTTTAATTTTGTATTTATTATTTACAACATACACTTACCATCTCCTTTATTAGGAACACTTGCACATTCATGCAGTTATATAATCAGCCAATCATGTGGCAGCAGCGCAATGCAAAAAATCATGCAGATACAGGTCAAGAGCTTCAGTTAATGTTCACATCTGTCTGTGACTTTGACCGTGGCATGGATGTTGGTACCAGGTGGGCTGGATTGAGTATTTCAGAAACTGACGATCTTCTGGTATTTTTACATATGATAATTTCTAGAGTTTACACAGAAAGGTGGGGAAAAAAACCATGGTGACGGTTCTGTAGGTGGAAACACCTCGTTGATGACCGAGATCAGAGGAAAATGGCCAGATTGGTTCAAGCCAGGAACAGGAATCTGAAGCTATCATGGGTCCAGGCTCATCGAAACTGGACAGTTGAAGATTAGGGGGGGGAAAAATACATAACTGCTCTTTTTCCAGTCTCCAACTGTCCAGTTTGGGTGAGTCTGTGCCCATGACAGAAGTGGAACCTGATGTGGTCTTCTGCTGTTGTAGCTCATCCACCTCAAGGTTTGATATGTTGTGCATTCTGAGATGCTTTTCTGCTCACCACAGTTGTGAAGAGTGCTTATTTGAGTTACTATAGACTTCCTGTCAGCTCAAACTAGTCTGGTCATTCTCCACCGTTCTGTCATCAGCAAGGTGTTTCAGCCTACAGACCCTCCACTCGCAGGATGTTTTTTGTTTTTCGCACCATTCTGTTTAACCTCTAGGTACTGTTGTGTGTGAAAATCCCTGAAGATCAGCAGTTTATAAAATACTCAAACCAGCCCATTTGGTAACAATATCCATGCCACGATCAAAGTCACAGAAATCACTTTTTTTTTTTTTTCATTCTGAAGTTTGATGTGAACATGAAGCTCTTGACCTGTAGCTGCATGATCTGTTGCATTTGCATTCATATATATATTTTTTTTTTACATAGGATTATGCTCATGCTTGAGGGCTGGCAAAGCTCAAGCACATGAGATTGGACCTAAGGCCTTTTCTATCTGTTATATCAGAAGCTTTAATTTATGCAACATTTGTAGCTCCTGCCAAACCTGTAAAACAAGCAGTGACCGTTAAACAGGTCAGCACATCCTGGGTTAAGTTAGGCTAATTTCTTTCCCTGTAATAGGTGTACTTTATACATACAGGATTCCGTGTCTCTTTAAAAAAAAAAAAAAAAAAAAAAAAAAAAATTATTAAATTCTTCATCCTCTGTCTGTGGTGCATTTATCAAAGTTGTGCAAGCAACTCCTGCCTCAATTGCGTCACTCTCAAAGGGCTGACTGGAGCTCGGAAAGGGCACAGCTACACTTTGATAGTCTTGCTTCAATGGGAAAAAGTTTAAAGGTTACCGTCCATCTGCTCTATTTATGGGCTTTAAAAGCAGGCTAAATGTCTCCCTAACTGTTTATATACCTAAACAACAAAGTGAGGTTTACATTCAGTCCCTGAATTCTGATTTAATAAGCCTATCGCTCTTTTCCCTCCTTTTCAGTGGAAGAAGTATTGGTTTGTACTGACGGACCACAGCCTACGATATTATAAGGATTCGATTGCTGAGGAGGTAATTTTTTTTCTGTGATGTGTCTTCGTTTTGACTTGAACGAACTACCCAAACTCTGAGGTTCTTTTCCTGGATTGTCATGAATACGTGCTGCAGCTTTTTACTCGTGTGACTGTTTCTGTTCATTTAATAAATTTTCTGTTAATCTTTCTGTTAATAGGCATCAGATTTAGATGGTGAAATTGACCTCAGCACATGCTATAATGTTACAGAGTACCAAGCTCAGCGCAACTATGGTTTCCAAATTCATGTAAGTATATCTCATGGAATATACATGTTAAGCTTTGTAGAATAATTTTACAAGTTTATAGGTAAGTACTGAAGTAGTTGTGAAGTAAAGACAGGTCATAAGCATCAAGTGTAACTGATTAAATTACTAGCATATTTGCGATTAGTTAATTGTCTATCTTTATTCATTTATTTATTTTTTGTTGGTCGTGACATTTTATATTTTTGTCAGTTAATTATATGATGACACCTTCATGCCTTTCAGCATTTAAAACTTTTCATTTATTATGTATAGCAACACAAATGTAAAAGTTAAAACAAATTCAAATTAAAACATCACTAATACAAATTATCTTCTTAAAAAACTGTTTTGTTTTATCAAAGATGAAGTTAGCAAATTAATACATTATATGTAAATATATTATAGTATTCCAATTATTTTTTTTTGAAAAAGGTTTGGGTCACAGAGTTTTCACAAATACCTTTCCAGTAATCGATCTGAGATACTGCGTAAACCCTCTGATCTTATTGTATGTTTCTTGTTTTAGACCCAGGAGGGAGTGCACACCCTCTCTGCCATGACAGCAGGAATACGCCGCAATTGGATCCAGGCTGTCATGAAAAATGTTCGACCTTCCACAGCTCCCGATGTTGCAAGGTCAGGATCTATTACATATGCTGATGGAAATGTGGCCTTCTTTCAAAGTTGTTTTCTTTGTCTGTTGTGACACCATTTATTTTTGCCCTCTAGTGGGTATTGCCTTCTTTTCAGATAAGCACAGAGAAGTGAAGTTCAGAGATGTGTTTTTATGCTAGCCATGATACTCTTTGGTTATCAACATTGGAAAATCTGTAGCCGGGCTGAGGCTGTTAGTTTATATTGGGCAAACAAAAGCTGCTTCCAAGGTGAATTCTGAGGTTTCTGAGTCAGTGTGTAATCACTTTTTTTTGTAAGGATGTATTTACTGATATTTTCAAGGTATGAGAGAGAGATTACAACAGGAACTATAGTAAAGAGTTCAGGTCAAGTGATGAAACAGGACAAAAGCAGAACTAGACAATACTGTCAGAGACAGTACTAATGTTTAATTAATAACTGGTGCATGAATTATACAATTAGCAATGCTTATATTGGTTTTCTCGAAGTAGATAGAATTTCGGGGGATGCATCATATACTTAAGAGTATTTGTATGTGACTGTGTATCAATTGTTTCATTCATTTATTTTGTTAGTGTAACTGTAAAGAGACATTAATTTCCATGAGCTAAGGTCTGTGTATATTGGTCAGCCTGACAGATGAACATGGTTCCTTTGGCCCCTTGGAGAGTCTTGCGCGGCCCGACATCACACAGGACTCTCCGTCCTCTGAGGCCTCGTCTGTGGAGCGTGAGCAGCCGAGGAAGAGTCGAGCACGAGAGCGACGGCGCGAAGGACGCTCCAAAACTTTTGACTGGGCTGAGTTCAGGCCCATTGCCCAGGCCCTGGCCCAGCAGCGAGCCCACGAAGCCGACGCTCTCCAGGCTCAGCTCAGCGACGCCGAACGCAGCAAGAGGAGGGAGGAGAGACGGAGGAGGTACGAGTGTGTGACTGGCAGCTTATCCTTCGAGCCTTCTCCTGACGCCAGCAGGATGGACTTGGAGAGCGCGCACACGAATGTGGGCAGCGTCTGTCCGCCCTCACCAGAGCGTCAGCAGAAAGTGGAGGATGAGATCGAGCAGCGCTGGCAGCAGGTGGAGAAAACTCCAATCAGAGAGGAGAGGAGAGTACCGCTGTCCACTGCACTGAGGACCAGAGAGACAACAGAGCTCGAAAAATTACTAGAGAGCTACAAAAAGGGGGTATGTCTCCACGTTCCACAGGTTTGTCTCTGTTGTGGGGGGAAAAGCGGAAAATTATAGTAGATTATACTTTAACCTGCTTGTTTTTTTTAAAGATACTCTGATATAGCAGCATTTGATATCAGAATTCTACTGCTGTATTTTTTAAAAACAAAAAAAAGTGACTTCACATCTCTTAAAAGTAGTGTCTGTTTGAATGTATATCAGAAAGTTATGATTTGAACAGAAGTGGTTGTATAAGTGTGTGTTGGAAAACTATCAACTATAATATTTCAAATCTATTGCAATTAAAAGCTGAGCATCTCCTGTATCTTGTGTGCTCAATGGGATTTTTCTCTCATAGCAAATAAAAATTGATGTGATTAAGTATAAGGAATGCATTGTGAGGACGATACTGATGATTCATGTCTTTTTCAAACCAAATTCCTCACGAACTGTTTATCAAACATATGTGAGCTTTGTGGCTCAGTGATTAGGGTCTGGATTAGTGCTCGGAAGGTTGTGAGTTCAATCCCGGTGCCGTGACCTGTTGGAGCCTTAACCTTCAGCTTTGGATAAAAGCATCAGCCAAATGATTCAATGAAAGTGTAAATAACTAAAGTAAATGCTCTGCACTTATATAGTGCCTTTTAACCTTTGCGGTCCACAAAGCGCTTTACACGGTGTCTCATTCACCCTTTCACGCACACACTCACATACCAATGGCAGCAGAGCTACCATGCAAGGCACCTGCCTGCCATCGGGAGCAACTTGTGGTTCACTGTGTCTTGCCCAAGGACACTTCGGCACATGGAGTCATGTGGGCCGGGAATTGAACCGCCAACCCTGCGATTACCACCTGAGCCACAGCCGCCCCAAGTGTACCAAATGTACCTACGGGTACAAATGAAGTAACCTGATCTGACTAAAAAGCGTAAAGTTTACCACTTCTAAACATGCACGTTTTATTTCTAAGCATAAACTATTCCTGATCTATGATACCAAGAAATTGAGTAAGAAATGCTTGCTCACTTGCCTTCATCATATTATAATGGTAAGTTAATGAAAGATGGCACTCAATTTCACTTTCTGCCTTCACAGGTAGAAGATCTGAAAGCACAGTTGGAGACATGCCACCAGCAGCTGGCGGATTCTAACCAGCACAAGCAGGAGCTTGAGAACCAACTCAAGGCTGCTCTGGTTCGAGAGCATCAGATCCGTGCAGGGTACATCTCACCGGTAAGGACAAATTCTTTCCACATATGTGCTTTTTAGAATAGTCATAATGATTTATGCAGGCAAAGAGTGCCTTTATTTCCATTAAACAGACTTTGCATGTCTTGGTTTGAGAACAAAAAAACCCTAAACTCCTATTTTTTATTTATTTAATTTTTTATCAACTCCAAAGCTGCCAAAAAGTGCCTTGCATGTTCAGAGCCTTTTGCATGTAAATGAACGAATTCCTCCCCCTTTCCTTTTTTTTTTTTTTTTTTGCTTCTACCTTCTCCTGTCATTTTAGATGTAATGACAGCTTTCATTTTTTCATTTAATTTAATGTTGCATGTGACATTATCCATTACATCTTCTCAAAAAGCTGCCCGTATATCATCGCTTCAATGTATTATTTAGATGTATTTATACTCAAAGGTGCTAAGAGATTCCACTATTAATAGTTAATTTTGCTCATTACCATTCAAAATGACCGATATTTTAAATATGTATATTTGCCGTAGTTAGTAAAATTTTAGACGAATAAGAAATTAGAAAAACCTATATTTAAATTGTGCTCTATACACTCGCGAACACTTTATTAGGAGCACTAATACACCTGCTCATTCATGCAGTTATCCAGTCAGCCAGTCATGTGGCAGCAGTGCAATGCATAAAATCATGCAATTACAGGTATTGTTCACATCAAACGGCAGAAAGGGGAAGGAATGTCAGCTCAGTGACTTTGACTGTGGCATGGTTAGCCCATCCACCTCAAGATTTAACGTGTTGAGCATTGTGAGATGCTTTTCTGGTTATCACTGTTGTAAAGAGTGGTTATTTGAGTTACCATAGCCCTCCTGTCCGCTGAAACCAATCTAACCATTGTCGTCTGACCATGCTCATCAACCAGGTGTTTCTGCTTACAAGACTGCTGCTCACTGGATGTTTTGTTTTTCACACCACTCTATGTAAACTCTAGACTGTGTGTTGGGGTAAAAACCCAGGAATTTCTGAAATACTCAAACCAGCTTGTCTGGCACCAACAAACCAATCAAAGTCACTGAGAGCAGTTTTTTTCTCCATTCTGGTAGTTAATGTCAAAATTAAATGAAGCTCTTGACCTGAATCTGTATGATTTTATGCGTTTTGCTGCTGCTGCATGATTGGCCGATTGGTGTTCCTTTTAAAGGAGCCAGTGAGCGTATCTCTGCTGTGACAGTTATTTGTAAATAATAGCATGTGACGTGCTTTGGGGGGGAAAAAACGCATGACATTCATGTTCATGTTTGAATATTCATTCATTAATTTAAAACCTGTTTCCAAAAAAAAAAAAAAAAAAAAAAAACCAACTGCATTGTATGTCTGTCTATGTTTGTGTTTGTCAGTTTTTGAAGCTTGATGGCTGCTTTTCTTGTAAATGAGAGTCAAGGTATTGTGTTTTGGTAAGACGTTTAGAAGTAACCATACCAAAGTAATTTGGATTTAGTTACATCTTCTAATCAAATCCGTAGAGAATTACAGAAATTCAAAAACGAATATTTTATGTACTAAAATGATACAGGTTTTGGTTTTTCTAAGGGAGTGAATATGACTTGTTTCCATTTGTAGCTACTGGATGGATAGGGATGATTAGGGATGGTATGTGATGGGCTGCTTTGTATTTAATCTTGGCCTATTTGAATTTGGATCATTTCCCCTTCTCACACCTTTATGTGCAGGAAGTATGATCAGGCACAGCTCGTTCTGCCTAGTGATGTAAAATTGGTCTATAAAATGAATTCCTTTAGGTTATTTATTCTAATAGTCAGTAGGGATTTTTCAAGAGTTCAGAACAACATGCTTGTAGTAAAGGTATGCAATCTGTTTCAAATTAAAACACTAGCACTAATTTCGCAGTACTTACTCCATGAATTAGCTCTAACCATTTAATGTGCATGCCCTATCGTGATTTACTAACCATAGCCATTAAACCTCTTTTTCCAGCACGCTAATTTGCATCATTAAATGAATGAATCTAGACATGTCCATTCTTACTTTAACCTTAATAACTGGGCAAGGATATTGTAATTTAATGTAAATATAATTCAGATCTTCAGAGACATTATTGATGTAATCAACAAGTTAAATTATCCGTAATCACCTCTGCTAAATTTTAACCAACTGTCTGGTCCCCTTTTCCAAGCTGGAGTCACCTTTGAGTCTTGAGACAAAGCCCCAGATGAAGAAGCCAGAACTGGTTAGTTCTCAAGCTCAGAGCTTAACAAAGAAGTACCAGGAAACCAAAGAGCTTCTTCAGCTGCAAGAACAGAAAAAGCGCAACATGCAGGCACAGCTTGGCCTTTCACTTTCACACTTATGCACCAAGGAACCTTACCTTTCTGACACCAAAAAATCATCCACTTCAGAGATCCTTTCTTCTAGTCTTGTTACAAAATCTGTCACCTTTTTACTTCTGGATAATGAGGGTAAGATCAGAGAGCTTGAGGACTTGATAGACTGTAGTAAACCGTTGTCAGTTAAGGAGCTGACAAAACTGCTGCACTGTCACACTGATTCAGTATTGTATGATTTCCCTCAAGACACAAATGAACATGATAGATCAAGCGACATAACGAAATGTCAGAAACTTTTGGAAAGTCTTAAAAGTCAGCAGGAAATGGAGAATGAGACAATGAAAAAGAGTTTGGCCAAGGCTGGGGACAGCATTCGGGATTACGAGGCTCGGCTTATCACAATGGAGGACATGTTAGGAAGGGTCCAGAAAACTCCCTATATCTCTCCTTGTCAACAGGACGACTCGGCGCAAATGACAAACCGTGGTCTATCTCAAAAGGTCGAACTGCTAACGAGTGAAAATGAAGCACTAAACCAGCGTTATCAGGAAATAGTCAACCAGCTGAGAGAGGCAGACCGAGAGATAGACAGGCTAAAAGCAGAGCTTCAAAGACTTCAAAATGGGCAACAGTATCAGCAAAGCAGAGTAAATCAGGATGTGATTGAGCCAGGAGACAAAGAAGCTTTTAAGAATTTGTGTGAGCAGGAACTCCTTGACAAGTCTCAGAAGCTTGAAGAGGCACTCATCAAGTTGGAGTCACTTGGGAATAGTTTGAAAGATACAGAAAAGAAGCTGCAGCTCAAAGAGGCTACTCTGAAAGGTCTCGGATTTCAGGTGCCCGAAAATGAAAAAGATGACGAATCATCAGAATTGGAGAAAGAGCACCTCAGACATCATATAGAGATGATTGAGTTGAAGCTTTCTGAAAAGGAAAAGTTGCTTCAATCTGTTGAACAAATCTGTAGCGAGCTTCAAGCACAGAACATGGAACTCCAGATGAAAAAGCAAGAAGCTGAACAGACTTTTAACCAAGCACTTTTAGAGGCTAAAGAGGACATTAGAACGTTGAAAGAGAGAGCTGTGGAGGCAGATAATGAAGGCAGACTAGATAGTAAGTGCCATGTGTTGATACAGAGTGATTCAGGTGTCATGGAGGAAGTGTTGAAAGGTTTCAAGATGAGGTCTAATGCCCTTAATCAGGTATTAGCCATGTTGATGAAGTCCAGTGAGAACGAATGTGATGGATTGTGCGTTGGCTTTGAGGAAGGTAATGTGGGAAGGAATTTGACGGGAAGTATGATGGCATTGTTTGAGTGTGAGATTTTGGGTAGAGTTTTAAGTGGCATCGAGAATAGTCAAGTAGGTGAAGGAGATTGTGAGCAAGCATTTGTTGTCAAAAATATAGTAGAACGAATGCTAGTAGAAAATAAAATCCAATTTTCTATGATCAAAAACCTTGAGAGCCCAGTAAACTCTGAACATGCAGAGATGCAGACCGATAAAGATGTAGTAGGAGATAAGAAGATTAATGATGTCGTTATGAAACAGCTTATTGAAACCATACAAAGTAAGGTAACCCTGTTGAATCAGATTGCTTCAACCATTAATGAACCTACGAATGAACAGTTCAAGTCTTTGGCTTTAACGCTGTCTAGCTGTGTACCTCAAACACAGTTGTCTCTGTGTATTCAGGATGCCATATTGGATGTAACTCGCACATATCTTCTAATACGGCAAAGATTCCAAACGGAGAAAGAAATACTTTCGGACATCGAAGTAACCACAGCTGCTTGTGCTTGTTGTTCTCGGTTAAAAGAGCAAAACCTGGAGCTTAAAATGAAGCTTGACCGAATGGCGACCCAAATGTCAAGCCCCCAGAACACTATCGCTGATTACTCCAAGCCAGTGACACGCATCTATATAGAGGGTGAACCAATTGATTCTCTGGACAAGGTCATTCTGTTACAAGACATGGAGGCAAAACACAAGAAGGAGCTTCGAGACGTGAGGGAGGCCTATGAGCGAGAAGCGGCTAAGCTGAAGGAGGAAGTGTCCAAGAGTGAGGAAACACTAAGGCTGAGATCAGAGGAGAATGTAAAAGAGATCGACTCTTTGACTGTCTGCATGGAGAATCTAAAGAAGAAGCATGAGGTGGAGCGCAACATGTTGGTGGAGCATTTTAACCAGGAACTGGCTGAGCTTAATGATGCGATGGGGTCTCTTAGAGCAGACATTCCAGATGATGGCCAGCTGAACGCAGCTTCCCTCAAACAGCGCATCGAGAAGCTAGTGGTGCAAGTGACGGAAGAGACGAAACGGCGAGATCGAGAAGAGGACGCTACGTTACTCCGTCTGAAATACGACAAAGACCTGGAAAACCTGAAGGTCATGGTGTTCCTTGTACTTTTTGTTTTTCCATCCGTGATGGCTTGTTTACCCTTGTGACAACTTCCGACTTCCCCCCCCCCCCTTTTCCCCCCATCCTCTCCACTTACTAATCCTACCATCCTTTTCTGCTTTACCTTTATAATTCATCTCCAGCCTTGCATGGTCGGTAACCTTAGGCATGCTTGTAGCTTTTGATGTTGGCTGTATGTAGAGGAACCCATTTCGATAGCACATAGAAAGTTTGACTTAATAAAATAGGAAAAAAACTGAGGCATGCATCCAGACTTAAGCAATTGCGTAATGTTTCTCAGCCACTCGGTTCAATCTAAAAGGAGCATTAAAAAAAAAAAGGAATCGGCTAAAAATGCATCAACTTCAGTTGTATTTTTAAAGTCCTATAAAACTTGCAGTGGAGGACGAAGTATGAGTAACCTGTTGGTTTGATTAGATCAAAGATTAGAAGAGGAATGCCGTGCAACTTGCATTATGTCCTCGTCAGACTGCATGCAGGTCACATGACTTTTGATTTTGTATGCTGGATTAAATATTTCCTTGTTGCTCTAGTTCTTTCAAATATTCTACACAACAGCCTGTCTTTAATGGCTCAAGTTTTGTAGTAGGCCATCTCACAATATTTGCCAGTTCAGGTTGATTTCAGTGTATTTACCTGTATGTTAAAATTGAAGTCAAACTTGACTTTATGTACTTTAAGTAATTGCCCGGCTCACGCTACAGTAGGTCTCCATGGTAACATTCAAACACAATTTTAACCATTATTTAGGATATAGAGAACATTTTTGCTGCTTTAATAGTGATTTTAGAGGGTTGTTGTCTGGGGTAGCTAAAAAAATATCTACTTGATCAGTGAGTCTTTAGATCCTATTGTTTATTTTACACTTTAATGAAACGTTGAAATGAATATTTACTCTACTTTTTTCTAAACATGGCTAGTTGTAGGCATCCTTGGAGATTTTTTTTTTCATGCTATTAGCTACCGTTATGCTGAACATATAAAATATTTAATTATGGTTAAATTAAATCCAAGATATTAAACCTCCTGTTTGTATATTGCTCATGACCCCATGTTGGTTGATATTCCTGACAAAAGAGGAAATTGGATTTTCCACCAAAGGGAATGGGTGAATAAACAAGTGCAGGTGTAGCTGTGATGTGGGGACAGGAAGCTGCTCTGTTCACAGTGGGAGCTGGCTGCCTTTAAAGCAGAGGTTCATGAGACATGGCTCTATCCCTGGGACTTAGCCATATGAAAACAAACGCTCTGTATGCTCATCCGATCAGGCCTGCAGAGAGTTGGACAGCTTCGATGACTGATTTCCAAGATTAGTGCCATTCAGTAGGCGTCGGAAGTAAGTTTGGCCCGACGTGTTTGGAAGGGCTTTCATATCTCCTCGTGTGGAAACTTGCACTGTAACTGTAAAAACGGTTTGCTCTGAAGGCGTGCTTATGAAAACACATTTTCCTATACATATCCTTTCATTGTTTGCAGATGGTTCATTGTTCTTTCGTTCCCCAGATGCGCAGCAGTGCTGCTGTTCTAGCACAGTGTGGTTTGCTGTTTACGTTTTTTAAGTCATGTCCTGCTTTCCATTAAAGATGAAATAAAATATAAAATATAATGACCCTATTAGACAAAGAACAACATGAGTCATGTTTGAAAGTACCATTGGCAGTAGGATGTAATTGGGACAGAAAGGCAGTCTGGAATAATTATTGTAATTTAGTGAGAACTATGTAACCTATACCAAGTCTCTGTCTGGCTTCTATGTGCTGTCTGTGTTCAGTGTAGAGTATTAATTTCTAGCTTTTTGTGGAAACCTTCCTCTGCTGTGTGTGTGTGTGTGTGTGTGTGTGTGTGTGTGTGTGTGTGTGTGTGTGTGTGTGTGTGTGTGTGTGTGTGTGTGTGTGTGTGTGTGCGCGCACGCTTGTTGTCCTTGTGAAAGGCAGCATTTAGTTACAAAATCTGTTGAAACAATACACTAAATGGTACCCCCATCACCTGATTCTTTGCCCGCCGTACAGGCTACATGTGAGAGAGGCTTTGCTGCCATGGAGGAGTCGCATCAGAAGGTAATCGATGAGCTGCAGAGGAAACACCAGCGGGAACTGGAGAACCTGCAGGAGGAGAAAGAGAGACTGTTGGCTGAGGAGACAGCAGCCACCATTGCTGGTGAGTCATAAGTAGTGGTATACAAGTGTCGTAATTCATGAAAGTGAAGTTTATATAACTATCAGAGCTCTGTGGCTTTGTGCATACGTGTCTGTTTATCTTTTTTTTTTTTTTTTTTTTTTTTTTTTTTTAAGCTATTGAAGCTATGAAGAATGCACATCGGACTGAGTTGGAGAAAGAATTGGGCAAAGCAAGGAAAACCCATAGTAACACAGAAAATGCAGACATTGATGAAATTAGCAGACAACACGAGTAAGTAGTTTAATGAAATGTCATTTCAGTTTCATGCAGTTGTATAATCTTCTGTGCAGGTCCTCATTCTCAACTTGATCCAGTTCTCTGCATTACAAATGAAGCAGGGATTATCTCCTCTAATGTGATGGTATTAGCAGTTATGAACTACTTCCTTTTGTATACTAAAGGAATTGAATGAAGCAGTTAAGATGATTGCCTAAAGACTGATTGTGTGACTAAACCTGTCAGGCAAATGTATAATAGAGCTGTGGAGTTAAGAAGGGTGGTGAACTTGCTAACACCAGAATAACACAAGCCTATTCATTCACATGCCGTTTTATTCATCAACTCGGCCATGATCTGCTCACAGACCTTTTACTGGCATGACGTGTGTTTTTAGTTTAACGCAGGATGAAAAAGTGTAATGGAAGAGCAGTGATGATTGATGCGAGTCCATTGTGTGTGTGTTTGGTAGGGAGGAGCTGCTGTCATTTCAGAGGGAAATCGAAGTGCTGTCAGAGCAGTACTCTCAGAAATGTCTGGAGAACGCTCACCTGGCACAGGCGCTGGAGGCTGAGAGACAGGCCCTGCGTCAGTGCCAGAGAGAGAACCAGGAGCTTAATGCGCACAACCAGGTAAGCAGGAACATACAACACATCGCAAATGCACAGAGGTTTAATGATCATAGAAGCCACTTGGAGTCATGAGCTTTACGTTTTCTTCTTCTTCTTTTTATTTATTATTTTTTTTATTATTATTATTATTTTTACATTTAAACCTTTGGGTTTGTACATTGACGCTTGTGTTTTTTGTGGTTTTAAAAGGAGCTGAATAATCGTCTGGCTGCTGAGATAACAAAAATGAGATCAATGACCAGTGAGGAAGGCGAATCTGGAACGGTCATTCAAGGAAAGGAGCTATACGAACTAGAGGTGTGTTCATTCCCACATCCTCTCCACACAAACACAATGTTGTGTATAAAATTCTTCCGCACATTTTAAAACCTACAATATTGTCCAGGCTGTTAGATGTACCTTGTTGGCTCTCCTAACTCTGCTCCTGGAGTATCTGGGTCCTGAATCTTTTCCCTACTTCATACATGGGATCCAACTAATAAACTAATTAAGTCTGTTCCTGAGTCACAACTGGCATGTTCGAACAGGGAAGACACTAACGTGGACAGGGCAAAGGTACTCCAGGACCACTGCTATAGCAAAATGCTGCAAATTGCATGTATTACAAATTCGAATTAACCAAATGCTCTGTTCTAGTTTGTTACTACTAGCTGGGGTTGAACTTAATAGTAAATACCTCATAGGCTTGCTAGCACAAATTAGCAATACTATTGAGGCAGTGATTGGACCAACAAACTAACATGATATTGCTAAATTATAAGTAAGGGTGTGCTATGGATATATTTTCCAGGCAGAGAATTGAGTTACTTGATGAAGTAAAATAAACTGCTACTTGTACAATATGTAAGTAATATATAAGCTTGTTTGTAGGTCATGCTGAGAGTGAAGGAATCAGAAGTACAGTATCTGAAGCAGGAGATCAACTCATTAAAAGATGAACTACAAGCCGCCCAAAGAGTATGTATTTAATTATCGGCTGAAATTTCTAATTAATTCAGTTGATTGAACACATAGCACTGGAATGCTGAACTTGTTTCATTTCTATGCTCTAGGATAAAAAGTATGCAACAGATAAGTACAAGGACATCTACACAGAGCTGAGTATTGTGAAGGCCAAGGCCGAGCGAGATCTGGGGCGGCTACGGGAGCAGTTACAGTTAGCACATGAGGCACTGGGAGAGCCCTCACCAGAGGAGGTGCAGCGGGGAGGATATGGTAAGATGTCGGTGTATAACCTGGATAACGAGTCTCCCAGTCAACAAATCCATATACAGCACTCCAGAATGATTATTATGAGAATGTTATTTTCTGCTCAGTGTAGTGATTGAATTAGAATAATTTTCTCACACCAAGTATCTTAAATACTTTTTCAGATATCATGAAATCAAAGAGCAACCCGGACATTCTGAAGATGGCTGCCGCAGCTGCAAAACGCTCTGAGCGTACCATGAGGTCAAAGGTACACATCTTGAAACAGAAATCTTGCTTGGGTAGAAATCTTTCTCCCTTAATTTTAGTATTCCCCAATTTAATTCCAACATGACCAGTGCAGATACTTCCAAAGCGGTACTGAGCAATACAGTTAACATCCTGCTGTGCTTGGTGGCATGTACACTATATGGCCAAAAGTTTGTGGACACCTGACCATCACACCCATATGTGGGTCTTCTTCAAGCTGTTGCCACAAAGTCGGAAGCACACAATTGTATAGGATGTCTTTGTATGCTGTAGCTTTAAGATTTTCCTTCACTGGAACTAAAGGCCCAAACCTGTTCCAGCATGACAGTGTCCCTGTGCACAAAATGAGGTCCATAAAGACGTGGTTTGCCAAGGCTGGCAGTGGCAGCCTTCGGGATGAACTGGAACGCCGACTGTGCCCCAGGCCTTCTCATCCATCGCCAATGTCTGACCTCACTAATGCTCTTGTGGCTAAATGGGCAAATCCCCACAATGACACTCCAAAATCTAGCGGACAGCCTTCCCAGAATAGTGGGAAGAATTATAACAGCAAAGGGGGACTAAATCTGGAATGGGATGTTAAAAAGTACTTTCAGAGAAGTACTGAGCAGTTCACATCCTATTAGTAGTAAGCAGTACACAGTACTGAGCAGTTCACATCCTAGCATGATGTGAAAGTGCTAAGCAGGCTGAGTTGATCTCTAGTTTGGATCAAGACTATAAACTTATTGGGGCAGCTACTGTCAAATATTTCAGTAGCAAAAGTGTTTAAAGTTCATTATTCATCTTCAGTATGCACTCTATCCTGAACAAGAGTCATGGTGGATGCATGCTGAATGGGATGCCAGTTCATCGCAGGGCAACATGCACCCAGACGTTCATGCACTCATCCTTATGCAATTTTTATACCTTTTTATTATCTTATTATTCGTGGTTTTTTTAAGTTTCGTAGACCCTGTAATATTCCATTTTAGTGATCTAGTTTGTTTCTGTGTTGCTCCCTACAGGAGAAAGCCTGGTAAGTAATGGTGAGAAGTGTGCTTTTGAACTTTCCCTCTAACACACAGTGGTGTGGTCGATCTGTTTGTGTGTTGTTGTTTTTTTTTTCTTCCCCTTCCCCTCACCCCATTTGTGAATTGCGACTTGCTGTGGAATAGTTAAAGACTCAAATACGGACGCATATTCACTGTGAATGTTTGATGAATGACTTGGGAATAGACAAACAGGAGGGATCAGAAGATGTGCAGATGATGGACTGACTTGCTGTAAAACACGGGTTAATAAAGTAATGGCAGACTGTGACCATGTATGCATAGTTTTTGGTGCATGCGTAGGCATCATCTTGTTATACACTGTCCTTTCATGTGCACTGAAAGAAGGGTGTTTCCCTCCAACAACATATTCACCTCCTAAGCACAGGAGAACTGAAACGTTGCCCTGTAGAACTGAACGTTTTAAAGCAATATGGAAACTTTTTTTTTTCTCTTGTAATTACTCAAATACTGTAAAGCTCCCTCCTCTCAGTGCAGAGTTTAATTGCAGGCATATTACAACATACAGAGATTATGGTCCAGGATGTTCCCTTTAGATGGATTGAAGTGTATGAGCAGAGCTGGCACTGATTTCTACACGGAAATTAAAAATTTCCCCACCTGCCACTTCTAATATCCACCTTGGGGGGAAAACACAAAAAATATAAACTAATGTGTTCAAAACGGCTGGTGTCTTGTTCATTGAAAATTTAGTTGCAACATTTAGTCTTAATTTAATACTGGCATTTGTGTAGTGTTTTATGGTTTGCACATAAACCAGTCAAATTAGTAGCACTACCATGATAAAATTGAATATGCACTCACTGAACACTTTATTAGGTACACTATACAGCCGTGGCCAAAAGTTTTGAGAATGACACAAATATAAATTTTTACAAAGTCTGCTGCCTCAGTTTTTATGATGGCAATTTGCATATACTCCAGAATGTTATGAAGAGTGATCAGATGAATTGCAATTAATTTCAAAGTCCCTCTTTGCCATGAAAATGAACTTAATCCCAAAAAAACATGTCCACTGCATTTCAGCCCTTCCACAAAAGGACCAGCTGACATCATGTCAGTGATTCTCTGGTTAACACAGGTGAGAGTGTTAACGAGGACAAGGCTGGCGATCACTCTGTCATGCTGATTGAGTTAGAATAACAGACTGGAAGCTTTAAAAGGAGGGTGGCGCTTGAAATTATTGTTCTTCCTCTGTTAACTATTGTTACCTGCAAGGAAACACGTGCAACCATCATTGCTTTGCACAAAAAGGGATTCACAAGCAAGGATATTGCTGCTAGTAAGATTGCACATAAATCAACCATTTATCGGATCATCAAGACCTTCAAGGAGAGAGGTTCAACAGTTGATTCAACTGCGGGATCGGGGCACCACCAGTGCAGAGCTTGCTCAGGAATGGCAGCAGACAGGTGTGAGTGCGTCTGCACGCACAGTAAGGCGAAGACTTTTGGAGGATGGCCTGGTGTCAAGAAGGGCAGCAAAGAAGCCACTTCTCTCCAGGAAAAACATCAGGGACAGACTGCTATTCTGCAAAAAGTACAGGGATTGGACTGCTGAGGACTGGGGTAATGTCATTTTCTCTGATGAATCCCCTTTCTGATTGTTTGGGGCATCTGGAAAAAAGCTTGTCCAGAGAAGAAAAGGTGAGCGCTACCATCAGTCCTGTGTCATGCCAACAGTAAAGCATCCTGAGACCACTCATGTGTGGGGTTGCTTCTCAGCCAAGGGAGTCGGCTCACTCACAATTTTGCCTAAGAACACAGCCATGAATAAAGAATGGTACAAAAACATCCTCAGAGAGCAACTTCTCCCAACCATCCAAGAACAGTTTGGTGACGAACAATGCCTTTTCCAGCATGATGGGGCACCTTGCCACAAGGCAAAAGTGATAACGAAGTGGCTCAGGGAACAAAACATCGACATTTTGGGTCCATGGCCAGGAAACTCCCCAGACCTTAATCCCATTGAGAATTTGTGGTCAATCCTCAAGAGGCGGGGGGACAAACAAAAACACACAAACTCTGACAAACTCCAAGCATTGATTATGCAAGAATGGGCTGCCATCAGTCAGGATGTGGCCCAGAAGTTGATTGACAGCATGCCAGGGCGAATTGCAGAGGTCTTGAAAAAGAAGGGTCAACACTGCAAATATTTTTTTCTTTGCATAAACTTCATGTAATTGTCAATAAAAGCCATTGACACTTATGAAATGCTTGTGATTATACTTCAGTAACAGTTAGTAACATCTGACAAAAAGATCTAAAAACACTGAAGCAGTAGACTTTGTGAAAATTAATATTTGTGTCATTCTCAAAACTTTTGGCCACGGCTGTACTAATGCTGGGTAGGGCCTCACTTTGCTCTCAAACAGCCTCACTTCTTCATGGTATGGATTCCACAAGATTTTTCAAACATTCCTTTGAGATTCTGGTCCATGTTGACTTGATTGCATCATGCAGTTCGTCCAGATTTTTCAGTTGCGCTTTCATGCTGTGACTCTTCCGTTCTACCACGTCCCAAAGGTGTTCAATTGGATTCATATATTGTGACTGTGAAGGCCACTGAAGAACATTTAACTCACTGTCATGTTCATAAACCAGTTTGAGACGACTTTTGCTTTGTGACACGGTGCATTATCATGCTGGAAGTAACCATTAGCAGATGTGTAAATTGTAGCCATGAAGGGATGCACATGGTCAGCAACAATACTCAAATAGGTTGTGGCATTCAAGTGATGGATGATTGGAATTAATGGGCCGAAAGTGTGCCAAGAAAACATTCCCCACAGCATTACACCACCTCCACCAGCCTGGACTGATGACACAAGGCAGCTTGGGTCCATGGATTCATGCTGTTGGTGCCAAATTCTGACCCTACCATATGTGTGATTCAGCAGAAATCAAGATTCATCAGACCAGGCTACATTTTTCCAGTCTTTAACTGGAAAGCTGTTCAACAGTTTTGGTGTACCTGTGCCCACTGCAGCCTCAGCTTTCTGTTCTTGGGTGACAGAAGTAGAACCCGATATGGTCTTCTGCTGTTGTAGCCCATCCGCTTCAAGGTCTGACGTGTTGTACATTTTGAGATGCTTTTCTGCTCACCACAAATGTACAGAGTGGTTATCTGAGTTACTGTAGCCTTTCTGGCAGCTTGAACCAGTCTGGCCATTCTCCATTGACCTCTCTCATCAACAAGGTGTTTCCGTCCACAGAACTGCTTTTCACTGGATGTTTTTATTTATTGCACCATTCTGAATAAATTCGAGACTGTTGTGTGTGAAAATCCCCGGAGATCAGCAGTTATAGAAATACACAAACCAGCCCGTCTGGCACCAACAATCATGCCACGGTCAAAATCACTGAGATCACATTTCCCCCCCATTCTGAGGGTTGATGTGAACATTACCCAAAGCTGCTGGCTCGTATCTGCATGATTTTATGCATTGCACTGCTGCCACGCGATTGGCTGATTAGATAATTGCATGAATGAGTATGTGTACGTGTGTTCCTAATAAAGTGCTAAGTGAGTATGTTTTTAAAAGTGTAAATAAATACAGTGGACATGGAAAAGAATCACCCCCCTTTAAAATAATCACATTTTGTTGCTTTTCAGCCTGAAATGAAGACGGACACAGTTTTTGTTTTATCCAGCTGTATTTACTCAGTGCAACTTATAACATCCAAGTGAAAGGTATAATGCCAACATGTCAGAAAAAAAATTAAAAACCAGAATCACTGAGTTGGAAAAAGGATCACCCCCTTGCTTTAATTTGCATTACTTTTTTACTTACAGCCTTTAGTCTGTTGGGATATGTCTCTACTAACTTTGCACATCTAGACTTTGCGATATTTGCCCACTCTTCTTTGCAGAACTGCTCAAGTTCAGTTAAATTTGATGGTGACCGTTTGTGGACTACAGTCTTTCCAAGTCATTCCACAGATTTTCAATGGGGTTTAAGTCTGGGCTCTGACTAGGCCATGTAAGGACATTCACCTTTTTCTCCTTCAACCACTGTGTGGTCAGTTTTGCTGTGTGTTTTGGGTCATTGTCATGTTGGAAGGTAAACCTTCTTCCCATTGACAACTTTCTGGCAGCAGCAGATTTTCCTCAAGAATTTGACTGTATTTTGCCCATCCATTTTCCTTATATCCTGACAAGTGCTCCAGTCCCTGCTGCAGAGAAACCTCTCTGACACTCTAGCCTCTCTGACCAGTTTCCTCCTGGCTCTTTCATCCAGTTTGGAGCGATGTCCTGATCCAGGGAGGGTCTGTGTTGTACCAAATACCTTCCACTTCTCAATAATAGACTTCACTGTGCTTCTAGGCATTGATAAAGCCTTTGAAATTTTTTTGTATTCATTTCCTGACTTGTGCCTGTCCATAACTTTATCCTGGAGATCTTTTGACAGTGCCTTGCCACCCATAGTTGATGGTTTGCTTCAGTTGCACTACAAAATGCTCCAGGAAAGCTCTTTTCATGCTGAGCTAATCAAAATGACCACGGCTGATCACAGTTGAAAGTCAAATGGATTTGTGCGCCATTGAGAAGGTGATTAGCTACACCTTATTGAGTTTACAAGTCATTTTTAGGAGGAGGGTGATCCTTTTTCCAACTCAGTGATTCTGTTTGTTTTTTATTTATTTATTTATTTTCTGACATGTTGGTGTTATATCTTTCACTTGGATGTTATAAGTTGCACTGACTAAATACAGCTGGATAAAACAAAAACTGTGTCTGTCTTCATTTCAGGCTGAAAAGCAACAAAATGTCATTATTTTAAAGGGGAGTGATTCTTTTCTATACCCACTGTAGTAGTCTGCCAGCCAAGGTGGCATGATGTTTTGCGATTTCAAAAACTGACATGCATTTGGCTGATGTGTGAAGTGTGTTAATTTCACACCCTGGTGCTTAATCTTCAAGAGCATGGTCAGCTAAATCTAGTGTAATGCATATTCTTTTGTAAAAAAAATGCTTTCATAACATTCATTTGAAGATTTGAGATTGCTGCATTTGGAAACACCTTATTGCATCCTTTGGATCTGAAACAAAGGCTAAGTAAATAAGTAAGGAATAAAACATAATTGGGAATGCTGTTACAGGGAAAATAATAAACGCTGGAGTACTGTGATGCTGTGCCCATTCCAAAATTGATTATTTTTCAATAACAGCATGTCCCAATGTGTTTGATTCCTCTTTATACCACAGCAATTCGTCAACAATTATAATTTTAACTGTTTTCCTTTACAGTTATGATTAATGCTGTGGAACATTCATGAAACAAGTTAGTTCCTGTTACCACTTACATTATAACCGCTATATACAGGCATTCCCTCATCAGCTTCACTTTTTTCCCCCCTCTCTCTTGAATTTAATAATCAGCCAAAAAAATGCACCTTGTCATGTTACAAGAGGAACCAGAAAGCGCAGTCTTGAAAACCTGTGAACTGTTAACAAGCACTTATACAGGAGACTCCTTTCAGAAAATATAACCATATGAATAACTGTCTTTGATAAATAACACTTTTATTTTTCCTTCATAATCTTAGGTTGTGTCTGCTATGCAAGTCCCTGTGCACAAGCTGTTACTATAGAAATGTTAACGTATTCAAATGAGTGCATTAATATATACCTGTTATTTGAATTACAGCTTGCACTATTGTCAGTGCTGCTATTAAATTAATAAAAACTAAATACCCAAACCTTCTGACCAGTTAGGTTTGAGAATTCAACAACGCTGTGGTATAAAAGAGTTTATATGTCAGGAAACAGGTTTTAACTGGGACGTTACAGTTCACCCATCACAGAAGCATGTCACTAAGATTTCAGCATGTCACTGAGATCACTTTACTATTCAAATTTCAGTATTATTCATGGAAATGACCTTTCATTGTCCTGTCTCTGTTCTCTTCTCAGAGTCTTAAGGAAGGCTTGACAGCTGAGCAAAGGCTCCACTTGTTTGACAACAAGGACACGAAGGAGTTCTGAAACTTGACGCCTCCGCCTGGCTTTGCTGCATGTTATAGAGGTCCACCATATTTTATCCCAGTAATTAATCACTTAGAAACACACTGGTCACGGCACACAGCATATTATAAACATGGTATGAAGTTTGAATTTTATGTCTCTAGTCTGCATTTTGTGCACTTCAGTTACTGTGACTTTTTTTTTTTTATCATGTCTTAATGTAAATAGTTGTTTTTAATGAAGCATCTACCATTCATCCACTAAACATGACTGTGTCAGCTACTGTTTTAACTCTAGTATGTGTGAATAGCCAAAGGATGGATAAATATGTAATGACTCAAATTACACTTACTTAATAAAGAGTAGAAACAATCATACCTGCAGACCTGCTTATTATGCTAGATGTGGTTATGCACATTCCCTCCAGCTTCCTGTCGATTCTGACGAAATCAGATGGCTGGCAAAGTGAAAAAGAAACACTACTTGATACCCGGAAGTGTTGGTTTGTACATGGAGATTACTGAATGCTGACCAGTTCAAAGGCATAGTGTTTGTATCAGGAGGGCTTTTTTCCTAGTGTAAAATATATAAACAGATTTATATAGGGGGTTTCTTTATGTAATCATGATGGTCAATCCACTGATTGGGAGATTTTTTTTTTTTTTTTCCTATCTTGCCCTTCAAGCTGATAATGTCTGTAGTGATGTTCAGTCACAGTCTCTTGTATTTATTTAAATGTCATGTTTGGTTTTTTTTGGCTCACATTTCCATCCCTCTATACATTGCTATTGTAAATATAACACAAATGTACACCGACTGACAGCAGGTTTATTAGCAATAAATATTTTTGCACCCTGTATTTTGTCTTTGTGTCATAGTTGACCACACACTACACATGATTTGAATCAGTGTTGCCAACTTGGAGACTTTGTCGCTAGATTTGCCGACACCTTTAGTGATTTCTTTTTTAAAAAAAAAAAAAAAAAGCAACACATTTTGTGATTTCGATCAGTGACTGAGCAGACGTTAGTGACTCTCCTGCACTCGATACGGCTCTCCAGCTCATATCACAGCTGCTGGTTATATACAAGTTGAGAGAGTAGGTTTGTTCTACTCTCCACCAGTGTGTAAAGCCTGATAATTGGTTCTTTATATATTTCAAGAATAAAGTCGTAACATTACAAGGGGGGAAAAAATGCAATATTTTGAAAATAAAGTCGTAATAAGATGTAACTATCGATAGCCTTGAAGGAGACCACTACCTGCGTATTCTCCTTTGTCCTTCGTTCTTCTAAATGAACGCGATTTCTTGCAGTCATGTCAAAGTTCTAACACTAATTATCTGGTGCTGATGTGCCAGAAGATTTTCGTAGCTTTGATCTGCATCATTCTGTCAGTGTTATGACTCCACCCCCCCCCCCCCCACCCACCCCCGTTCTAAGTATTATGACGTTATTTTTTTTTTCTCATAATATGACAACTTATCCTTGAAATATTACACTTTTTTTTCAAATTATTGCTACTTTTTCCCTTGTCATATGACTTTTTTCCCTTGATAATTATGATTTATTCTTTAAATATTTTGACTATTTTCTCATAATATCATATTAAGACGAAGTCTGTGGGCTTAATACGTCGTCGTAATTATAAAATAACCATCTTCACTTAGAAAAATTTTTTTTTAAAAAGTAACGCGTTTTTGATATGCGAACGATAGCGACTATTATATTAATATGCAAATTAGTTCGTGACATCATCTAGCGACTTTGAGCATACATTAGTTACTTCCCCCTGAAAGGATTTGGCGACACTGAATTAAAACTTGTAGCTAATTTACACTACTGAAATCGGAACATTTATCTTGTGTAAATTCAATAAAATAATGCACGACTATAGAAAGAGAAAGTACAAGCAAATTGTTTTAAAACGTGTGCAGCAGCTATAAACAGTGTATAAACAAGAGTACAGTGTGTGGACTCTTCCTACATGTCCCATAATGCTCCATAATGGCCTCATCACTGACAATAATGCTTGAATATTAGCACAGCTTTGACAAAGCTAGCTTAGCTTTTACTATGGACACAGCACTTGGCCATTGTCTCCCCCAAAGTCAGCACACTATTATACACGTTTTTACAGTTAAAGTAATCAGTTAATTGGTGTCGGAATGGGGTTCAGAGTGTTTCATAATTCCGCGTATTAACCCAACGTCTCTTTGTGGGTAAGTTTTAATGTAGCCACTCGCTTCTTTGTTGTAGCTACAGCTAACGAGACATTAGCTTCGGCTAGCACAGGATGATAGCTAGTGTGTACAGTTTCTATCGCCTTATACAGTTTAGCGTTATTAATTATCTTTATATGTATGACTTAGCTTGATGATAGGCCTGCATTCGATTTCTGAGAGGTTTGTGTGGTTTAGATATGCTAACGAGCTAGTTGTGAATGATAGCCAGCTAGCGTGACTAACTGAATTAGCTTAGCTTGCTTGCTAGGTTAGTCAGCTGTCAGTGGGGGGGGGAAACGATAGCGTGCAGATGTGTTCGGCAGATGTGTGAGTCTTAACAGCTTGTAATTAGCTTTCAGAATGATAACCTTGCTAACCTAGCTAAGCACGGAAACCCTGCCGAGCTAGCTAGCTTAAAAGCATTAGCCTGCGAGCGGTTTCTTATCTCTGAGTTTTGACAGTTGCTTGGACGATACTGTCTTGTAATATTCCGCGCTCAAAAAGTGATAAATGACCAACATGTTGACCTGTAGCCTGCTGGCTAATCTAGCTAGCCAGCTCCACAGTGTTGTCAATGTGATGGTGTCAGGTTGGCCGGCTTACCTGAGACATTCTGGTTAATATATCTGACCAGCTAGCTAGTGCTAGTGTTATCTGTCTTGTCATAACTATAGCTGGCACATTTTTTATTTTTATTTTTTTTTTTAAATATGTTTGTCTTGTGCTTTGTGTTTGTTTAAATGCTATACCTCTCTTGGAATCAGCTCGTTAAATAGATAGTCGTAGGTAAAATAACATACTTCCAGGTATGTCTGTTGGGGAAGAGCTAGCCAGATGTTGTAGCTGCTGTTTCCTCAAAGCCTAAGCGTTAGAGCAACTTTTAATGCACTTTTACATTTCAGAAGATACAGTTCTCTACTAAAGTCCAATACTCTGTTTGAGATACTTCCCAGTGAGTCAGTACTTTTCCTGACTAAAACCCAGTGCTCCCTTACAGATGATGGACGTGGGGGCGAGCACTACAAATTTAATGCAGGCTGCTACACAGTTCCTTCACTTTACATGAAATACTATTCATTCATTCATCTTCAGTAACCACTTTATCCTGCTCAGGGTGATGGTGGATCCAGAACCTATCCCGGGAACACTGGGTGGGAGGCGGGAATACACCTTGAATGGGTTGCTGGTCCATCACAGGGCACCATGCACACACATTCACGCCTAAGGCTCAGTTTTCAAGCTGTAAATGGCTGCTTTGTGTTGTAATCGATACATTCCATTAAAACGTTTTCTTGTTCCACATCTTTTGCTTGCATTGCAGCTGATATGGAACAGCCTTCTGACAACTCAGATGGTTTACAGCCTCAGGAACTCTCCTCCACCTGCAACCTTCCTCGCGTTTTTGATCTGACGAAGAACGCCGAAGAATGTCTGTTAAAAACCAACTCGATAGAGGCCTTGCATGTTGTCCAGCCACCAGGCTGGTATCTGAGTTCCGGGACCAGCAACGGGTCAGTGCTTCCAGAAGACGAGACTGATCCTTCACTGCAGCCCAGCGAGCAGATCCAACCAGACAATGCTCTTTCCAACACGACGGTTACGCTCTCGTATGTGACCAGGTCCCATGTCTTTTCTAACCATGACTCACTCTCACAGCATTCGCAGATTTACAGTGTTCCAATAAGCAAGGCGTTTTCTCTACACCCCACTGCGTATGATGCTAGCCAGCTGGTCACCGATGCAGGTGGAGCACCACTCTGTGTGGAAATGGACCAGCACTGCCTGCAGCAGGTGTCTGTGCCTGTTGGCTTAGCCGCCTGCGCCAGTTCGTTTGATTTTGTCACGCCAGCGCAGGTTGTGGAGAATGTCGCAAGTCTCTGTTATCTTCAGCAGGCACACAGCATCGGTGGCATACAAGATGTCGAGAGCCTTGCTCTGGAGACACTCAGATCTTTACAACAGAACAACCCGGCTGAATGCAAGATCCCTCTCAACCTGGACGAAATTCAGAACGGCGCCGTTGGCAGCTTGTGGAACACGGGATCTATTGATGGGAGCTTTCCAGCTGGCCACGTTGAGAACATAGTGGATCAGCACAAGAACAGCAACCCGGAAGTATTCTTCCTGATCTCCAGAACTGATGAACCGGTTATTTTACCAAATGATCAGGAGCCAACGGGTCTTGCTGTTTCACTAAATCAAGAGTTTATAAATGCACTGGAAGATTCTGTCTCACCCTCCTTTGCCTCACTGATTGAGGTAAAGGATGTTTCCATTCTGCCCCAGACTGCAGGATCCCAAAGTGAAGAGAACTTTCTTGCTGAAGAAGCTAACACTAGGCAAGATGAATTAAGTAATGTGGAATCTGATCCGCTCACGAGTGTGGAAGAGAGAGATTCATCGTCTGCCACTGATGCATTAAATACCACCCTTAGCAGTGACCTAACGGAAAATAATGTTGACGCATCCAGGACAGAACAGTCCGAACAGAGCAGGGTATTATCCGAGGTACAGAAAGAGGAGACACATGTACATAATTTGACACATAAGAAAACACATTTACCTAGAAGTAAGTTTGCCAAAAAGGAAACACTAGTAAGAAAAGAACTTCCCCCAAGAACTAGAAGAGGGATGAGGTTAGAGGCCATTGTTCAGAATATCTTCCCTTCCAGGTACAAATCCAGTCATGTCTCTTCAGCAAAAAAATGTCGGTGTTCTGACGCCCAGCCGGATGAGACCAATCATCTGGGATCTAGTCAAGATGTGTCATTTGGCAACAACGACAACAACGTTTTAGAGGAGGAATGTCCTCCGAAGGTTGGGACTGAAACTAATAAAAAGACAGCTCAATTACAGGTAGGGTCCGAAGAAACAGATGTTGCTGATTCAAGCAAAATATCTACCTCATGTTCTGAAACTGTTTCAAAACATTCACTAGCTATCCCATCCCCAGGGATGTCACACAAACCCATCACGTATGGCAAGACATCAAAGAAACGACAGAATTTTTCAAACAATTCCCCAGTAAGGGTAAGAAAAAGGACTGCACTCCCTACATCCAAACAGACAAAAAGCCCTTTAAAGCAGCAGACTTTAAGTACGAGCAGCAAAAATTCAGCAAGAGCAAAAAAAGTTCCTATCCCCAAAAAGAAAAGGAAAAAGCATAAAGTAGGGCAGTCTTCCATGTTCTCCCTCCAGGAGCCGGAAATAAAGCTCAAATACGTCAGCTATAAAGAAGAGAAAAAGGAAAAGAGAGATGAGACCTTCTCACCTTTCGTACATGTAGACCTGAAAGCATATCCTACCTGTACAGTAATCAACTACCCTGATGAGAGTGTCAGGCTGAGCCGAGGGAAGCAGCCTACGCCAGTTGCGTCAGGGAAAATGCCCACTACACCATGTTTGCAGTACGGCCGGGTCTCCTTGGAGGGCACACGCTGGGACAGTCTTGTGTGCTGCCTTTGCGGAGGCTCTGCTAACACTATGGACCTGGGTGATTTGCATGGACCGTACTATCCTGAGGGTTTCAGGCCTGAAGCAAGGCTGCCTACTAATCCTCAGGAGCCGAGAGAGGATGACTCTAGCGAATCGGATTCATCAAGCAGTCAGACTCGAAAGCCACGTCACAAGCTGCAGGCAGCTGCTCTAGGGGCCTATCAAAGATGGAGCAGTGATGTTGAGCTTTCCTGCAACCCTGCAGCTAAGAGATCCAGGATGGACACTGTGACAGACTGGTATGCCCCACCCATAGTGCCCTTAGAAGCCAGCGAGTACTGGCTGCACGAGGACTGTGGCATATGGTCAGCTGGGGTCTTTCTCGTGAGAGGGAAGATTTACGGGCTAGAGAAAACCGTTAAGATGGCAAAGGAGACGGTACGTTTATATCCACCTGTTTTATGCAGATTTTAATTAGACAAACTAAGTGGAGTGGGTGCATTGTAAATCCAGTGTACAAGCGATGCACATTACTTCTGCACCAAGTACCAGAATACCGATTTCCTTTAATTTATCTGGATGGATACTGTTGATGTACTGGTATACTTACTAGTAAGTGTTGTTTAAATTCAGTCTGGTGTTTACTTTGTTGTTGCGCCCTATACAGCGTCCTATTCAGAACGGTCAGTAGTAAACCGTCATGGAGTGATTTCAGACACAGCACTAGTGAAAGATGGGGAGTTTTTTTGTTTGTTTGTTTTGTTTTGTTTTTTTTGTTCTGATTGGTTGGATGTTTGTGATCTACATTGTTTTTCTACTGACCCTATTACTATTGCAGAAATGTGACAAAAACTTCCAATATTGCTCAAAATCACTGACCCGCACCTTTAATAAATGAATATCTGTTGAAATTTAGTCTGAGGTCACGTGGCCAGACTGTCACACTGTCTCAGTGATGCTGAATGTGACAAGCAGTGATACAGTTTGCAGTATTACGTCATCAGTCCCTCCAGGATTTTGAAATCTCAGAAAATCAAGCAAACTCCACGATATTCGGAGGAGCTTCCACTTTTTCAAAATTACAGCGGATTTTACGCAGATTTGGGCCACGTCATGTGACATAGTCACAACGCGCATTCACCCAAAGCCCTCTTCGTTTTATGTGTCATCTACCAACAGACTTCACCATGAAAGACTGTACAAAACAGTTTCGTGCAATTGCATTTTTGCCAATTCAAGTAGTTTTCCTCAAAAAAGCACAAAAGACACACAAAAAAATTAACAAATGTTGCATCGCAAAATTTGAAAAAGCCACAGAACAATCAAGCATTTTTGGCCACAACAATCACAAAAAAAAACTCTGCGAAATCCTGTACGGACTGCTTCATATATCACATACATAACACCCTGTACATAACTAGTGCAGTAATCTTGTACAGAGCCGGGATTCTTTATTTAACTGTTGATTAGGTCCTCTTCAAACTATTGGTATATCAGTGATGTGCCGTTTCTGTTGCCGGCCTTTTGAAGATTCACTTAATGGATGGAAACTCAACACTGGTTAGCTGAAGTAATGGCTCTCATTGATTCCTTTCATCTTTTTTGTTTGTGCATCTTATGTTTTCATGTTCAAGCGCTATTATTTACATCTTTGCAGATTTGCTCCTCTTGCCATAAAATGGGAGCCACATTGGGCTGCTTTTTCAAAGGCTGCCCTAACAAGTATCACTACATATGTGCAATGCAGTCAGGTGAGTGGCTTTTGACCGATGATTACAGACAGCTGTTTCCCCTCTTTTGTTCTGTGTGCAATTTAACAGGTCTTCTTGAAAGACATGCCGAGCAACTCTCCATGATGCACCGCCTGCTGAGACGGCTGTGTTGTGTATGTTAACAGCTGCACTTTTGGCTGTGTTTGCTGAGCAAACTTGTGCAAGCTTGAGGGTACAGAGAAATGAGAATCTGTTCAACAGGGTGGGGGCGGCTGGTGTCGAAATGTAGAGGGAATGTGTTTGAGCACGAACAGAATAATTAAAATAAGGTTGATAAAGATTTATGGAACCTGTCTTATAAATCAAAAAAATGTTTGCTACCAAGTTTAGACAGCACCTGTACATCTCACAATCAAGTCCATATTGATTCCGTCATGACATTTTAGCTTTGGTGTAGCAAAATTTTATTGGCAGTTCTGAACCTGTTAATTCACTCAGCCAGACCATTTCATTAGTGCTTCATTCTTTTCTCTCCACAGGTTGTGTCTTATATGAGGAAAACTTCTCAATGAAATGCAGAAAGCACAAGGTAGAGTTTGTCTTCATTTCTAGTGCTTTGAATAGACCATGTCAAAAATATTGACAAGCCTTCTCCATCCCCCCACCGACTCCTCTTGCCCCGTGGAAACTGCTTTATGACTCCTTTATGACACTTTTACAGAAAAGTGGCAAGGCTGTACAGCTTGCCTTCAGCTCGAGGTTTAGCTATGGGCTGCATAGAAACTTGCCAAATCCTTTGCACGGCAGAGCTGTGAATCATCATATATGTAATGTATCTTTAAGATTCTATAAGTATTACAGGTCTAGGGTGGCACAGTGGCGCAGCAGGTGTTGTTGGCACCTCACAGCTCCAGTGTCATTGGTTTAATCCTGAGATCGGGTTACTGTCCGTTTGGAGTTTCACACGTTCTTCCTGTGTTCACGTGGGTTTCCTCTGGGTTCTCCGGTTTCCTCCCACCTTCAAAAGACATGCAAATAGTCGTATTGACTATGCTAAATTGCCCCTAGGTGTGAATAAGTCTGTGAAAGAGTGTGTGCATACAGTGGGTATAGAAAAGAATCACCCCCCTTTAAAACAATCACATTTTGTTGCTTTTCAGCCTGAAATGAAGACGGACACAGTTTTTGTTTTATCCAGCTGTATTTAGTCAGTGCAACTTATAGCATCCAAGTGAAAGATATAACACCAACATGTCAGAAAATTTTAAAAAATAAATAAAATAAAAAACAGGATCACTGAGTTGGAAAAAGGCTCACCCCCCTCCTAAAAATGACTTGACTTGTAAACTCAATAAGGTGTAGCTAATCATTTTCTCAATGGCACACAAAGCCATTTGACTTTCAAATGTGATCAGCTGTGGTCATTCTGATTAGCTCAGCATGAAAAGAGCTTTCCTGGAGCAGTCGTTGGTAGTGCAACTGAAGCAAACAATCAACTATGGGTGGCAAGGCACTGTCAAAAGATCTCCAGGATAAAGTTGTGGACAGGCACAAGTCAGGAGATGGATACAAAAAAATTTCAAAGGCTTTATCAATGCCTAGAAGCACAGTGAAGTCTATTATTAAGAAGTGGAAGGTATTTGGTACAACACAGACCCTCCCTGGATCAGGACGTCGCTCCAAACTGGATGAAAGAGCCAGGAGGAAACTGGTCAGAGAGGCTACCAAGAGGCCTACAGCAACTCTGAAGCAGTTGCAGGAATTTATGACAAAGAGTGGTCATTGTGTGCATGTGACAACAACATCACAAATTCTCCAAAAATGTGGTTTGTATGGGAGGGTTGCAAGAAAAAAGCCACCCACGACTGAGCTTTGCCAAAATGCACCTTGAAGATTCTGAGGCCACATGGAAAAAGGTGTTATGGTCAGATGAGACTAAAATTGAATTATTTGGCCTCAACACCAAATGATATGTCTGGTGGAAATCCAATACAGCTCACCATCACCATTCCTACAGTAAAGCATGGAGGTGGTAATATCCTGTTATGGGGGTGTTTCTCTGCAGCAGGGACTGGAGCACTTGTCAGGATAGAAGGAAAATGGATGGGGAAAATACCATCAAATTCTTGAGGAAAATCTGCTGCTGCCAGAAAGTTGTCAATGGGAAGAAGGTTTAACTTCCAACATGACAATGACCCAAAATACACAGCAAAACTGACCACACAGTGGTTGAAGGAGAAAAAGGTGAATGTCCTTGCATGACCTAGTCAGAGCCCAGACTTAAACCCCATTGAAAATCTGTGGAATGACTTGAAGACTGCAGTCCACAAACGGTCACCATCAAATTTAACTGAACTTGAGCAGTTCTGCAAAGAAGAGTGGGCAAATATTGCAAAGTCTAGATGTGCAAAGTTAGTAGAGACATATCCCAACAGACTAAAAGCTGTAATTAAAGCAAAAGGTGGTTCAACAAAATACTGACACAAGGGGGTAATCCTTTTTCGAACTCAGTGATTCTGTTTTATTTATTTATTTTCTGACATGTTGGTGTTGTATCTTTCACTTGGATGTTATAAGTTGCACTGTGTAAATACAGCTGGATAAAACAAAAACTGTGTCCGTTTTCTTTTCAGGCTGAAAAGCAACACAATGTGATTATTTTAAAGGGGGGTGATTCTTTTCTATACCCACTGTAGTGGATTGGCATCCTTGTGCTTCCCAGGATAAGCTCCAGATCCACCCTGACCAGTATGAAGCGGTTACTACAAATGAAAGAATGAATTATCTGTCCAGAAAAATTCCAAACTGCATCTTTAAAATGATTTAAGCTTCACATTGGACTTCTGATAAAAGTAAAATAAAATCTCTTCCAGCTCAGCCTTGCATTTCCAGTAAAGATTTTTACTGGAATACCATATTCCATATTCCACTGATACCATATTCCACTATTTATCTTTATCTTAGACTCAAAGTCAAACCATTAAACAGTCTGCCATGGTTGTCATTGAAACAGACAGTTTTGTCCTTTGTATATAGCACTTTCAGCTTTTTTTCCCCTTTCACTTTCTCCCCAGAACAAATCCATCAAGGGTGTATCATCGAATAAACAGAACAGCAGGTGACAGGGGAAGAAGATGCTGCGCTGTTACTTACACAAGGTTACTGTTTTCAACATATGAGTTGTAGAGAGTCAGTATGTCAAGCAATACCATATATATATTTTGGATCTTGTTGTGCCAACATATTATATGGTTAATAACATCTAACACTCGTGTCTTCCTGCAGAACCAGAATCCTGTCTACGGGTTCAGCCACTAGTCTGACATGCCCAGAGACCAAGCGCAACTGACAGAAAAGCCTTCCTGGGACTCAGACACCACATACCTTAATGCTTTCTCCTGCCGTTTCACTGTCACTAACTTCTCTTCCAAACGTCAGCCGCACCGACTGATTTCAGACACGTCAACACAGCTTTTGCACGCTTGCGGCTGTTTACAGATAAAGCCTAGTATCTGAAAAGATCCTCAGTGAAGTACTCTTATGTACAGTGGGATGTAATCTAGAACTAGACTCACACACTCTCTCTCTCTCTCTCTCTCTCTCTCTCTCTCTCTCTCTCTCTCTCTCTCTCTCTCTCTCTCTCTCTCTCTCTCTCTCTCTCTCTCTCTCTCTCTCTCTCTCTCTCTCTCTCTCTCTCTCTCTGGGATGATTTGCTCTAAAAGTAATAAAGAGCATAAACCATTGGAATAAATTGCACATTTATAGGGCTCAAAGCATAAGCCGTATCTGCTCAATCTAACCACAGCACAAAGTCAATCTACTAACGGTGTAATGAATTCATGGACTTTGTAGAGTAATCATCTTGAACTTATTTATTACATTTGGGTTCAATTGAATTGTAAATTTTCAGCTTTTTTGAGCTGTAAGTGTACATGTTAATTTAAAAAAAAAGAAAAAAAAAGATTCCTCAGTGGAGTTTTATAGACTTTGTGAAATGTCTAATCTATTGCAGCAAATCCAAGTCAGTAGATCTCATCAAGGTGACGAACATCAGCTGTTGGATGTCAGCGTGGCGGTTGGCTGTCCTGTGTCATTCTGATTCATTTGTAACCGTATACATTTTTTTTTTTTCTTACATTTGTGAGTCATTCTCACAGTTTTTCCTGAATATTTGTGAATTCATTTGTCAATGTCGTTTCTTCCAGAAATCTGAAATAAGGGAACTGCACTCTGGAGTGCATAATGTGTTATGTTACAGTCTGTATCCCTGTATAACAGGGATAGTCCTAAAGTCTGTATAACAGTACTGTCCTGAATTCTTCAAGCCCCAAACTATCTGGTCCCGACACTCCTCGAAATAAAGACATAATGAAATAGTACCAGCAATAACGCTATTCGTCATTTTGGCACTATGCAACTATCATCATTAGTATGTGCAACTAATAACTGGTGAGCTGTGTACTGTTAAATGGTACATATCAGAAAACTTGGGTGTACGTTAATGTTATTTGCCAGTTATTTCACCATGATATTTAAGTAACTTGATTAAAACGTCAAATTACTTTCCTTTGCTCAAAATGGCTGCCATTATTAACATGTGCATGTATTAAAATTGATACATATCAGAGATTATGTGTAGCGATGTTCCCATTCAAAACTCAAACATTCAAAACTTAATCAAAACTGTAAATCTGCTTCACAGCGACATCGTAACCATCAAAGCTGCATTTTCTTACTTACTTTACATTGCTGAATTGCTACGACAAATCAAGACAAAAGTGTTTTTTCTTGAGATCAGACTTGTCTTCAGTGTGATTTGCTACATTAGGGAAAATCAAGGGGATGGAATTAATGTTGAAACTGTTTGTACTTGTGAAGGGACATGTTCATCAACCACATCTCTTTGACCACAGAAGAGAAATCCTGCAGTGTTGATCATGACCACCTGACTCAATCCACGTTGTGTGCCATATTACTCTTAGTTATGTCCTGTTTGCATTTCTGCAAGTGTTGCTGTAATGTACATTCTGTCTAACACAAAAAGGTGTTGAGCTTTATATTACCACACAACCATGTTGAAAATTACCAAAAATGTGCTCATATGTTGTGTTGATTTCTTTTCTCGTTGATTTCTTGTATCATGTATTTTAAGATCCTATTCTCAGGGTTGAGCCTTACATTCTTTGTCGTGTTTTTACTCCCAAATTTATTTATCCAGGACTGACTACTAGAACACTCAGTCAGCGCTAAATAATAAATTGGCTTCTTTTATTTTCTCTAACACACTGCTGCACTCCTGTCTTATGTCTGCTCTGGTACTTTGATTTACAATGCTTTTATTTTATTCTAGTTTAGTGCAGAGATATTATTATTATATATTTATTTCACACAGGAGCATTGAAGTTGTAAATTTTGGGGTGTCATTTGTTTAAAAAAAAAAAGATAGAGAGAAATACGTTTTACTGTCTGTTTCTCAGTGTGTCTAGATTATAGGTCTAACCTAACAGTTTTACGTCTACGAGTGTTACGTTTACAAGTCTTTTTGCATTTATTCAGGTGAGGCAGAGCATGAATGAAGTGCTCTGAGCAGTTGAGGGTTAGAAGCCTTGCTCAAAGGCCAGTCAGAAGTTCAGGGATTTGACCTCAGCCTTCCAGCCAGAACCTTAACCACTGAGCTACTGCTGTAAGTAGGTTTCAGAATACAGCTGGTGTGAACACGTAACTAGGAGCAAGAAGTACAGCAAGAACACATTCACAAAATACAGTAATATAAAACACAGGCAGACAATGCACATGTCGATTTACTTTTAATAAATCTGACCTTACAGGAAGACAGTAGTATTGCAAAGACAGAAGTGGACAGAAGTTCAGGGGTTTGTAGGTAACAGAGTGAATGCTCATTGATTGTGTCCAATTTCTCTTCTGTGGGGAAAAATAAACGACAGAAGGACGTGGCTGGGCATCAGTGTGCCTGAGCACATGAGGGTCACCATAATGCCAGTGTATACTATATGTCAGTAGTCACAGAAAACATTGGGGGGAAAAAGTTGTGTGTGTGTGTGTGTGTGTGCAGATTGCTACAGTATATCTATCCTGCTTCTACATGTCTATGAAGTAATACTACAACGTTAAACCATGTTGTTGTTTTTTTTCTTTACAACTCCAGCACGTCATAAATTCATGCAGGGGAAAAGATAATCCACACAAACACACTGAAAATCTAAAGTATTAATTCTATCCAACCCTCAGGGGTGCACCAATAATCAAATTCAGTGAGGTATAAACTCAATCTGATTCAATTTCATGTCAATTATGTCACTTCTGTACATGGAACTCTCAACTGTAACATTACTGAACATTTTTTCTCAGGGAGTCCTTGGTTTGAGGAAACAGAAACACAACAACAGCAACAACAACAACATGACAGCACAGTAACACAACACAGTGAATACTAACAATTATCGTCTGCCATGATTTTTTTTTAGCCCTAAATTTTCTAAATCGTAACATTGCTCTGAACCTGGAGCAGTCCTCAAGAAATTGTGCTACAGCAAAATAAATTCACGTTACAACAATTCTCACATATTTACAGATTCCCCCCCCCCCCTATTTAGGATGCTTGTTTCATGCAGTTGGTAGGTGTGATTGTGTACACTCCACTGTCGTTTGTTTCTTGTAAAAGTTCAAATCAATATACAAAAAATATATGTAACCATTTGTAAAGGAAACAATAGAAATAAACAATAGAGAATCAGCAAAAATACTTCCTTTGTACCTCTAAGTCTTGAAATAGGTATATTGGTCTGACATCGAGGGCTGATCGGCAAAGTGCAACCCACTGATCCGGCAATGGATCTCGAGCCTGGTTATAATCAATCAATCGAACATGCGAGTCAACACTTTCTGAGGTTAAAAAAAAAACTCTTCCCTTTATCTGTAACTATAATGTACCTCTGTGAAACCAGTGTAATTAACACAGCTCATTAGGGCTTCACTTGGACTGAAAGGTAATACCAGATGTGCAGAGTACATGAAAACACAATAGCCATTATATTTACATTTACTTGTTTGGGAAATGAGGCACAATCCAATGAAATATATGAGCAGTTGAGGGTTAATGGGCCAGCAGTGGCTAGTTCAGAATTTGAATTCATAGCCTTCAGTACAGGGACAGAAGCTTAACCACTGTGCCATAACAGGGGGTGGGGGGTGGGGGGGTCAAGCTGATAAAATTGACAGCTGGCTTTAGGCTCTGCACTCTCTCACTGGCATGAAATCTGTTCCACTTGTCACTCTTTAAGCCAAGTACAATAAGCAGCCACTTCTCTATCCTGTTGTAAAGCTGTCAGGAATAAACAGTCGTAGACATCGCAGTGAGGCTGCACAATGCCAGCTGGGCTTGGCACAAGTGTTTCAACAGAGTACCAAAATAAATTAAATGTAAACCATTAAATTACCTACAAATCAACTGTAAAAATATACTTCTGAATATAGATTCAAACGATTGAAAAAAAACCCAAAAAAAAAACCAATTGAAATAACAATGTTGTCATTACAAAATACACAAACCCACACACGCTTTAAGCAACACCTCTTTTTCTTCCTAATGTGTTTTGAAAGTTTTCTTTGACATCAAATATAAGTTCTAGAAACATTTCATGTCACCAGTTCCACCCAAAAATGGATCAATACAACATATCAAGAAAATGTAGATCCAAGCAGTTCTCCCAGTCCACATCCATTTTGCTTTTTTGCATCATATATTGCTTTAAGGAATATGTTTTGGTCTAGCCCTAATCATTACAATAGATCTTCTGTATCAGTGCTCAATTACATAGTGTGTGTGTGTGTGTGTGTGTGTGTGTGTGTGTGTGTGTGTGTGTGTGTGTGTGTGTGTGTGTGTGTGTGTGTGTGTTTTTTTTTTTTTGTTTGTTTTTTTGTGATCTGCTTTAGTGGTGCATCTGTTGTATTAGTCTATTTTGCAGCTTCTGTGCACTTCCTTTCTTAAAGGAATTCCACTGAGGACCTTTCCCAAAAGAGTGCAATGTGTCCTCATTGGAGAAAAAGACCCCACAATAATAACAAAACCAGCTCAATAAATTAGAGGGTGTATCTAATTTTTTTTTTTTGCTTCATTCACACTCAGCTGTGTTATAATACCCTTGAAAGATGGTTTACTTATGTGATTAATCTTGTATGAAGGTGTGACAAAATGTGTTATCGAGTAAGGAAGTTGTGTTTTCGTTTATGTACAGTGGTGAGCTCTACACACAGATCTCGATTGGTGTAGTGACAAGGATGCGGCTGCTGGTGGCGTTGTCTCTGGGCATGCGCTCATAGCTAGTAGTGGATGACACAGAGCTGTTGGTGGACACTGAGCTGAAGTGATGAGCAGCCATTCCTGCTTCCACTGGGCCATTCTTGCCTGGTGATAGTGTCTGCTGTTTCATCCGGTCCACCAACAGCTCCTCCTCTGAAGATGAAGAGCTGTGCGCCACCTGGTGGTGTCCTCCTCCCCCGCCTCTTCCTGCTTCTCCATCCAGCATCCAGCGTTGGCCAAAATGGGCGAACACCTCCTTCACGGAACAGCGGCGTTCCCTCTCCAGGGCCAGTAGTTTGCGGAACATGATTAGCACCTCATCACTGAAGCGGCGCCACTGCGAGGGGACCGTGCCTGTCGGCCTCCGCTGCCAGCGCGCAAACTCGTCATAGAACGTATCCGAGGGCACAGCCTTCTCCCAGGGGAAGTTGCCAGTAAGCATGCAGAAAAGAAGGACACCCAGGGCCCACACATCTGTGCTGTAGTCCACACAGATGCCATCACGCTGGGAGGCATCGCTCAGTTCGGGAGCTGTGTATGGGATGGTGCCACTGACACGTTTTACCACAGAGCCGGCGCACCGCGCCATGCCGAAATCAGAGAGCTTCACCCTGCGGCACTCCCTGTCAAAGAGCAGCACGTTCTCTGGCTTGATGTCACGGTGCACCAGCTTCTTACAGTGCAGGTAGTCCAAGGCAAGGGCCACCTGGTGGATGCAACGCTTGGCCACAGGCTCCGGAAGTCCCACCTGAATAAATCAACAGAAATACAAATATTATTAAAAACAAAATGAAAGTAATAATGCGAATACACTTTATGGCCAAAGGTTTCTGGACACCTGACCATCACACCCAGATGTGGGTCTTCCCCAAACTGTTGCCACATTGTAATACACCTTGTATTGGATGCCTTTGTATGCTGTAGCATTACAATTTCCCTTCACTGGAATTAAGCGGCCCAAACATGTTCCAGCATGATAATACCCCTGTGCACAAAGCAAGGTCCATTAAGACATGGTTTGCCAAGGTTTGAGTGGAAGAACTTGAGTGTCCTGCACAGAGCCCTGACCTCAACCACACTGAACGCATTTGGTATGAACTGGAATACTGACTGAACCCCAGGCCTCCTCAACTGACACCAGTGCCTGACCTCACTAATGCTCTTGTGGCTGAATGGCCACAGCCACACTCCACAATCTAGTGTAAGGCCTTCCCAAAAGAGTGGAGGTTGTTATAACAGTAAAGGGGGGACTACATCTGGAATGGGATGTTCAGCAAGCACATACAATGGGGGAAAAAAGTATTTGATCCCCTGCTGATTTTGTACATTTGCCCATTGACAAAGAAATGATCAGTCTATAATTTTAATGGTAGGTGTATTTTAACAGTGAGAGACAGAATAACAACAAAAAATCCAGAAAAACGCATTTCAAAAAAGTTATAAATTGATTTGCATTTTAATGAGGGAAATAAGTATTTGATCCCCTATCAATCAGCAAGATTTCTGGCTCCCAGGTGTCTTTTACACAGGTAACGAGCTGAGATTAGGAGCACTCTCTTAAAGGGAGTGCTCCTAATCTCAGCTTGTTACCTGTAAAAAGACACCTGTCCACAGAAGCAATCAATCAATCAGATTCCAAACTCTCCACCATGGCCAAGACCAAAGAGCTGTCCAAGGATGTCAGGGACAAGATCGTAGACCTACACAAGGCTGGAATGGGCTACAAGACCATCGCCAAGCAGCTTGGTGAGAAGGTGACAACAGTTGGTGCGATTATTTGCAAACGGAAGAAACTGTCAGTCTCCCTCGGTCTGGGGCTCCATGCAAGATCTCGCCTCGTGGAGTTTCAGTGATCATGAGAATGGTGAGGAATCAGCCCAGAACTACACGGGAGGATCTTGTTAATGATCTCAAGGCAGCTGGGACCATAGTCATCAAGAAAACAATTGGTAACACACTACTCCGTGAAGGACTGAAATCCTGCAGTGCCCGCAAGGTTCCCCCGGCTCAAGAAAGCACATGTACAGGCCCGTCTGAAGTCTGCCTGAATGATTCAGAGGAGAACTGGGTGAAAGTGTTGTGGTCAGGTGTGGTCAGATCTCTTTGACATCAACTCAACTCGCCGTGTTTGGAGGAGGAGGAATGCTGCCTATGACCCCAAGTCATAACACCATCCCCACTGTCAAACATGGAGGTGGGAACATTATGCTTTGGGGGTGTTTTTCTGCTAAGGGGACAGGACAACTGCACTGCATCAAAGGGACGATGGACGGGGCCATGTACCGTCAAATCTTGGGTGAGAACCTCCTTCCCTCAACCAGGGCATTGAAAACGACCTTAATGACTTGGAGAGGATCTGCAAAGAGGAGTGGGACAAAATCCCTCCTGAGATGTGCGCAAACCTGGTGGCCAACTACAAAAACGTCTGACCTTTGTGATTGCCAACAAGGGTTTTGCCACTGAGTACTAAGTCGAAGGGGTCAAATACTTATTTCCCTTATTAAAATGCAAATCAATTTATAAAAAAGAATAACTTTTTTGAAATGCGTTTTTCTGGATTTTTTTTGTTGTTATTCTGTCTCTCACTGTTAAAATACACCTACCATTAAAATCATAGACTGATCATTTTTTTGTCAGTGGGCAAACGTACAAAATCAGCAGGGGATCAAATACTTTTTTCCCCCACTGTATGGATGTGTTGGTCAGGTGTCCACAAACGTTTGGCCATATAGTGTATATAGCCAAGCACTAGGGTGTCCGAGCACTACTTCGCAAATAGGGCCAACTGCAGTTACTTCTACAGGGGTTCATATTCATCTACAGTGGGTATAGAAAAGAATCACCCCCCTTTAAAATAATCACATTTTGTTGCTTTTCAGCCTGAAATGAAGACAGACACCGTTTTTGTTTTATCCAGCTGTATTTACTCAGTGCAACTTGTAACATACAAGTGAAAGATATAATACCAACATGTCAGAAAAAAATTTAAAAAATTAAAAAACAGAATCACTGAGTTGAAAAAAGGATCACCCCCTTGCATTAATTTGCCTTAATTTTTTTAATTACAGCCTTTAGTCTGTTAGGATATGTCTCTACTAACTTTGCACATCTAGACTTTGCAATATTTGCCCACTCTTCTTTGCAGAGCTGCTCAAGTTCAGTTAAATTTGATGGTGACCGTTTGTGGACTACAGTCTTCAAGTCATTCCACAGATTTTCAATGGGGTTTAAGTCTGTGCTCTGTCTAGGCCATGCAAGGACATTCACCTTTTTCTCCTTCAACCACTGTGTGGTCAGTTTTGCTGTGTGCTTTGGGTCATTGTCATGTTGAAAGGTAAACCTTCTCCCCATTGACAACTTTCTGGCAGAGGGCAGCAGATTTTCCTCAAGAATTTGATGGTATTTTGCCCCATCCATTTTCCTTCTACCCTGACAAGTGCTCCAGTCCCTGCTGCAGAGAAACACCCCCATAACATGATATTACCACCTCCATGCTTTACTGTAGGAATGGTGTTATTTGGATGGTGAGCTGTATTGGATTTCTGCCAGACATATCGTTTGGTGTTGAGGCCAAATAATTCAATTTTAGTCTCATCTGACCATAACACCTTTTTCCATTTGGCCTCAGAATCTTCAAGGTGCGTTTTGGCAAAGCTCAGTCGTGGGTGGCTTTTTTCTTGCAACCCTCCCATACAAGCCACATTTGTGGAGAATTTGTGATATTATTGTCACATGCACACAATGACCACTCTTTGTCATAAATTCCTGCAACTGCTTCAGAGTTGCTGTAGGCCTCTTGGTAGCCTCTCTGACCAGTTTCCTCCTGGCTCTTTCATCCAGTTTGGAGCGATGTCCTGATCCAGGGAGGGTCTGTGTTGTGCCAAATACCTTCCACTTCTTAATAATAGACCACTGTGCTTCTAGGCATTGATAAAGCCTTTGAATTTTTTTTGTATCCATCTCCTGACTTGTGCCTGTCCACAATTTTATCTTGGAGATCTTTTGACAGTGCCTTACCACCCATAGTTGATCATTTGCTTCAGTTTCACTACAAAATGCTCCAGGAAAGCTCTTTTCATGCTGAGCTAATCAAAATGACCACAGCTGATCACAGTTGAAAGTCAAATGGCTTTGTGTGCCATTGAGAAGGTGATTAGCTATACCTTATTGAGTTTACAAGTCATTTTTAGGAGGGGAGTGATCCTTTTTCCATTTTTTTTTTCTTTTTCTTTTTTACATTTTTTTCTGACATGTTAGTGTTATATCTTTCACTTGGATGTTATAAGTTGCACTGAGTAAATACAGCTGGATAAAATAAAAACTGTGTGCGTCTTCATTTCAGGCTGAAAAGCAACAAAATATGGTTATTTTAAAGGGGGATCATTCAGGATCAGACAAAGCTATCCTAAATTTCTGCCAATGAAATTGATGTAAATAGAAATACTTTTTTTGCTAGAAAAATTGCATCTATTGGCAAATTACTTGAGTCTCCTCAGAATATGAAAACATAAGTAACCTTTGCTCATCACCAGTACTTGAGAGGTTGCACAATTATAATATATTGTAGAGTCTACAAGTAAACCTACATTATGCAAATGGTAAGCCTGTTAAATACCTGCTGTAACCTGATGGGCTGGTGGTGGACATCAAGTAAACAATTAATCCAGAAGAATCATGATTTATTGGGTTCAGAGAGTATAGTGTTGTACGAATAAGTGGTTTTGACCTAGATCTGTTCCAGGTGTTGATGTGTTGGGATAGAGAGTTTTGGGCCTATAAAAATAATCATTGTCTGCTTATACTGTACTTAAAGCATTGTACCACAGTGTAGATCATCCAGCAGGGACTGAGTGAGTCACTCTTTGGATAGAATTTTGATTACCTGTGGAGGAATGATGTCAAAGAGATCCCCTGCTAAGGCATACTCCTGTGCAAACACGTAGTAATCCTCTGTTTCAAATGCAATACCGAACATGTTGATTATAAAGGGACATGGGGAGAGGTACAGTGAGATGCTGTACTCCCTCAAAAAACTCTTTAGCTTAGTGGTTTTCTTCTTGAGGAATTTTAGTGCCATCTTGGTACCTTGGTTAAGTAGAGGGAGAGAAAGAACAGAATCATATAAAAGTGCATATTCTTTACAAAATGGATTTATTTAGTATTAAGGACCATTGTTTACCTCTGATCTTATGAATGACCAGGTCCACCTTGCCGTAGGTGCCTTTGCCCAGCTCTCGGATAACCTCATAGTACTTGTTAACCTCGAGCTTCTCCAGGTTCTGAGCGGTGAAGAGCTGCAGCTCCTCCAGGATGTCGACCGACACCCGAGACACGACAGGAGAGGAGCTCATTTTTCCACAGGAGCAGGTGTGGAGAGTGAGAGTGCTGGCAACCCCTTAACGTTACTGCAGTCACACACACACACACACACACACACACACACACACACACACACAATATATTCACACTTAGAGAGGGAATTAAAATTCTAGGTATGTGCTTTTTTATACTCCCTAGAGTCCACTGAACAGTCAATTATCTGTACATTTTGTATTCTCTCAGCTCGAGCCTTGCTTCAGGCGAAGTAATTAGTGTGAAGATATGCAAGATGGTTTCTGAAGATAAGGACTTCATACAGTCTCATCTAACCAGTCAGTCTTTGTGCTTGTCATACAGCAGGGACGTCGCTAGGCTTATTTTTTTCATCAACGATTCCATCACATCTTAAACCTGTTCCTGGGCGGGCACTAGGACCTAGGGGAGGCTGCTGTACACGCTACACACCTATTTGTTTGCGCGTTTTTCGTTTGACAGACACACATCCAGCGGCTTACCGTGGGTACCCCCCATCGGTGGACCTCCAGACAGTAAGCACATTTACATACACATTAAAAGTTTGATTTCAATCAAGCTAAAGCAATACTTCTTTTTTACATCTTTTTTAAAATGTCATGTAAACGCTTTAGTCCGACTGAAATTGTACTGAAATCAAACTTCTGAAATCGGACTTGTACGTCGACTTCGTCCAGCACGTACACACTTTAATCGAGCCATTCTGTTTGTCAGCGAATGATCCATACATGACACAGTTTACTGTTTAAACGTTTTACATTGTTTTTATTAATTATGCTGATCATTATCACGGTTACAGTTCGGCTGCTCACTCACACACTTGCCGCAGATTCACACACAGGAAGCGAGAGTGCAGAATGACGCGGTCACGCGCCCCTCCTGGTCTTAGGGGGAAATACTCCCAGATCATTACAAGAGGTGACGCGCAACACAAGGGATCGCACCAAACCGTACCAGTCATTCGATTATGCATCGTGTCATGCAAGCTCGGACAGACAAATACGACTGTAGCTCGATTATAACTGCCCATGTAAACGTAGTTAATGTCATTAATAAAGACAGTGTGCAGTAATGTAGTGTTGATTGCTGTCTCACTCGCTCACTCACTCACTCACTCGATCTCTAAATAAAATCCAAAGAGTATTTTGGCTACATAGTAGCCTACAGCCATTTTTGCCTTTTGTTGGTGTTGAATGGATGGGGACAAAGTGGACTTTAATTTCTTTATTTTGATATAATTTAAGTAAATCATACTAACACAATCAGTCAATTAATCAAACAATTAGAGATCAGTCTCTAACACAAATTATGAGACAGGTATACCTCGACCAAAAATAACCTTATTTCTATAGATTTTACACCCAATGTTACTCTAAAATATACATGACTACAAAGATGTTTTGGTGGCTTTAAAAAAATTTGGGGGGGAGTATGCCCAGACCCCCCTAAAAGAGGCTTAGTCCCCCCATTCATAGATCTCTAGTGACGTCCCTGTCATACTGTATAGCTTGAAATAGCAGCAGCTTCTGTCATGCAAGACTGCAACTGAACATCTTTCATTCTTCAAGAGAAATTGCATTACATTCTACAGCAGAGTGGCACTGTTTGACTTGGAATAAACCATCACAATTAAATGAATATTACATAAGTCCATGTATGAGCATATTTCAACGAGCAGGAACACTCCACAAACTCTGTGCTTATCCTTTTGACCTCTGTTTTGCAGCTACAAGAACAAAATTCTGTTTCATAGAGTATGGATATCTAATCCTGTTATGGCTGTGATGGTGAGCACCTTCTCTCTCTCACTGTTCATAGCACTGCGGCGGATGTAACACAGAGGACCATTTGTTACTGCCGGCAGATCAAGAGTGCTTAGTTTGCACTGCAGGTTACAGCATACAGCTGCAGCTCCTATTCATGTAGGCTGATGTGATGTGTCATGTCCAATTACTCTCCCTCGTCATCATATCGCAGGGAAATGTCCCACTTTATGAATCCAGTTACATTTTTTCCTTTGCGTCAGGAGAGCAATCCAAAAGGGTGGAAGTGAGGATTTATGAGGTCAGCTTTGAAAGCTGTGCAGAAATCCAACATATTCACACCACCACTCTGCACTCTGAGAACGACACAATAAAATGGAAATTGGAGCAATATGACTCACTAGGTCAAACACAATGTCAGCATGCATGTGTTTAAATTAAAGACATGGAGATGCAGAATGCGTGTCTCCTGTGGGCACTGTGGGAAATGATTTAAAAGATTTTACAGGTCTCTATGCATAACAGGGTTTTATTACTGGCCAGTTAATAGACGAAATAGATTAAATATTAATACCTGTTCACTCATTTGGATTATGTCTGCAGCATTCAGTTAATTGTGCAGTGGCTACAGCTTGAATGTGACTTTAATGGAAGATTTCGTTCAGACTCTGCACTGGTTCCTGCACTGCTGACAGGTGCACATGGTTCCACATGGTTTCTGGAACTAAATCTTCATTATCACGTCTTAATTCCTTAATCAGTGTCACTGTCAGTGTCTATATAGACAGTCTTTGTGTCCTTGTTCTTGCTCTGTAGCTATTTTTCTTCCTGTTTCTGTTCCTGAGTAAAGATCTGCTCATACCCCACAGCAGTAGTTCTAGAAACCAGTCTTAGTACAGACCAGATCTTGGTCTCTTCTCAGTCTCAAGCCTATTTTGTATCCACCTTGACCATAAATCTTAAATATGGTCAAGACAAAGATGTTTGTACCCACAAAAAAAATGTACACATCATTTTTCATATTACTTTTAGATAGGTACTTAAAGTGGTACTAGTTGCACTCACGACAGTGTCATTATAATTTTTTTAATGGGAAACAAATCTGCCAGCTGTTTTTTTTTTTTCCAGTGTAGTCAGTGAGATTTCTAGAGAACTTGTTGCCACCAAGAAAAAAAAAAAAAAAAAAAAAAAAAAAAAAAAAAAAAACAGGCCTGAGTGCCAAGTTTTTGACCTTGGTAAAAGTTTATATCTTTTTCTTGGCTGAGCCTGCCTTTACTACAACACTGGGATCCATACTAACTCTGTCTGCCTATGTTCTGGTCTATATATATATATATATATATATATATATATATATATATATATATATAAAAATATATATATACAGGTGCATCTCAATAAATTAGAATGTCGTGGAAAAGTTCATTTATTTCAGTAATTCAACTCAAATTGTGAAACTCATGTATTAAATACATTCAATGCACACAGACTGAAGTAGTTTAAGTCTTTGGTTCTTTTAATTGTGATGATTTTGGCTCACATTTAACAAAAACCCACCAATTCACTATCTCAACAAATTAGAATACTTCATAAGACCAATAAAAAAAAACATTTTTAGTGAATTGTTGGCCTTCTGGAAAGTATGTTCATTTACTGTACATGTACTCAATACTTGGTAGGGGCTCCTTTTGCTTTAATTACTGCCTCAATTCGGCGTGGCATGGAGGTGATCAGTTTGTGGCACTGTTGAGGTGGTATGGAAGCCCAGGTTTCTTTGACAGTGGCCTTCAGCTCATCTGCATTTTCATCTGCATTGTTTCTCATTTTCCTCTTGACAATACCCCATAGATTCTCTATGGGGTTCAGGTCTGGTGAGTTTGCTGGCCAGTCAAGCACACCAACACCATGGTCAATTAACCAACTTTTGGTGCTTTTGGCAGAGTGGGCAGGTGCCAAATCCTGCTGGAAAATGAAATCAGCATCTTCAAAATGCTGGTCAGCAGAAGGAAGCATGAAGTGCTCCAAAATTTCTTGGTAGACGGGTGCAGTGACTTTGGTTTTCAAAAAACACAATGGACCAACACCAGCAGATGACATTGCACCCCAAATCATCACAGACTGTGGAAACTGAACAGTGGACTTCAAGCAACTTGGGCTATGAGCTTCTCCACCCTTCCTCCAGACTCTAGGACCTTGGTTTCCAAATGAAATACAAAACATGCTCTCATCTGAAAAGAGGACTTTGGACCACTGGTCAACAGTCCAGTTCTTCTTCTCCTTAGCCCAGGTAAGATGCCTCTGACGTTGCCTGTGGTTCAGGAGTGGCTTAACAAGAGGAATATGACAACTGTAGCCAAATTCCTTGGCACGTCTGTGTGTGGTGGCTCTTGATGCCTTGACCCCAGCCTCAGTCCATTCCTTGTGAAGTTCACTCAAATTCTTGAATCGATTTTGCTTGACAATCCTCATAAGGCTGCGGTTCTCTCGGTTGGTTGTGCATCTTTTTCTTCCACACTTTTTCCTTCCACTCAACTTTCTGTTAACATGCTTGGATACAGCACTCTGTGAACAGCCAGCTTCTTTGGCAATAAATGTTTGTGGCTTACCTAGTGAACCAAACTGAGAGACCATTTTGAAGGCTCAGGAAACCTTTGCAGGTGTTTTGAGTTGATTAGCTGATTGGCATGTCACCATATTCTAATTTGTTGAGATAGTGAATTGGTGGGTTTTTGTTAAATGTGAGCCAAAATGATCACAATTAAAAGAACCGAAGACTTAAACTACTTCAGTCTGTGGCACTGAATTTATTTAATACACGAGTTTCACAATTTGAGTTGAATTACTGAAATAAACGAACTTTTCCACGACATTCTAATTTATTGAGATGCACCTGTATATATATATATATATTCCTAATAAAGTTACTTGCATCCTACCATCCTACAAAAGCGCTTGCATCATGCCTTATGACTACCACACATTACAGTCTTATTGCATCATGAGAATGATGCACACCATTAATGAAATGATGATTCTAGGATAGAAGTGAGATGCAGATTAGTTGAATAGCTTCCCCATTTCCTCTCCTCTTAGTGTCCTAAACAATAAAAAAAAAATAATCCTGAAACATTGGAATGTACAACCCTTATGTGAGGGCTTATTCTAGTCACCTTTCTATACATTTGGCACTGCACTTGTCAGGTGTGTGGCTCTAGAAACACAGGCTGGGGATAAAAACATAGGGAAGCCACTGACTGGGCTTTAATCTCTCAGCTCCTGTGAGCAGCCTTCCCTGGTTCTCAGTTTTGCAACTCCAGTCTTGCAACCTGCTACAAAGTGTGATGCTGGGCCACTAAGATGGGTATCACCACTCCCAAAATCCCACCAGCCTGTACCCAGCAAGACTGCTGGTTCCCTTGTGCCTCACCCCATCATTGAGTTGCCATGAACATGCTGATGGTTGTGTACTATTTCACATGATATACAGAAAATATTACACTGAGGAAATCCACCTCTAAGAACATAACCAGGAGCTGGTCTTCCTCTTCAGTCAAGTGGTGGTCTGACCAATCATATCAGCCCATTTATGTCCCAGCTGATGATAGACTTGTGGGTTTTCTTCCATACTGCAATATACCACCCACAGACACATGGGTCGAATGCTCCAGCCAGACCCTGAAGTGCATGATGTAGTGGGTAATGTCCAAGGACATATGCTGGGACCACCTGCTACGCTATGTGCTGTTTGCAGCTTTAAGGTGCCCTAGGCCCTCACGGTGTTCTTGCTGCTTGAGCTGTTTCTCGCTTTGAGAAGGTCTGTCTGTACCATCTGGTTATCAAGCATGTACCAGATATGCAACAGCATATAGAAGACCAGACTCTGTGTGAAAGAGGTACATGTTCTTCTTGGGGTTTTATCTGTAATTTTATTTATGTTTATCTGTAACTCCTCCAGCATAGTCTCCTAAGAATAAAGAAACAACCTGAATAGAGAGCAGGTGCCAAGCCTTCATTCTGCCAAATAAAAGGGGCCCTAACTTCCAGCCGGTTGTCAAAAACCAACCTGGAACTTCAACAGGCATTTGTCCTGCATGCCAACTCATCAGAGGTTGGGCTGGAAGCGCCCCTGGTATGTTGCGAAGAGAACCCGGACACTAAATTTCATGCATACCATGAAAATATGCAGCAGTGGAGTGAAAAGCATCAGTGACCAAGCAAGTGAAAGAAGACACTTCACCTATGTTACGAACTATATAGCCCACCAATGGATGGCCAGGGTGAAATACATCAATTCACATAATGCCAGGTGGGTCCTGTCCCTACAGGTCCAGCAATTCTTCAAAGCCAAGGATAACAATGCCCATTGGCTTTACTTCTCAGAGTGACTGAGGCAGCATGCTGCCTTTGGTATGAAACATCCAACCTTCCAACTGTTCAGCCACACAACTCTCATCTGCTTAAAAATGAGTCATTAAATTTGCTTGAGACAAGGGCAGAGCTAAAATGGTTCTGCTCTTAGAAGTTAGAAAGATGCTAAGATGCTAAGACATCAGTTCAATCATTGAACACTGGGAATGTTCAAAGGACTGATAACAGACCTCTAAACCCAGTGGCTCTTTTGATGATTTGGCTTTTCATTCTTCTAATGATCCAAAGTTATGTAAGTTATGAGTTATGTAAGCCTAAACCAATCTTTTTCAAACTAACATTATAAGCAGTACTACAGGCAAATGTATCAAGTGCCAGTGGTTAAAATCAACCATATATGTGATATACAAAGAAAAATAATATCAGAATTTAAATTGGCACTGGTCATAGGACATTTTTGTATTTATTTATTTTCTATTTATAAATTATTATACCATAATTTGGCAGTTTTAGTACAAATCTCAATTGTCTCTGCATTGGGTCAGGCATTTAGTATCCAGTTTGCAATAGGTCATGAACAATTACTGTCAAATGTACTGTCATTGTATGTTTTATTTACTATAGACAATTTTTTTTTAGCTAGTTAAAGTGCAGTAGAATGAGAGGGATCCTGTGGATGAGCCCGTGGAGCTCATCCACCTCCTGAATCATTAATGCAGAGCTGTTACTCTCTCACCTTGTGTTCAAACTGCAGGGGTGTGAAAAAGAGGATCAGAGCAACATGCGCACACACAGACACACACCTGCGAGTGATAGGAGCATATCAGTCAGGCTAGTCTCAATATCAGTCCACACACGTGAGCTCGGCAGTGCTCATCTTTGCTCTGGTCCAGCTTGGTTTCATTACTGTCTGCTCTAACACAGCTACTAGACCTGATGATTAACCGAGGAGTTGAATCAGGTAAACTGAAACCCTGCACTCTCAGAGAAAGGGTGCCAAACTGTACCAATCCTTATGGCCTACTCTTAAGCTTACACCTTTTGTATGTTTGCATATTTTACCTACAAAAGGTGCATATAGTGTACTTTTAAAACGTTTAAAACAGGGATGTAAAATTTACAGCCAGCAGCCCCCATTATGGTTCTAATCTGGCTCTAATCAAATGTATTTAGAATCTGTGTTATAAATTCAAATCATTTCATGGACCACTGTTGAATTTAAAGATATGAAAATGTTTCTGTTATTCCACTAGAGGGCAAATAAGAGCAATAAACTCAGCTGCTTACATGCTAATGATATGGAGTGTGGTGGGGGGTTGGGGTGGTGGTGGTGGTGCAATCACAACGTTTTTTTATTTGTACCTTTCACATAAGTGCAGATTTAATTAAAATGTTTAAGAGGTGTTATTTATGTGTTATTGGTCACTAAACTGATTTTTATTCTGGCCCACTTGAAATAAAGTGTAATGTGGCCCCTTGCCTAAAACGTGTTTGACACCCCTGCTCTAAAAGGTAATTACTATCTAATTATGTATCTTTAACCCTTTTTTCAAACATATGCTATATCTACATGTCCTGGTGAAAAATACATATAAACCGTACAAAAAGATATGGGTACCCTTACCCTAACACTAGCGACAAGGAACGGTACAGTTTTTGTTTTGTACTTAACCCTCAAGTACTCAGCTCTATGCTTGGATCAAAATCTGGCTTCTTTGTAAACCACTTCATAAAAAAAAAAAATAAATAAAAAAAATTAAAAAAGCCTCTGCCAAATGCATCGTTGGTCCAAGGCGTGTCTGCATTAGAACATTAAACAAAGATTTCCAGACACAGGTTACACTGCACTGTGAAAATACTTGTTCAGGTCTAGGCTTTGGAAAAGGTCTTAGTACAAGTGTACAAAGAAATTTAAAGCCTGACATCCAAGACTAAGATGTGTTATTAGAAAGAACAGAATTTCCATATCATGTTCCGACTGTGTGTGAGCAGTAAACACACACACACACACACACACACACACACACACACAGTGCACAGTGCCATATGTAGATGTGTGTATGTGGCCTATGGAGCCTATAGAGGTACAGTACAGGTAGGTATAGACTAGGAATGCTCATCTACATAATATTCTACTATTGCCTCATATATATATATATATATAATTTTATTTTGACCTGGGTCATCATGGGGTTTTAATGTGTTTTTGTAACACAGGTGACCTACAGGGGGTCTGACTCATCCTGCTCTAATACCCCAGCAGACAGGAGCACAGACAGCCGAGGCGCTCCTGCTAAATCAATGGCATAGGCTATTCATTATTAATGTGAATCATTCGCGACCTTGGTCAGCTTCTTCGCACATTTTTTAATGATTATGAGCCCATACTGGGTGAAACACACTTCAGAAACCATTAGTACACGGAACACATCAAGCACAAAGATGAAAATATTGATACGATACGATTTTCTCATCAACAAATAGTCAGTGTAGTCGGCAATTGTGTTTACACTCCAGTGATCTTTTCCTTCCTTTTTTTTTTTTTAACAAAGAACCTAATACCAATAAATCAATGATGTTATTTTTAAATAAAGAAAATCCTAATAGCTATAAAATAACACTGGCGCTCCCAAACCGGTGAAAACTGCACTTAAAATGGTTTAATATTATTTTGCATCTGTAAAGATTTAAACTCACCATTAAACCAGTCCGTGTTTCTTATTCTGCCCCGTTCAAGCAAATATATCCTCAATAGCTCAATAAACACCAGTCATTCCCTTCTTTCCCAAATACCGGCGTGTGTTTGTTTTTCCTCTATCCGCATTTGTGGTGTTTCAGTGGTCCAGACTGTGCAGTAATTTCTCTCCGCTCCGCCGCTATTGTCCTTCTCGAGCTGAACATCAAAGCTTCCGAATGCTGATGGAAGGCACGCCTCTCTGTTAATCAGCCAATAGCAGCGCAGCTTGCAGGCAGAACCACGCCCCTCTTCTCCCTGTAGTAGAGGGTTTAGCTGTTGTATTGAGGCGACACGCAGAGAACAGCTAAGCAAGCTTTCAATACGGTAGTGTTGTTTGTGTTGTAAACATATTATTCACCAAATTCAGGCGCTTCTTGTCTGCCTGAAACATGTATATCCTAATTCAGTTTTACAGGGAGACTGTTACTTAGAAATGATAATATTAATTTCTCTGTTTTAAATACTGTATGCGCTTCCTGTGGAAATGGACAATAGCTACGTTTAATAATATTCCTGAATGAACATATATTTTGGTTGTAAAGACGATTTTGCTTCAACCTTAACATATAAGCGTGTTGGTAAAATGTGGAATAGTTTTTGGGCCTTTCCTGCTGCTGGGTGCCTCAATTCAGCTGAGAAGTCAGGTTTTCATACACTATATGGCCAAACGCTCAAAAATCTATTGGAAAGCCTTCCTAGAACAGTGGAGGTTATTATAACAGCAAAGGGGGACTCAATCTGGTAAGGGATGTTCAGAAAACAACATATGGGTGTGATGGTCAGGTTTCCACAAACGTTTACCATATAGTATATTTTCCTTATTTCATTCATTCATTCTTTCATTCTAACTGCTTTATCCTGGTCAGGGTCGCAGTGGATCTGGAGCCTGTCCCAGGAACACTGGACACGAGGCGGAAACACACACTCAATGGGATGCCAGTCCACTGCAGGGCACAAAAGAAACCACTAAAAAACCAACGTCCCAATATTGTCTAAAATTTAATTAAGACAAGCACAACAGTCAGTACAGTCAGGCTTTATAATGATTAATGGATAACGATTAATGTGTCATTTCTGGTTTAATATTTTTAAATAAAGATCAAATTGACATAAACGAACAACTTCAAAAATGCAATGTGTGTATTATCATTTTAAATTATAAAACACATCAAGGACTAGATTTCAAAGAACACAAGACAGAGAGGTATAAAACAGCTAAAAGATCTTACAGTAATTAAACTTGTAATTTAAAAACCATGTACATTGTGGAGCAAACCCAAAGGCAGACAGTGCATAAAGTCAGTAGTGCAAAATAAAATGACACTTTTACAATTAAACTGATAAAAAGGTTTCAATATTTTCACTCTACACAAATAAAAACAATTCCAGTGTTTTGGAATGCAGATGCTGGGCAAGGTTCTTGATCCGACAGAGACGGGTAAGTCGTGAATCTCCGGCGCCGTACACTCTGTATATGTGATACTTTTCCTTCTCCTTCAGTGCAAAGTCGAGCTCGTTGGCTGACAGGTGAATAAAGTGCTTCTCTTGCTTGACTGTTGTCTTGACTTCCACAAACACCTCTCGCATGGTGTTACAGCCACTTGGGAAGATCAGTTTGAAATCGTACGGCTGGCCGCTCTCACCGTTTTCGTTGGACCAGGTGATCTCTCGTGGCCCTTCTCCGCTTTCTCGCCAGCGGTTGAGGAAGGAGTAGACCAGCTGTTCTCCCCATCTCCCGATATCATTGTTGTCATCGTAACCATTTGATACCTGCAGGGAGTTGGGCAAACTGAAGTCTAGGACAAGGTCCTCCAGCACTGCTTCTGCGACCGTCGGTTTGGTCCATACTGCGTTCTCCAGTGGAATGGGTGGACGGTGAATAACGCTTCCCTGGAACTGGCTTGCCATGACTTCTGGAGGCTGGACTAGCTTATGAACCCTAAATATAGAAGAACAGTAGAATTGCAGAAATGACGTCATGTAGAGAACAGATCTGACATTAAGTAAGTCTGACATTAAGCAAAACAACACTGCTCTGACCCCAGTGTGGGTTGTTGTTCTCCTGCTGTAGATGGAGTGCTGTTGCTCTCTAGCTTGTCCACACTGGCCTCAGCTTGCTCACCAGGAGCCACACTGGACCCAACATGGGCTTCATTAGGAGCATCAACACCCTGGACCACCAGCACAGCAGCTTTGGGAGTTTGTTCTGTGTAATAAGGAAAAAAAAAACATATTGACTAGAAAGCCTTTTTTCGAGATTGAGAATAAACCTACATTTACACTTGGTGTGTACAAAATTTTTTTTGGTTTCGATAACAAACTGTAGTAGCTATATATACAGTACTGTGCAAAAGTTTTAGGCACATGCAAAGAAATTATGTAGAGCATAGATGCCTTCAAAGTAATTAAATTAAATGTTTGTACATTTAAAAAAATATATAGTAAAGAGCAGTAAACAGTAGTAAATGAAACAAAGTCAATATTTGCTGACACAAAAAATAAAAATTAAAATAAAAATAGTAGTCCCCGGTACAATTAGTGCAGTTTTATAAGGAAATGAGCTGGTAAGTTTTATTGAGCATCTTGCAGAACCAGACACAGTTCTTCTGGAGACTTTGACTTTCGCACTTGCTTCTTATTTTTGCAGCAAAACCCAGCAGCCTTCATTGTGTGTTTTGTCTGAAAAGTATCTCTTACGTAATATGCTGCTTTCTTTAATGACATACAAACATTTTTCTGTAACATTTAATTTTGTGTTAGAAAAGTAATGTTTAGAAATCCAAAATGCTTTTTGTACTGACTTGATAATGTAGAAGTCATAAAATAAAAATAGGGTGCCTAAAACGTTTGCACAGTACTGTAGCTTGTAAAGCTAGATAGTTTAACACAAATTAAATAACAGTCAGTGAGGAAATTGGTTGTTTGATTCACATGTTACATTCTAGGCTTTGTACAAGCTATGACACTCACCAAAGGCACCAACAATTACTATTACTTCCTTCCAAGCTTTACTTGGAGGTCATGACAGGATACGATTAAACCACAATTATAGGTTTTTCTTCCATTTCTGCAAGTCAAACAGTAAATGGGAACTGACTGCAGGTAGGAACTAGGGCTGTGCCGTATCGTATAGTCCATGATATACCAGTACAATTCCTCCCCATGATAAGAATGTGTCATCCCGCGATATTAATGATACAGTTGATGACGTGTTTACACGCCGCAACACGGGCATCTCACACGTAGAATGAGAACAAGCGTGGCAGAAGGCAGACTTCCAACCCTACACGAGGAAGAAGAATTATTCCCAAAAAAAGGAGCTTCCCCCGTAATATGGAAGTGGTTCGGATACATCATTTTCGTTTGTTTTTTCCTGGGGTTAGATTATAAATCCTGCGACTATCGGTGTTTGCATTTTCACTGGAATTGTAATTTGTGAATAAAATTCATATTCTATTTTTAGCCTACTTAATTGGTATAGTTTAGTATTTGACGATGGTCAGGATTAAGTTGTACTTTTTTGGATCAATGTTTGTGTTTGCATGGCTCGCAAGACTGTATGCTGGTGTGACGTGTGGGCAAAAAGGTGCTGAATGTTTCGTATCATCATTTATATCGTTACTGCAAAAAAAAAAAAAAAAAAAAAACATGAAATATGATGATATAGTTTTAAGTCTATATCGCCCATCCCTAGTAGGAACTAAAGTTGTGAGTGGGGAACTGAGAAAATGTCGGACCACATACGCCATAGGTTTGGTTCGAAGAATCATTTGAACCAATTGTTACCACATCATAGCTACTTTGCATAGAATTGAAAAAAATCTCAAGTAAATCGCATCTCTGTGTCACACATACATAGAAAATGAATGGATGGCTGTCACAGTGTCCCTTAAATATAGTGTAACAAAGGGTTGCTACACATAACTCAACATCTGAATGATGAATATCAGTTAATCCGTCATTATCGGAAATCACTTCATTCTGCTCTTGATCTTGTCATCTGCTAGCACAAGCACTAACCTTCTGCGTGTGGGATGCTACCACTTGACCTGGGTCCCTGAATTCTTGGAGCGCCTGGCTCTCTGTGTTGCTTGAGTTCTGCCGTATTTTCCTGAGCATTTGTACTGGAAGAGCTCCTTTCAGCTCCAGAGCCCCAATGAGCAGGAGTTGCAGGAGAAACAGGATGAGCTGAAGAGGTTGGAGGTGCTGGAGGAGGCCACATCTTCATTACTTCCTCCACTGCCTGGCTTGCTTTTCCTGCGTACACACAAGTGGACAGGTGAAGAACATACAGTCCTGTGAAAAAGTATTTGCCCCTGATTTCTTTTGTTTTTGTGTATATCTCATACTAAATTGTTTCAGAAATTAAAACAAAATCTAAGATAAAACAGGCAACCTGAGTAAAAAAAAATACAGTTTTTAAATGGTAATGTTACTCTCTTGCATCAATAAAGGTCACTGTTCATGACTCCACTATCAGAAAGACACTGGGCAAAAATAGCATCCTTAGAAGAGTTGTGAGGAGAAAACCACTGCTAAGCCAGAAGAACATTCAGGCTCGTCTGAATTTGGCAAAACACACCTTGATGATCCTCAAACATTTTGGGAGAATGTTCTGTGGACTGATGAGTCGAAAGTGGAACTGTTTGGAAGACAGGGGTCCCGTTACATCTGGCGTAAACCAAACACAGAATTCCACAAAAAGTTCATCATACCTACGGTCAAGCATGGTGGTGGCAGTGTGATGGTGTGGGGATGCTTTGCTGCTTCAGGGCCTGGGCAACTTGTAATAATTGAGGGGAAACATGAATTCTGCTCTCTACCAGAAAATCCTAAAGGAGAATGTCCGGTCTTCAGTCCGGTAAGTTGAAACTCAAGAGCAACTGGATTATGCAGCAAGACAATGATCCAAAGCATAGGAGTAATTCCTAGTCCTAGAAGTAAGTGAAAGACTGATCTCCAGTTATCGGAAGCATTTGGTTGCAGTTATTGCTGCTAAAGGTGGCACAACCAGATTTTAAGTTTTTCACGTTGGTGATAGGTGTTTAATAACTTTATTTTTCTTCAATAAAATACATTTAAAAAAAAAACTGTATTGTGTGTTTACTCAGGTTGCCTTTGTTTTATGTTGTATTTCATTTGAAGATCTAAAACTATTTAGTATGAGATATACACAAAAACAGAAAAACAGTTTTTCCCAGCACTGTAAATCGTCGCACTATTTGTACTTGATGTAGTCCTGGCTACAGAGACATGGCATATCGTGTCACTCTGTACATGGATATTGTAGGGATGACAATAAAATGTGACCTGATAAATGCAGTTTGAATGAATAGTATCTTCAGTGTAAAGCAATTTAAAGTTTACATTTACAGCACTTAGCAGATGCCTTTTTAAAAAGCACACTGAAGTGCTTGAAAAAAACCTATCCTGAAGCTAGTACAAATGGTCTAAAAACACCATAAGGCTAAAACCCTGTTACACGGAAGTTAATCTGAGAGCTAGTACCACTAATATAACAGTAGAAGTTGTGGGTTTTATGGAATTGGAACTTTTCCCTATTGGATTTCTGTATTTAAAGCATAGCAACAGCCTGTTTCCCTCAGCCTCTCACATGATCTAGCAGATAGAGACAGAGAGTCTCTGCACGCACCTGTGCTTCTGCCTCCTGTTTTGTTGATCGATGCTTTGGGAGGCCAGCAGTGCAGCTTATCATCGTCCTCCTCCTCTGTGTTCATCTCCATGTCCTGTGCACTCACAGTTCCTGATGAGCTGATGGTAAAAAGCTCTAACAACAAAAGGAAACAAAAAAAATCACTAAGCAGCAGTGTGTTAAAGTGAAAATGAGCTATTATCATAAGCTTATTATTATTATTATTATTATTATTATTATTATAACTCTGTCCTTCACTTAAACCTGGTTAGAGTAATGGAATATATATGTGTGTGTGTGTGTGTGTGTGTGTGTGTGTGCATGTATGTGATGGTTATTGATTCCTGTCTGGAGGAAAGGATGAATGAGGGATGATTCCCTCCTTCCTCTGCACTCCTGCAGCCCTGGTAACAGCTGCTCTTTCATGTCAGTGAGCACTGCACCGAACAAATCCCTATTAGCATATGAGCGCGCCACACAGCCTGTGTGTCCAACACACGAATAGAAGATGAAGGAAACTAACAGAGTACTGGAAAGAGAACCGCGCTGAGATTAAAGCAGCGGTGCATATCAGAGCTGCAAATGTGCCGCATGTGAGACTTCAAAACCACATAAAACATCAGGGGAACATGTGACCCTGCTTCACTACCCTACAGTTGTTATTCACAACCAGGCCTGGAGCTTACTCTTGGGTTCGGGTGTCTCCAGCGGTGCCGGAACCTCCCATCGCTCTTCATCCTGAGGAAGCTCCTGAATGTCTTTACCGTCCAGTAATTTTTTCAAAGAATCTGTATCCTAGATGAAAACAGAACGGCATTAGAGTTGTTTTCCAGGTCGAAATGTTTTTCAAACTTGAATGTGAAAATAAATCTGATGTAGACTGCCAGATCTCTGCTGTGAATAAGGAGGCTGCAATAAGCCTGTCATGCTATGATTCACGCTCAGTCACATTAAGTTATGTCCTCCAGACAGTTCCTTCTCTGGCCTCCTGATGCGATAATTAGAATGTCTTTAGGCGTGCTCAATCAGCGCATCAGTTCCAGTTGCCAGGTGACTATGACGCATCCCCCAGAGATATGACCCACTAGTGCAGAGCATCTCTGGAGCCACAGCTGCTATGACTCACCTGTGTACTGAGGAGCCACAGACCCAGCTTAGGAAAAACTTTCCTTCAGGACTGGGAGATCAGAGGGATCAAGTGGGATCATAAAAAATTGCATTTTGTTTTTTATTTAGTACTGCCCTGAATAAGCTATTTCACATAACAGATGTTTACATAAAATTTTGAACAGGATGATTGTGTAAATTATTATTATTTTGTTTAAAGTTCTTATTCTTCATTTAGTACTGCCCTTCAGAAGCTACATAAGATATTTACATGTTCCCCAGGAGACAAAATAATAACAATTTACACCGATCCTCCTGTTCAAAAGTTTACATCCCTGCTGCATGAATGTCTGCACCTTTTGTAATAGTTGTGTTTGAATCCCTCAGTTGTCCTCAGTGTTAAAATATGGATCTCAAAATCATATAGTCCACTGTTGGAAAGGGGGTCAAATATGCAGAAGATGCTGGAAAAGCAAAGAATGTGCAGGACCTGGAGGATTTTTTCTGAAGAACAGTGGGCAGTTTAACTGCTCAGGACAAACAAGGGACTCATGAACAACTATCACAAAACATAAAAACAGTTGTTGATCATCCAGGTAACAGCACACAGTATTAAGAATCGAGCGTATGTAAACTTTTGAACTGGTTCATTTGTGTAAATTCAGTTATTATTGTGTCTTGTGGACTATATGTAAACATCTGTTCTGTGAAATAGCTTATTCAGGGCAGCACTAAATAAAAAACCTAATGCAATTTTTCTGATCACTCTCTTTTAAATAATAATTTAAAAAAAAAAAAAAAAAAAAAAAAAAAAGGGACCTCAATTGTAACTATGATGGTACCGTATAAGGTCTAGTTGTACTAACAAAGATGAAGAAGCTAAGGAAGAGCCAGGACTGTTGAACATCAATAACATCTAGGTTCTAACAGGAAATTCACACAAAGTAAACAAAAGTTAAAGTTTGAATTTTTTTCATCTGTACAGTATTTTGTGTGGAGGCCTGGAAAAACCTGTGGGATGTCATTCCGGCATTAAAAGACAATAAATACAGTTTGGGTAAAGAAAGGGTATAACACTTTGACAAATCAAGTACTTCAAAACAACATAGAAATACATTAATTTACTTTGTAATCCTGTCTAGGCTATCTTGCTGCAAAGATCATGTTGGGCAAGGAGCCAGTTTAATAAACACAGCAGTCAGTGTGTGCCTAAAGATACATAAAACCTTGCTAGGTAAGTGAGATTATCCCAAACAGAGAATGTCACACTTTGATCAAGTTATTGAACAGCTGTGTGTCATAGGTAAAAGGAGATAATCCTAATCAGGTCAGTTTGTAATCAGATACTGTCTGCTAAAATGTCTGTGATGCTCCTTTAGATGCAATTTTCACAATTTTTACTTTTGGGGGTAACCAGACTTTAAAATGTTAGAACTTTACATCTGGTTAGAAAGATAAATATATCTCAGTTCAAAAGAAGCTCTAGATTCAAACCTATATATAGTAGAAAATGCCAAAATTTCACAATGTAAGGGGGGTTTCATATGCCGCCACACATTTTACCAATGAAAATACAGTACAGATTTTATGTACTGTAAATGTACTGTACCATATGGATTTAAGAAATATTTCAGCAGTTAGTACTTGTTTAATTGAAATTTTCGAAAGATTTCTGTATGAAAATCTACAAGTATTTCAGCGAAGAGTCCTACATGGAGTGTAGTGAAGGTGCTTACATTGATGCGGATAACAAGTTCCTCGAGAAAGTGTTTCAGTTCCTCCACAAAGGTCTTCTCAGTGGTGAACAGTTTCACCAGCTCTCTGCAATCAGAGCAGCACAATAACACCTTAACCACAAACCAGAGTTCCGGTCTTGTTAAACACAGTGCATTACATGTCCTTGTATAATAAGAGCACTAGACAAAATACCTGCAGATGGCCATTTTGGATGACAGATGGTCTTTCTGAATGTACAACTCTTTCTTGTCTTTCAGAAGACATATGATGTCCTCGCTCTCTACAATGGGGCTCTCATCTGGCCGTTCCAGAAGGTAATAAATGTACAGCTTTCCCACCTGTGAAAAAAAAAAAATCCTCTCTTTAGGCTCTCTTCAGTCCTCCACTAAAAGGACATGATGTAATAGCCAGCAATGACTCAGCAGGCACTGCAGCCAAGCCAGGAATATCGAATCTAGGAGGTTATGGACAAGAAGGACGCATGCTTACCTGACCGAAGCTCAGTGACTTGATCTCCTGGGCAATTCCACTCTCTTTCAGGTCTTCGTAGATTTCTCCGAGCTCGTCGTGGTGGTAGATGAACCTCTGGATGTATGGGATGAGGTCACGCACCAGGTTCTGCATAGCTGGACACGGCCTGTAGTTCTCCGTCTGGGGTTCAGTGGTGACACACTGGGAGAGTTTCTTCACACCACAGATCTCCAGGAACAGCTCGCGGTCTCTCTCACTGAAGGCCAGCTTCTCCTCGTATTGCTTGCCTTTGAGAAATACAATTCATACCCAGTATTTATTATACTCTTGGATCGATATAAAAATTACATACTTCACCTTTAAACAAATATTTGCTATATCAATGGACTACCTTTTGGTTTAAGTCTGTTGGCTGCTTTCTTCTGAGGTGAGGGCAGGTTGAGTAGGCAAACTTCTGTGTAAGATTTGAAGATCTTCTCCAGGCTTGGGTTGTCTGCTATCATAGGTTTCCGGGCCAGTGTGACCCAACCCTGTGTCTTGGTAGGAAACACCTTCATACGAGACACCATATCTGGCAGAAATGATACCAAGCAAGCAGTCATCCCAAATTGCTTTAAGCTTAAGTGGACACAACATTAAACCTCTAAAATGAAATTGAATAAATATCATTAGCATACTCTCACCTTTCAGCATTTTGCAGTAGTGCTGGTTCAATTCGATGTCTTGGTCTTGCTCTGTGTGCGTTGGTTTTTTACATTTTTCGGCTTTTGTTAAAAAGAACCAAAGACATAATATCAGCTGTATTATTCTGTAAAGCCATAGGCACTCTGATACTGTTTTAGTGTGATTACTACATAAAACACCCACCCAGTCTGGCAAAAATGATGGAGATATCCTGAAGCACCTCTCCTTTGGGAAGTGGCGATGATTCACATACAACCTCCAAAAGGTCCACATACTGCTTCATGGACGGACAGGGCTCCACATTCAAAGACTATAAAAACAAAACACAATAATGCAAAATAAACAAAATGCAACAGTTTCAGTTCTTTCACACAGCAACTGCACAAGTCTAAAACTGGACGCCCACCTTAAACAGTTCTACCATTTCTGGCAATCTGCTATAAAACGGAGCCAGTACTTTAGGTTCCTGGACCCTGCTGTCTGGCTTGCGGATCAGCTCCTTGTATCTGAAAAACATGTCTGTTGGATCTCGCCAGCACACGTCCTTGAGATGGTAGAAGCGTCCTGAAGACCATTCGTCCTTCCTGAAGACATATATACAAGAGAACTAGTAAAACATTAGCTTTTAGAGACTAGCTTACACTTCTTTTATCCATTGTATCATTGCGATTTTTTCCCCCAAAGAAAGAAAGTGTGCTTCTTGATAGTGTAGTTCTTGCACTCTGACCTGTCATACTCTATGAAGACAGCAGGTGAGTGCTGGAAGAGCTCTCGAAGCTGTGCGAAGGAGCACTGTGCTTGCAAGTAGCAGTACACAGAGTGGATGTGCTGCACGGTGGTGATGAAATTGGCTCCTTCAACCTCGCAGCCATCAGACTCCTTCGTACACCAGCGTTTCAGGTAATCGATCATCTCATCCAGCAGAACAGTGTGTTTCATCCCTGTACACATACCACAGTTAGAACAGTCCTCATTAATCTTCCAATTGGGAAAAGACAAGCCTCCAAGAAATACTCTCATGTACTCTTATATCAGGTCCACTTTCTTACTTAGAAAGCAGAAGGACGTGTAGACACCTGCTTACCTACAGCCCTGGAGAATTCGCTGGGATCCAGATTGATGTAATAGACGTGGGATCCTAAGAGACTGTGTACTTTGTCAGAAGAGAGATACACCCTGTTTGGAATCAAGTACTCTACAATGCCTCGCCCGTCCTGTGTGGGCTTGCAGGCAGGCACCCATGCCAACTGGGTGAGGTGGTGGTAAAACGAGGACTTGACTTCTCTTAGGGTGCGGCCCTGGCTGTCCAGCACTTGAGCACTGAGGTACTGAGCATACTTCTCTCTGAAAACACAGAAAACATGCATGCATGTCTTTTAAAGCCTTTCTTGGTTTTTGATTGGTTAGTGGTGTCAGTTCTTTGTAACGGCCAAGGTCAGGCTGGTCCGTTATGTTTTCAGACAAAAGAAAGTCTTCAGGACAGAGCGCTTTGTGGTTTCTCAGTCACATTTAAAGCTGCATTTTTTTTTTTTTTTTGTCTTATTAACTTCAAGAGAGCAATGGACTGGCGTCCCGTCAGGGGTGAATTCTCCCACCTTGTGCCCAAATTGTCCATAGTGTGTGAATGGTTGTGTGAATGTGTGTGTGCGATTGTGCCCTGCAATGGGTTGGCACCCTATCCAGGGTGTCCCAGAGTGCCCTGGGATAGGCTCCAGGCTCCCCCGCGACCCTGGATGGATGGAAGGACATTTAATTCATCCATCCATCCATTTTTTGTACCGCCTATCCTACACAGGATCACGGGGGAGCCTGGAGCCTATCCCAGGGGACTCGGGGCACAAGACAGAGGATTGCCAATCAGCCTAAATTACGGTTATACCAGGAAGAAAACAAATCAGGACATACGGTTATTGGAAAATAATCAACTTCATGGTGGTAACTGTAACTCACCACAACATCCCACTGGTGATTTACTGTTACTACACGCCCTGTAGTGTTTTATTTTTTATGTAGCCATTCAAGGAACCTAGTATATGATGCAACACATGATATAGGGCACAAGAGAGAACTTTTTCTTTCCAATATCTGCAGGATGAGATATTTGATGAAGATTTGTGGGGTATAAGAAAACATTGCTCTGTTTCGTCCTGCTCAGATGGCTTGATGACTCATATTCTGCAGCACAGAGAGGACAGGAGGACAAGGGGTGATGCACGAGCTGACACAATAAGACACTGAATCCCAGACCTGGTCATTAGCCTTAATGACTAGCAGCACTGACAGTTCTATAAAGGCAGTTATGAAGAGTTGGAGGAGTTCATGAAGCCTAAATGGGTTGAAACCATCGTAAAAAGAATGTTCCAGCATTTTTCAACCTAATCTCTATCTACCACATATGTAGCACACAAGCAATTACCACAGAGAAGGATTTCTAAATGAAGCATAGAGGATTTATTTATTTAAAACGCTCTCATAATGGAAGCCTGTTAAAGGGAATCAACACACGTGTATGTGAACCATGTATTCTTAAGTCTAAGGTATTTGTAATTTAAGCTTTTAATCTGTATCATGTATCCATTCAGAGATAGGACTACTTTTTCAGAGGGCTGAATTTGTGGATGTGTTACAAATACAGTGAGCAGAGTGTCTGTCTAATCCTAAGAAATTTATTGTCAGAGTGTAATGGTTGTAATTTTGAATTTATTTAAACTCTGCGCAGTTTGCATGCTATCCCTGTGCTTTGGGGGTTTCCTTCCCCAGTCCAAACATGTGTTATAGGCTGATTGTGCCCTGCGATGCGTTGGCACCCCATACAGGGTGTCCCCCGCCCTGTGCCCTGAGTTCCCTGGGATAGACTCCAGGCTCCCCAGTGACCCTGTGTAGGATAAGCGGTATGGAAAATGGATGGATGGATGTTTTATAGTCACATACTTTGAAAGTTTATTGATGGAATTCAACAACTGCCCTTAGATTCCCAATGCAAGACAAAAGACTTAGCATAGGCAATGGTGATCACACTTTTGCTAGATTCCATACATTAGGATTTAAAAAAAAAACAGTGTACTATTCCTTTAAAGTGATCCTCTGTTCTTACACCAGCAGTTGTTGTGGCATGTGAATCTGAATCTTCTGAATCTTTCTCTCCAAGGATCATCACTCTGAATACTGTATGAACTCTAGTTCTATCACAGTTAGCCCTGGCCAGATTTGGCTTACGCAACAAAAAACCTCGAGGATACATTAAATAAATTGCACAAATCCAGCAAGCTTCACACCCTGACCCAGACAAGGAGGTCTAGTATTTGTATTTTAACTAAGCTTATGTGATCAGAAAGGATAATACAGTGACAATGTATTAACAACCCCATTAACATCCAGCCACCTACATTTCAGCATTTTTCTACACAGAATATAGGCCAGACTAGAGAGAGTCGGAAAGGGAAAAGATGTGGGACTGAAATAACAGACTGACCACAAGATGCATAGCTAGACGAAAGGCTTTGCTTCACAGTCAGCTGCAGATTGACAGACAGGTCTTTTACAGAGGAAGTGTGATGAGAATCTTATGTGAGGAAGATGTTTATGAGATTGTGTGTGTGTGTGTGTGTGTGTGTGTGTGTGTGTGTATGACATACCCAGCGTCCCAGTTGTTCTCCAGCAGGTTGATCAGAGCTCGTCTTTGCTGCAGTTGGATGTTATGGGGAAGTTGATCTGCCGTTATGAGTGAGTAGAGCTCTTCACACTGCTGATCCTCTACGACATACAGTCTATCTGCAGTTTTGGGCCACAGCTCTGCCTCTGCTGCCCATGGGCTCGATGCCTTGACAAATGACAGAAGATGGAAGGAGGTAAAAAATAAAGATAAAAAAATATTTAGCAAAATTATTAGGGAATAGTGCAACAAACTGGTTTAATAAAAACTTACAGAAATATCTCAATTAATGTCCTTACAAACACAGATACACCAAAAAATAAATTAAAAAACAACAAATAATAAAAATATTATATAAATGAAAAGATTAAACGAAAAAATTAAACGAAAATTAAACATAACTCAAAAGAACTTCATCTATATAAACAGAAAACAAAATTAGAGAATGTAACTATAACAGCAAAATAGAGTTTGCAAAAAAAAATAATAAATAATACAAATAATAGTCCTGGTTGCTTTGGTGGTGTATTCTTATGTGACGTTTGTACATGTTATCCAAGTAGGCTAAATTGTGCCTATATATATATATATATATATATATATATATATATATATATATATATATATATATATATATATATATATATACACACACACACACACACACACACATATATATATATATATAGGTTTATAATTATCCAATATATTGACATTTCAATGGGTTGAAATGAAAATGTGTTTTTTATTACATTATTCTTTATTAAATATGATATTTTTGAATATCTATTTTTATACATGTATACATTTTTTAATTTGCTGTTATGAAACCTAAATGTACTTTCACATTTACCCACTATTGCTTCAGAGTGACTCAAAAGTGACCTTGGAATAAAATTTCTCTACTAATACAGGGTGTCCCAAAAGTCTCCATACATAGGGGAAATTAACACTTTTTATCAAAATGTCTTGCAAAGTTTTTCATACTTAGTTTATATTCCATATATATTTTTTCAGATAGCCATTAAGAATGCCTTTGACAAAAGAAGAGCGTATTGAAATCATTCTCATGGCTGGATCAGGAGGCTGTCGCAAGTTCAAAAAGACGGACCAACCGAGAAGTGGACGTCCACGAACAGCCACAGATGAAGGCACAACTGACATGATGCTGGCATACATAGTCCCCCATGTATGGAGACTTTTGGGACACCCTGTATATTAGTTTTCATTATTAGGGCTCCAGATGCAGTTAAACAAAGCAGAATTGGAATGTGACTGGAAAGAAAGTCCATAAGGGAATGACAAAAGAATTTAAGGTGTTAAAGAAGCCTTCATTCCAGTTACAGCACTGAATGGGTTCCTCAGTACAAGCAGCAATTTCACACTGACTTGTATGCAGAAGAGAATCTCACTTAAAGCTCTTTTCAAAGCAGCGTAGCAAATTGCAGAAATGTAGGTCAGACGCACGAGCTCTGCAAATCCAGCATGTCTCTGAATACTATAATTTCTGCTGGCATTTCACCTCTCCCAGTGTCATCCCCGCTAAACACACATTACTACAGCAAATAAGCACAACTGCTGGGTTTCAGAAACATTGGGACAATCATTTGTTTAACACATGCTGAGGGAGACTGCAGGTAGGAGTAATGAATGGATTACATCCGTGCTTATTGATAAGTGCCATTAATGCTTTGTTTGATCACCAAAAGGTCTGGCAATGCTCTATGGGTAACTAATCACTGCTCTGCCATTACTTAGCAGTGGTAGCTCAGTGGTTAAGACGTTGGGCTACTGATCAGAAGGGCGTGAGTTCAAATCCTAGCACCACCAAGCTGCCACTATTGGGCCCTTGAGCAAGGCCCTTAACCCTCAACTGCTCAGATGTATAAATGATTAAATAAATGTTAGTTGCTCTGGATAAGGGCGTCTGCCAAATGCCGGAAATGTAAATACTTAGATCTGTGCTGTAGGCTGACATAAAGCAGTTTACCTTCATGAATACATGAACTTAAAATTGTCCATGTTATACCTTGCATGATTATATGTGGGAAAATCTAAGCCTGGAAATGAAAACCCTTCCATTTTAAAAAGAGAAAACTTTACTTCAACTTCTTTCAAATTCTCCATTACTTTCCCTTAAATTCCTTTAATTCAGTATATAAGTTTAAGACTAATAATAAATGATTATTGTTTGTTATTTTTGAAAAGAAAACAATCATTGACATGTTGAAGCTTATCTGTAAAGTCTTCAGAACAGACTTTGCACTTTCCAGATTCTTGGTAACATGATAAGCTGTATTTTTTGTCATTAAATGTAAATATAAATGTATAAGAAGTATGACCACTCATGGGAAAAATGAAATCATGGGGCTCCTGAGTGGAGCAACAGAAAAGCATTCACCCTTTTGTCGGGTGATCGCAAGAATTAATCCCAACATTGCCACAGCTATCTGTGGCCAGGAGCCAAGGGAGAAAAATTGGCCATGGTCTCTGGGTGGGAGCCTGTCATACAGAGCAGCACTAGCCAATCATGGGTGTCTGTAAGCTCACGTAGGTGCAAGAGGGTGGATTGCACTTTCCTCTGAGTGTGTTACGCTGCCCCGTGTAGCCGCATTATCAGCAGTTTGAAAAGATGCAGTTGGCTGGCTTCACATGTCTCGGAGGAAGCATAAATAATTGGTAAATTGCTGTGGTATAAGAGGAATAAACCACTTTGGGATGTGCTGTTATTAAAAAATAATCAACTTTGTGTTCATTACACCACTCCGCCATTGATTATTTTCCTATTACAACACACTTCATTGGGTTTTTTTTAAACGTACGATATGGCTGCATTTACAGAAAATTTGATGATTTGGCCACATAATAAATGAAGGAACATAACGACCTAGTAATAGCTGCTCTGTAGTTCCTAATACTCTGGGTTCTGAGGTTTTTAATCAAACTACCTACAACCATACAATAATGATTTAAAACAACATGAGACTGACAGGATGAATTAAGTCATTATACATTACACAGGAGTAACAACAGAGCTCTAAGGGATATGATTTGAGGTCAAGCCATATTATAAAGGTGGAAGCTGCCACCCTGCGACAGTCATGTGGACATCACATTTGGATTGCTGGACTACTACATTTGGCTACCTGGGGCCTGGGACGCAGAGAATAACGCCCTGGCATGCCAAACAGGTTGGGCCTCCGATCCCTATTTTCATATGGGTCTCTTACCAGCTCTGTGGCTCTGAGGGTGCGTCGCTCTTTCCTGAAAATGAGAAGATCCCTCACTCCGAGGTCAATTAAGAAATCCCTCCATCCTGATAGATCTCCATCATGCAGGTAGCATGAATCAAGCAGCACCCAGTCCACACCTGAGAGGGAGAGATAGAGAGGAAGATGGAATAGGAGAGAGAAAAACAAAAGACGATGGGAGAGGAGAGTGACAGCAAGATGTAGTCAGGTCCAGGCTTTTACACATCCATCCAACATGCATGCTCTCCTATATCTAATTAATTATTTTTAATGAATTGTTCTTATAGTTCATGACCTCAGTATTATAAGGTTCTATAAGTTTCACTGTGAGTAGGTTCAGAAAAATAAAACTGCCTGAAACATATTATAATGTTGTCTTAATTGACACAAATGTGTCTCTCCTTATTGAGTTATACTGTAAGATCTCATTCTTTTAGACTGAGAGAGATTGAGCCTAACATGAAACAGCCAGATGGAACTTACCTGCCAGTAAAAAACAGTGTGATCTTACAGAACAGTAAGGTTCTATCTGCATTTGTCTTGTGTCTAAAAATCCACTATTTAAATTGCCTCAGAAATGTAATAATGTACCTTTTTAATAGTGCGTGGGTCTTGTTGTGCTGTGAATATACTATAGATTGCAGTACCTAGCTGAAATGTCTTATAAATTATTTTAGAATTTGGTCATCTTTCTCTTTTAAACATGTTTTTACCATGTTTATTTATTTATTTATTTTGCAAGTGTGAGGGACCCACAGTGAAAAAAAGCTTCGTCCACAGTAATACACACATGGGGATGGGTAAACCATGACTCACAGATGGTCAGGGATATAGTGCCAAACAGTTTCATCATGTATGGTGCCATATGTACGAGTAGGAGTATTTCTGTTTGGCATACAAACACAGGCTGACAGGCAGAGTGTGGTATTTACCAGGCAGCTTGTTGGGCAGGTCGATGTTGTCGTAATCTTTGGAGAACTGCACTTTGCTCTGGCCGGGGCAGAGGAAACCCTTGTTGGTGAGTACGGGGATAGCTTCTCTTAGCACCCTGTAGTCTTGCTCCTGCGAATGCTCTTTGATAAACACCAGGTAGCTGACAGTGATGTCCTTCGGCTTTTCCTGTGGATGGGAAGAATTGTGAATACTACTACTACTACTAATAATAATAATAGTAATGTCAGTGTTAATTGAGCTTAATGTATGTGCTGCTTCACATTCACATTTTCATATCTTCATTCTTAGTAGCAGTATTTGACTGGAAGTAGAGATGAGTAATAATTATTTCAATTTTCATGTTCATTATAAAAGCCTATACCATAGCACTGTTATCAATCCTTGATTCTGATTGGTCAGAAGGTGGTGATTCATTTTCTGTAACAGTTTCAAGGCAAATTTTATATTAATCAGCTTTTTTGGAAGGAGTCTCCAGTGTCAGTGCTTTGTAACAGTAAGAAGTAAAGCTGTTCCTTTAAGTTTTCCGGCACAGGCTTTGTGGAGTGTCAGTAACATGACTGTCATTTTTTGTCATATTATTTGAAAGAAAAAAGGGAGGCTGGTGCGAGGATGACTGTTTATAGCTGCTATTAATGTAAGTGAACTTATTTCTCAGACATTCCACAATATTAAATATATGCATAAACAGATAAAAATTTCGATGTGTCTCTTCCTCTTGTCACCTTAGGGAGTTTTTCCTTGCCACAATCACCTTTGGATTGTTCATTAAGGATAAACTTCAATTCAAATTTTATATCTGGATTTCTGTAAAGTTGCTTTGTGGCATTGTCCATCACAAAAAAAACACATCAGGACATGCAGTTATTGGCAAATAATCAACAACGTGGTGCAGTTGCTAATATTTTCCTAGAACCACACACCCTGTTGTGGTTTATTCCGTACCTAAATGTTGGAACAAGCATTACTTCCTAAAATACGAGACATCACTATCTTTTGCAACGCAAATAAATCAGACCAGCACATGATGCTCTTGTCGCATTCTCATCAACATATAAGTGTGCAGGGCATGTTCTGACCTTCCAAGCAGCATTCTTCAGTATGGGGTAGATGTGCGTCTGCAGCACCTCTTTGGGCTCCAGCTCATGAACCTGCAGCCTACAGAGCAGCTCGCGCACCTGAGAGTTACCCAACTTATCCAGACACGCCAGCAGCCGTGGCTCCACGATGCTCAGGTCCTTGTACAGAGCATCCAGGCCTGTGATAATGGAGATGAAACAGTGTTGCATGAGGGGGTGTGGTTTTCACTGCACATGAGTGCCTATGACCCACTTCCAGTGATGCTGGATTGATCTCCTTAAACACAAGCATTAATATTTAATTCATCTGGTCCCTGCTTTCAGCCGCAGCCTGACCTGCCACATAGGGTTATCTTTCTTCTTTATAACTCTCTGGCTTTTTCCCCAGAATACACCATCCTTCAGGACTTACTGTATTTGACAGCCAATACACATACTATACACAGTGTTATCTCATAGAGAAGTAGAATACGTTCACTATTCTAGTGTCCATGATTACTCATTTAATTAATTCAGATCGATTTATTCACTACATTTACACAAATGTGTTTAAAATTCTAATAAAGTAGAAAATTCTTATACAGTCCATGCTAAAGGCAGCACATAAATAAAGTTGAGCTGAAAGAAAGTAGGTGCTTAAAATGAGTCTGATTACAAAAACAGCGGTGAAGCCAGCAAGGAAACAAAGCAGCATGTAATTATTTTAATTGCTAATGACTGTGCAGGTTAGAATAAGATGGTGAGCTCATTTTGGTCGTACCTTTGTGAGTCTCCTCACTGAGAGGAAAGAAGACACCCTCTGTGCTGAGAGCCACCACACGGCCATCTGCCAGAGGGATCATGGGAACATCTCGAAGGGCCTGCAGGAGGTTATCCACCTCACTGTACTCAGATTCCAGAGCACGGAAATTACATGCCAGCATCTTGGCCAGCTTTTTCAGACTGGCATCTGGAGAAACGATATGGAACTCAGAAAAGACTCTCTTTATGTGTGCATTTAAATTCGAAACATACAACAGAGTTGGATCTCAGCCCCTATGAGCTGTTATACCTGAGTGAATATCACCCTCTTGTACGAGACTCTTGGCCATTGCACAGATGACGGTGGTGATGTTAGGAGCCTTCAGCCGCTGGACACCCAGAGCAGTGAGCAGAGAAGATGACAGTGATGACTGCAGTGCAGGGTGAAGGTATGACAGGTTCAGGTGCTTACACAGCTCCTCACCTCTGATCACGTCATGGAACAGAGGGTCCTGGCACACAGCCACCTGCGAAGGCAGCTTGAACTCCACTCTGCCCTCTGCAACACCAGAGATTTTTTTAATAAGCAATTCTTTTGCAGTCCAGTTCAAAAGCAATAAAAAAGCAAACATTTATTTCATCTATTTTCAGTCATGCAGGTCATTTTGAAATGAAATCTATCTAGTACTGAACTTCTGTGTGTGATTCAAACCTCTGACACCTATGACTCATTCAGGTCACCTGACAGGCTTTGAGTTCTGATGGTGTGAAACTGCCAGGATTTTCAACCCTGCCCTCTGTTCTCAAATGCTTAAAACATATAAAGTACGTACAGAAACATGAAGACTGAGACAGTGCTAGAGTGAAAGCATGCATTGCACACTCACTGCTGTCCATCTTGGTTGGAAGGCAGGGTTTCCCCTTCAGCAGCTGGATGATCTGTTTGGCCACAGGGTTGAAAAAGTCCAGGATTTCACTAGGCTGAGGGATATACTGTAAGAAGTGGCAGAGTCCCTGCAACCCACCAAACTCGGGGTGACTCTGTAATGTTTTTGAAAGAGTTGTGCATTAATCATATAAATCTAAGGAAACATTTACAAGCCATATGCAAATTTAAAATGACGTGACATAGGGCTGGGCGGTATGATGGTATATACCGTTACCGCGGAATAAAATGTCTATTATTACGGATTTTTCTATTCTGTGTATACCGCGAAATGTAAATAAGTGGGCGTGGTTAACTTTGTGCGTAGTGCTCCTGCACGTGAGAACGATCGAGAAACTGTACATAAGAGTAGTTGTGATTGGAAAAACATGGAGAAAGATAAGCACGCTGGTGAAGAAGTCCCACAAACCAATCCTGAGCAGGAGGAGGAACTTGTTATTTAAAGAGGCGCGACATCAGTGGTATGGACGTGGTTCGGGTTTACAAAATCTGACAAAGAGCAGAAAAATGCTATTTGCAAACTGTGTCATCTTTATCATCTTAAAATGAAGCATGTCAAAGCATACAATTGATTTACAGTTGATTGACCAGAATGACTATTTTTTTACGTGATATATATCGTTACCATGAAATAAAATGACTCATTCCGTGAAATAGATTTGAATGAATGTGTGAATGTGACATACAAAGATGGGTGACAAATTAAAAATAAAACATGTTAGTAAGGTGTTGAGCCAACTACCAGAACAACTTCATTGTGCCTTGGTAAAGTCTCTGGTGCTGTACTGGATGGATGAACACCATTCTTTCAAAATGATACTCCCTTAATTAGTGTTTTGAAGATGATGGCGGGGAGCGCGGTCTAAAATCTCCCATAGGTGTTCAAATGGATTGAAATATGATGACTGTGAAAGCCATAGCGTATGATTTACATCATTTACATCCTTGTTAAACTACTCAGTGAGCCCTTGTGCCATTTGGATGGTGACAATGTCGCTGTTATAGAAATGTTTCATAGGATAAAGGTGATCAGTCAATAAGAAGAACTTATTGATTTGCAGTGACCCTTCACTCTAAGGGGACAAGTGGATGCAAACCATGCCGACTAAATATACGCCCCCACAGGCATAACAGAACCACCAGTTTTCCTTTAATTTGTCAGCTATATATATAGATTGTGTGTGTGTGTGTGTGTGTGTGTGTGTGTGTGTGTGTGTGTATGAGCATATGGTATACATTACAGTCCATAATCTCATTCTATGCCACTCTGTGCTTACACTGAAAACATCCATGGCTTGCAAGAAGAGTTGTGGGATTTCAGACCGGAGCCACTGATTCCAGGAACTGTCTCTATCAATATCCTCTCTAGAAGAAGGAATGTCAAAATCTCCTGCAGAGACCCGGGAAAAGAAGCACATCTTTTTTCTCATATAACACATTGACACTATTGACTTTTTTCTCATTTACATTCCTGTCTGTATACGAATGGCCCATTACTGCCATCCAATTAGTGAGAAATAAACTGATAAAAATAATCAATACCCTGTATGTCAACCCATAATTCTTTAGATGCAGCTGTATTTAACACGTGCCACACCACTTTAGTCTTATTCAGATTGTATTTCTTTATGGTACTCACATTTTCAGGCCACAAAAATACACCATGAATTTTCCCAGTAGAGGATAGAGTGCAAAATGCCTCAAAACATTCTCCCACCAATTTTCTCCCTAATTTTGCTTTTGGCCGATTCCCACCAATCAGCTTGCTCTCCCCTATCACACAGCAGCTAACAACCAGGGATGGTGAAGACCATCACATGCCTCATCTTTTTGAAATGCTGCATCACAGGGCAGTGTAACACACTATCTGCCCTCTTCTGCATACATGAGCTCATGGCTTTTGCCACCGAGAGTGCACGGCCAATTTTGCTGTCTTGGACACCTGTGGCATCATCAGGATTCGAACTCATGATCGCTGGACTATAGGGTGAACACTTATCTGCTGCACCACTTGGGAGAACGATGGCAACGTTTCTCCAAATGTTGATCCAAAATAACAAGTAGCCTTATTTCAACTTCATTATTTCAACACTACAGTGAACAGCAGTCGATATAATCCAAGTGAAGGAATACGGGAGCGATGTCAGACCTTGGACGATGAAGCGGAACCCGAAGCTTCGCAGGGGCAGGAAGGCGAAGACGGGCTGCTGCCGAGGCTGAACCTTCACTTCACCCTCAGAGCCATTACTGAGCTGGAAGGCAAGAGCTAGCTCTGTAGATTCCACATCCACCTTAATCTACACACACACACACACGCACAAAGACAGACAAAGATTGTTCAACCTGCAATGAAAAGGCAGATTGAAACAACACTGTGCAGTTATTGAGCAAAATAATCAGTGAACTGCGCTCAAGATTCCACAGTTATAATGAAGGAGAAATTGTTCCTCCTCACCAACCAATTTCCTTGTGAAAATTAATATACAAATAGGATTACAGAGAGAATCAGCTGGAACTAGATGTCCAGAAACACATCACCAGGCTGTGAACATTCAGAAAGGTCTCAAGACAAAGGAAATGAATTCAGTTCCCCTTGTTAATAAGACCAATTGCTATTTTAATGAGATATAAGAAATAAGAGGAAGAGGAATAAGAGAGGAGATAAGATGTCCATCAGGTGCAAGCTGTATAACACTTACAAGACACACACAGCCCCAGACCACTAGAACATTTTCAAAAACCTGAATAAATCCCTGTCAAGCAAAGTTGGAAAATAGGCCAAGACTCTCAGAAGGAGTACAGGCAAGCTCTCATTATAAATAGAGAAAAAAACAGCATTAGTAAGTGAATACTCTGTGTGTGTGTGTGTGTGTGTGTGTGTGTGTGTGTGTGTGTGTGTGTGTGTGTGTGTGCCTCACCATCTTAGGATAGAGTATTTTCTTGACGACCAGCCAGCGCTCCACACCACTCGTGTGCTCCACCTCCAGCATGTTGTTACTCAGATCTCGTCTCTTCATGGACACCACTCTCTTCTCAGCCTGTCTCACAATCCAAACACACAACATGAGCCTTCCTCATTTAGATCTGCTTTTTTCTGTGCAGTAGTGACAATGACAAAGCCGTGCTCACCTCACTGTAGATAGAGATGGAGCGGAGACGGTGGAGGAAGAGCAGGAGAGATGGGTGCACGTCATGGAAAAGGTTTTTGGTCTGGTAGCTCTCTGATCGAAGAGGCAGGAAGATCTTTGTGGTCCAGCTTTACGGGAAAAGCAAGGGATGGGATAGGATCAGGATGTCAAAATTAACTGACACGTCTACTTACATTTATTCTACAGCAAAAACAGAGGATATACTTTCGCTACTGTGACTGACAGGCACAGAGGCCACGCCTCCTTCATTGGGACTGACAGGCTGGAACGCCCCTAAAAACTATTTACCTATGTTATTACGTTGAATACTACATGCAAGTATTTAGCTATGTGCAGTGTGTAGCATATACTAGGCATAAAATAAGTATGAACACATAGTCAGAGTACACACTGCAATATCTTGTGTTTAAATAGAAACAAAATCTTTTTTTAACCTTTTCTCAGCTATCTCCTTGGCAACAGAGGGCACAGGCCTCTCTTCCTCCACCCAGTGAGGCAGGATGTATCCCATGGGGCCGCTGGCCTTGTCAAATTGGATATGGAAGTCGTTGGAGTGGATCTCAGGACAGTCTGTGACTTTAAAAACCGATTTAAAGCCAATGCCTTTCTGCCCTGTATGAAAAAAAAAAAGTTTTCCAATGAAAAAGTATTAAACTGAAAAAGAAAGAAAACGTAAGGCATCTCAAAGACAATGTGAAATTGAAAACATGGCAATGGAAAGCACTTTTTTCTTTTTCTAACAGATTTTTGCACTGTAGTCAAGTGCAAAGAGTGCATTTTCCCATCAGCATGGTTTCTTACTATAAACACCATAAAATACAACATTCACTATACAGTCTAGGTCTGCAATCGAAACTATTCACAGGCAAAATTTAAACCTGATAAATGCTGTATTCTTACATCTTACATCAGTAAAACTCAACACTCATGGGTTACAACATAGACTACTAATACTACCTTGTTTATAATAGTACACATGCTTGTTTCCACAGATTAGTTTCTCTACAAAGCGCAATATCTGACTGTGTGGCAGAGTTAAAGGTGCAATACTTGATTTTTCTTATTCTTACTAGTATAGTTTGTCCCAAAAGTCTACATACATATGGGAAATTAACACATTTTTTAGCAAAATGTCTCCCATTTTTTTAATACTTAGTTTATATTATATATTTTATTCAGATAGCTTTTAAGAATGCCATTGAAAAAAGAAGAAAGTATTATAATCATCCTCAAGGCTGGATGGGGAAGCTGTCGCAATGTTGCGATGGACTTTAACAGGAAACATTGCAAACACATCACACATGACACTGTTGCCAAACTAGGAGCCAAAGTTGTGTTCGCAAAGAAATGGCAATCATGTAGAGGATGTTTTGTTAAAAAGTGTTAATTTCCCTATGTATGGAGACTTCGGGGACACCCTGTACAAATGTGTACAACATAAAAAGAAACTGTTTAAGCCAAGGCCTCTGCACAAGTGTATTATGTGGCTGAGAAAGCCCACCCCCCAAACCACTTCACTCCCCCATCTCAGTCTGTTAACAAAAAAAATCAAAATAAAAAGAACATGGTGGAAACCAGTAAGTGCCCAGCAGAGCCAGATACTTTTACAGTGAGCAAAAAAACATGCAGCGACAAAAAATGTAGTAAAACTACAACAAACCCTGGCAGTGTTTTTCTATGATTTCTAGAAGTAATTTATTCCTGGGGAAGAGGATGAAGCTTGATGTGAATTGATGATTATTTAAAGCTGTATTATCGAACTTTTTTTTGGTTGAAAATTAACAAAAATCAATTATTGAGTAAGTACTTTAAAAAAATCAGTGTTCAAAACTGTCTCCTTACCTTACCCTGATTCGCAACATTAAGCTGATAATAATGATTTATAATTTGAGCTGTCGGGTCAGACTCTGCAGGAATCGTCACTTTGACGTCATTTGCGTGGCCTTTGACGTCACCACACCTTTGCGTGGTGAAGCCTAGAACTAAGCAGAGCCTGCAGTCACAAAGGAAAGCGACAGAGCCCGTGCTAAAACGAAAATAAATATCGGCAAGGCTTTTGAGAGGTTGCGAAAACTCCAAGATCTGAAGGTTCATTTTTTAATCTGAAGGGATTGAAGACTGATGCTGAGATGGCTTTTTTTCTGTTGAACAAGTAATATATTTCAGTGGCTCAACAGGTAGCTAGCCAACATTAGCACACTTGTTCGCCTGATTCAGCTAGGTATTGAATTTCCTGTGTTGTTTTTTTGTTTTTTTGCTATGGTCAATTTGGTAAATTGCACTTATTTTCTGCTAGCTACAGTCATGTGAAAAACAGAAGTACACCCCATGGAAATTGTTGGCTTTTTTGACATATTTGGACAAGCAAACATTTGATCATCTTTGAAACAGTGCCTATTAATAAAGTTGATATACTTGAACAAAACCACATGGCAAATAGCTTTTTCAATCATTTATTCAAAAGATATATCAATAGATGTGATATTCTTCTGTGGAAAAAGTAAGTACACCCTTGGCCTCAGAAGCTAGTATCGCCCCCTTTAGCAGAAATAACTTCATGTAGGTGTTTTGCATAATTGTTCACCAGACTTGCTGGAATTTTTGACCACTCTTCCGTGCAATATTCTTTCAATTGCAAGATGTTTGAGGATTTTCTTGCATGTACTGCCCGTTTCAAATCCCCCACAATATTTAAATGGGATTCAAATCAGGGCTTTGACTAGGCCATTCCATAACCCTCCAGTTCTTCTTTTTGAGCCATTCCTTGGTGGATTTGCTAGTGTGCTTAGGAGCATTATCCTGTTGAAAGGTCCACTTTCGGTTTAACTTCAACTTTCGGACAGATGGACTCATGTTATCTTCAAGCAATCTTCGATATGATGCAGAATTCATAGTTGAATCAATGAATGCAAGCTGTCCAGTCCCTGAGGCAGTGAAGTAACCCCAAAACATAACATTTCCACCACTGTGCTTCACAGTTGGTATGAGGTGCTTCTCCTGAAAAGCTGTCTTTGGTCTGCGCCAAACATGTCTGCTGTTACTGTGGCCAAACAACTCTATCTTTGATTCATCTGTCCAGAGCACATTATTCCAAAAGGTCTGGTCTTTGCCTATATGCTCATTGGCAAACTGTAGTCTTGCAAAGGCTTTTTCCTGGCACGCCTCCCATGCAGGTCAAATTTGTGCAATCTCTTTCTGATTGTAGAAGCAAGCACTCTGACACCAGTTGCAAGACTTTCTAGCAGATCCTGTGATGAAATTTTGGGGTTCTTGGAGAATTCTTTTTGCATCAATCGGTCTGCTCTTGGGCTGAATTTGCTGGGACGGCCAGTCCTGGACAAACTGGCAGTCGTTTGAAATATTGTAGATTATTTTCCTTACAGTGGAATGATGTATTTCAAATAATTTGGAGATCTTTTTAAATCCCTTGCCAGATTCATAGGCGTCCACAACCTTTTTTCTGAAGGCCTTACAGAATTCTTTAGATCTTGGCATGAAGACATCACAGACCTCAATAACAAAGGGAACACCAGACACTAGATATGAGAGGGGTATAAATAATACAGGCTTCCACCTGCATTACCTAAGCAGGTTCTAATAACTGGCACCCGATCTTCAACACCTGATTCTAATTTTATGGATTTGAAGGTGTGATAAATGTAGGGGTTTACTTACTTTTTCCATGTGACTGATCTGTTGTTTTTTTTGTAAATTTAAATTGTGAAAATGACTACAAAATGTCAGTTTAATGTGTCATTTGATAGAGTGTATCACCTTTATTAATAGGCACTGTTTCAAAGAGGATCAAATGTTTGCTTGTCCAAATATGTTAAAAAAAAAACAAAAAAAAAACAACAATTTCCATGAGCTGTACTTCTTTTTTTCACATGACTGTATGAGAGAGAGCGACTCACCTCTACTCCAAGAAAACCGTATCCGCCACCACCTCTGTTGTCAAGAACTGGAGCTAATATACAACCCATATGAATACCTCAAACCATCAGATTCATCAGAGGAGCAGTGCCAAAGCACAACGCACGTAAACAATAAAATAAATAAATAGAAACTCTGCAAGTAACTTGCAGTTTTATGTTTCAAACAGAGATGGCGATAGAGAGGCAAAAGTTCAGTACTGCAGCTTAAAGCATGTATAATGCCTGAATGAGTAATTCAGCACCTATTCTTTGAGCTGGCATGGAACTGGTATGTTGCTTACCTATGTATCCACAAGTATGTCTTCCCTTAGTGCTCTTTCCCACGTCACAGATAGCTCGCATGTTCTTCTCCTCAAAGCCGCACTCGTTGTTTAAAATGGTGATGCAGTCTTTCTGCACTACAAAGGCCAACGCGGGATCCTCCTTTCCATCTAGTGGGTAGCTGTTATCGTCAGCATTCTGTGCACAGATAAAGCACAGTGATTTCACAGCACACAATTTATTTGATGCCTTAAACTATAATGAAAAAGATAAGAAGATACACAGCTTAATAACTATCAGAATAAAACAAGACCAATGACTTATTTACACTGTGTTAGCAAGATAGTAAGAGAAAACTTCCCAGCAGGAAGCGTGATGTTCTAGCAGTCAAACCTGAATGAGCTCCAGAACGAAGTGTGTGTCTTTGCTGTAGAGTTCAGTGGAGAGCCGTTCAAGACTGCGGCCAAGCCTCGCCTGTTGCTTCTTCATCAGGTTCTGGCCTGCTTCGTTCAGCTCCACTCCCACACCAAACTCATTTTTCCTAAACGGTACACAGGACAATCAGAAGGAGATTTTAAGGACTTTCAGCGGAAAGAAGTGGAATATTATGATATTTCCTTAAATTAATGTCAAATGTCTGCTGTGTGTAACAGCTTTGATGAAGAATATTGAAAACACAGATAGCAAGAGACAGGTTTTTTAGTTAATGGAAACTAAAACAAAATGAAAAAAGAAAGAAAAGAAACTGAAATAAAGTAAAATGCAGATTAATTCATTTCTGTTATTTCTTTTTGTAAGATTTATGTGAATTTTCTGTGGAAGATGGCTAGCAGGAAAAGTGTGTGTGCTGTGGAAATCTTTTCAATTAAGCAGCCTTTAAATTAGCCTAGTAGCTAATGAAAGCACAAAATACACTGCAAAAATAATATCTTCGCAAGGGAGGATATCTTGTATAAAATAAAAGTTGTCTAATATTTCTCATTATGAGATTATTATATAACAAATATAAGACCTGCAAGACATACACTATATGGCCAAACATTTGTGGACACCTGACCATCACACCTATATGTGGGTCTTCCCCAAACTGTTGAAAGCACAATTGTATAGAATGTCTTTGTATGCTGTAGCATTACAACTCCCCTTCACTGGAACTAAGAGGCCCAAACATGTTCCAGCATGACAATGTCCCTGTGCACAAAGCGAGCTCCATGAAGACATGGTTTGCCAAGGTTGGAACTTGAATGGCCTACACAGGGTCCTGACCTCAACCACACTGAATACATTTGGGATGAACTGGAACACAGACTGCTCACCAGGCCTCCTCTCCTAACATCAGTGCCCGTCCTCACTGATGCTCATGTGGCTGAATGAACACAAATCCCCACAGCCAGGATCCAAAAGCCTTCCCAGAATAGTGAAGGTTATTAACAACAAAGGGGAACTAAATCTGGAATGGGATGTTTAACAAGCACATATGGGTCTGACGGTCAGGTGTCCAAAACTTTTGGCCATATAGTGTATCTATTCATTTCAAACTTGAAATTGTCTTATTCTATTGACAGACAATTTGGCTTCTTTCAAGAAATAAACATGTGACATAAGCAAACTGTTCTGTCAAAAGAATAAGACTATTTCAAGTTTGAAATGAGTAAAAAATATCTAGGGTCAATAATCTTATAATAGGCAATACTAGATAAAATATTATTTTAATATTTAAATATTATATTCAAGATATTTTCATGTGTCAAGATAAGATAAAACTATTATTATTGAAACTAAACGTTAAACAAAAATATATTAACACTAAATTAAAAAAGAGATCAGTTGTTCAGATCGATGTTGTTAATTGCAATGCCTAGTCGTAAATAAATAAATTTAAACCAGTTCTATTAATGTATTTGTACAAATATTGACATACAATTATGCATATACAGTATACTTATAGACCAGACTGTATATAGCCTGAACAACGACTGAAATCATGCCTGGATTTCGATTAATGTTTCCAGGGAAATTAAACATGACAGAAAAAAAATCGAATCCATTAAAAGACTGGAAGTGGGTGAACCTGATGTCCTCGACGATGGCCCTCTGCTGGCTGAGCTGCTCACTAACAGGGTCGTCCCCGTCCGATTGTCCTTCAGGAGGCTCTTCTACACCTTCAGCCTCCTCATCCTCCTCTTTACTGTCAACACTGCTGTTTACCTCCTCGTTCTTCTCTGATGCCAGTTCGAAGAGGTCTTCATCATCTGCATCATCCTCGGCATCGTCCCTGGTGCTGCCGTTAATATCTGCATGTACAGAGAGAAAACGTTACAACGATATTCTCCTGAAGTGGATAGTAAAAGATGCTCTGAAGCACTTGGAGCAAAGCTCACCCTGCTGAAAGGCTTTGGAACTGGAGAAAGAGCTGAGCACAGAGTCTTCCAACAAATCCTCGCCATCAGCCTGACTCAACACAGAGGATACGTCACTCATAGAGTCAGCCGGCAGGTTCTGCAGGGAAGGTAATTAACACCCTCAAATCACTGCCGTAATATACTGCAGCTAGTATATAGCTTATGTTTATGTATATGTTTTATTTCTTACATACATAAACACTAACCTCCATTATTTTGGCCAAAGTTATTTATATGTGTAGCATCATGGAAATTTTAGTCTGAGATTGGTCAGGATGCAGAATACAGAATATTCCAGAACAACATTCCAGACACCCATATTGCAATAATAATTAAGCAACATCATAGTGCACCACCCTACAAGCAACTGGTTTAGGGTAATAATGAGATTTCCAATAACCTGTGAGGGCACCTCAGGTGTCGGGGGTAAGATGAGTTTGGTGTGGAAGTCCTTCGCCCACTCAGTGATGCCCAGCAGGATGCCCAGCTGATGGAGCTTGTTGAGGTACCTTGTCTCCGACTTGGCTGCGTCCAGGAGGACAGTTTTAGACCTGGCCTGGCCCAGCACTCGAGAGAGCGGCTCCAGAAACACCTACATGATTATCAAATGATTATAATGAACAAAGTTCAAGCTGAAACATATTGTGACATGTAATGGTTTCATGATAGGTGCCAGCAGGGAAAGAGAGTAATGCCTCACACTCTGTTATGGCAGTTGTACTGTATAATAAGTATAAAAAGCATCTACCAGGTTAACAGTCTGACGTATGGTAAAAGTCCCAAAGATTCATCTGTCCACTTACTATGTGTCCTGCTCTTCTTTACAGTAATATAACCACGTTTATCTGTGAGTGTTTATCATGAACAACACTTATTCATTTGAGTTACACTGAATCTGGCTACTCAAAACAGAAAACTACATCCTTGTTAAAATGTCCCAGAATGCCTGTTTGTGGAAAACCCTTTCTATACTTTTAAACTGTGCACGATGGATCAGCCCCACACCTGTTGCAGCAGCTCCCTGCAGATCCTTGTAGGCATCCGAGCTACACACTCGAGCACGAACTTGGCCACGGTGCTGAAGGAGCATCCATCTTCGCCGAGGGATGGATCTGAGTCAAAGAAAGCAGATTCAGACATTAATTCCTATTCGAGTTGACAACTGTTTTCATTCACTGTGTGTTGGAGTGGGGAAAGATCCAGATGGTGGTCAAGGAGAAAAAGCAATATCCACAAAGCAATTTACAACTTTGTGCATTAATGTACATGCAGAAGCAGACAGGGCTAGTCTGGAAATCTGTATTAAACAGTTTATAGTTTATTTCAGTTTATTAAAAAAGTAATGCAAATTAATGCATCCCATTACACACTCACTGAGCACTTTATTAGGAACACCTGTACACCTACTCATTCATGCAATTATCTAATCAGCCAATCGTGTGGCAGCAGTGCAATGCATAAATGTTCACATCAACCCTCAGAATGGGGGGAAAAATGTGATCTCAGTGATTTTGACTGTGGCATGATTGTTGGTGCCAGACGGGCTGGTTTGAGTATTTCTATAACTGCTGATCTCCTGGGATTTTTACACACAACAGTCTCTAAAGTTTACTCAGAATGATGCAATAAAGAAAAAATATTCAGTGAGTGGCAGTTCTGTGGACGGAAACACCTTGCTGATGAGAGAGGTCAACAGAGAATGGCCAGACTGGTTCAAACTGATAGAAAGGCTACAGTCAGAATGCGCAACATGTCATGGCAGATGGGCTACGACAGCAGAAAACCACATCAGGTGGCACCAACAGCATGAATCCATGGACCCAACATGCGTTGTGTCAACAGTCCAGGCTGGTGGAGGTGGTGTAATGGTGTGGGGAATGTTTTCTTGGCACACTTTGGGCCCATTAATACAACAAATCATCGCTTGAATGCAACAACCTATTTGAGTATTGCTGCTGATCATGTGTATCCCTTTACTGTCACAATTTACCCATCTTCTAATGGCTAATTCCAGCATGATATTGCACCGTGTCAGTCGTCTTAAACTGGTTTATGAACATGACAATGAGTTCAATGTTCTTCAGTGGCCTTCCCAGTCACTGGATCTGAATCCAACAGAACATCTTTGGGATGTGGTAGAACGGGAGATTTGCAGCATGAAAGTGCAGCTGAAAAATCTGCAGGAATTGTGTGATGCAATCATGTCAACATGGACCAGAATCTCAAAGGAATGTTTCCAACACCTTGTTGAGCAAAGGGAGGCCCTACACTGAATTAGTATAGTGTTCCGAATAAAGTGCTCAGTGAGTGTATTTCTCAAACAAGATTAGAGCATTCATCACTATTATAAATCATATAACATTATGTTGATTTATCATTATAAATTATTATTAATTTAACATTACAACACTACAGTGCTGTTGAATTCTATGTTGGTTAATTTTCTATTAGAGTGCCAGCTATATTCAAATAATTGGTTTATATTAATGTGCTTGTTCTGATACATTATTGTTTCTACAATAATATTTTTCACATGAACTACCATGGCAGAAACTCCACATAAGTCAAGTCTGATAATAAGTCTAATAAGTGTCTCGTGGACGGTCCATAAAATTAAATGTAACTATAACTGGCTAAACCTCATTTCACATTGAAATTAACAAGATTTTTTTAAACAGCCCAACACACCACTTGACATGACCACATGACCATTCCATTTAACACTAGTTGGTGAAAACAGTGAGGGTGACATGATTAAATGCCAAGTGAGAGACTGTCCGAACACAAGCTCCTACCTTCTCTGGCAGCTGCTGCTGCTAGTGAACTCTCCATGTGATTGGCCAGCAGTGCTGTAGGGGTGTTTGAAATCCCATCAGCCACCACGATGGACACCAGGTGACCGGCGGTGCCTGCAGCGTCAAGGGCCTGGGTGGCTTCAGAGAAGAATTTATCACCAGTGATGGAGGTGATCCTCAACAGCACTCCAGGAGACACCTCCAAAGCCAGCAGGTCTGTGTTACCTGCTTCAAACAAACATAAAGATCTGATGTAAGTGGGTGAGAGAAAAGAGTTGAATACAAACAGAAGCTGCTCCATACTGTGTGAGGGGAAAAAACACGATGGTTGAGGCAATTTACATATCAATTTTCCCACACACTTTCTTTTGAAAGATGTCAACTACATGTTTTGCCGAACTGAAATATGTTTCTCTTTTGCATGTAGCTTAACGAGAATATGTTTACCTCTAAATGTGAAAAGGTGAGAAAACTGTATTTAAAAAATTCATTACAATTCCACTGAAATTCCACTGAAACTTGTGTGCACTCGAGCTGGCATGAGGAAAATCTGACCTTTTGTACAAAGCAGTTAACATGGTCAATATCACACATTTGTTTTCATTTACATAGAGACCTAGAAATTGTGCAGAATCTTGAATATTAACTATTCAAGATATTGAACATTTAATTTTTTTGTGTTAAATATTTCAAAATTCTAAAACCATTTGTTTATTTCCAATTTTAAATGAAAAAAAAAAAAGAATCCCAGACTGTCAATGTGGTCTCAGACTTTTGGACCCCACTGTATGCTTTCTTAAAGTAGTAATGTCAAAGTATATTTGTAGTATAAATAGTATAAATAAGTATAATTTTTATTATTATTATTATTATTATTATTATTGCCTATTTTCCAGAATCCAAAGTTATCTGATGGTTTATGTCAGACCACCATACAAATACAGTAATATCATTGTCTGCCACATTCCTGCTGTTTTGCTAAATAAATGACATCATATCTAGGCAACTTCTGCTTCACAAGTCTAAAACTAAAACGTTGACTTGATCCTTGAGGCCTCGTAGGACTTGTGTAATCAATTACAGTATACTTAGGCTGCAACTGTCAAAGAGACAAGGGACAAATAACCAAAGCCATGTAATAAACAGTATTGTTACAGATTGTCAGTCTCTCTCTCATGTAGCTGTGGTGACATACTGCAATATTTGTCAATGAAGTGTTTGAGTGGTCCATGATTGGGCTGAAAGACCAGCTCCCACTGGCTCCATTCAGCCAAGTCCTCCAGCAGTGGAGCAGAGAGGAGACTCGCCATTGCCTGCTCTCGGCTCACGTCCCCCAGCAAGCCCACCGTATCCATGTCCCTGAGACGCAGAGAAATGATACATTTATATGGATCAGCATAGACGTTAAAGGATTATGATTTTTAGCATCATAAAAGAGCATCAGCATTTTCTCCACGCCAATTCACAACCATGATCGATAGGCTTCGAACTGTATAATTGTCCTAAGTTACTGCAATTTCATATATGGATTACACTACACGGTTTGAGTAGTTTAATTATTTCAATTGCATGCACAAAATCTAATGACAATTTTGTGAAACTGACATTTCATAAGAGATACCCCATTCAATTTGGACAAAAGTAATGCCACCATATAACAGGAGTGAGAGTTAGTGTGTGCCTGTTGTAGCTAATGCACTGCAATGGTTGAGCTGCATTACTGGAAGATTTAGCACAAGACTGCTCTTTCACCGTTTAGTCGTCATTTTGTCATTTTTAGCTCTCTGTGATGTTTGCCTTTTATGGAGTGTTGTAGGCATTCCTAAATGTGAATCGGCTGTGCCTTGAAGACGTTTTGTAATTTACAGGTGATTTGCTTTTATCAACGTAAACACGTGAGCATGAAGAAAATCAGCATCACTGAAACTTTATTCAATCTGGTGGGAATTTCTAATTCAGTTCGGCCTACGAAAACATTTACACACAGCTGATAAATAAAGTCTATCTAATAACACACAGTGTACAGTATGTGTGCGTGTGTGCGTGCGTGTGCGTGTGTGTGTGTGTGAGAGAGAGAGAGAGAGAGAGAGAGAGAGAGGAGGCTCACTCTGGCTCTTTAGGGAGCAGAGGGCATTCATAGCGCACAACACTGAAACTGGCCCCATCACACAGCTCCTTCTGCCGCTTGGCGAAGTCTGCCAGGGTGCGAAGTTTTCCGTAGCCCAGCTCTCGACTGTCGTGAACCCTGTAGTGACTTCTGAGTGCAGCCTCGATAAATGGCAGCTGCTCAAACACAGCAACACAGGAAGAAGACTTGTGTGTTACACTAAGACTCTGTCTGTATACTTTATGTATCTTTTTCACCATGATTGACAGATTGCATCAAAGAGAACTCAATGTCTTTCTTAACATCTACAGTTTGTCCTGGTCTATATGCCACATGTATAACGTGTTCCATAAGTCCAGCATCATAGGAGATTTTTTTCTATGGCAAAACAAAAGCTTTTATTTATAGAAAAGCAAAACCTTTCATTTTCAGTCAAAGAGAACAACATGTTTGCATTTCCTATGAGTAGTATTATTTGGATTCGTTCTTCCCTGCTCAGATACATCGTGGTCTGTAAAAATGTAAAATTATACAATAGCCAGATGATGCTGGACATATGGGACACGCCTGGTATAGTCAAATATTAAGAATTTTTTATGAAACAATATGAAACTCTCTGGACATGTCCAAGTTCTTTAATTCAATTCAATTCAATTTTATTTATATAGCACTTTTAACAATGGACATTGTCACAAAGCAGCTTTACAGAAATCCAGATGCAAATTTACATTTTTATATTTATAAATTTAATCACATTATTACAATTATATTTAAATTAGATGGACTTTGTTCAGAATTTATTACCCAACAGGTAAAAGTATTTTTCTGTAAGGTCAATTTTTTTCTCTTGCTAATAACTGAGATGAAGATTAACTAATATATGGGGCAGTGGTAGCTCGGTGGTTAAGAAGTTGGGCTACCGATCAGAAGGTCATGAGTTCAAATCCCAGCACTGCCAAGTTGCCACCGTTGGGCACTTGAGCAATGCCCTTAACCCTCAACTGCTCCCCGGGCGCCGCAGCAAAAATGGCTGCCCACTGCTCCGGGTGTGTTCACGGTTTGTAGTGTGTTCACTACTCACAACTCCTAATGTTTGTGCACTAACTTGGATGGGTTAAATGCAGAGGACAAATTCCAAGTATGGGTTACCATACACTGGCCTTCACATGTCACTTTCATATTGTGTTAATCACCTTAGTATTAAGATCCAATCAAATGAGACAGGCTAAGTCAACAGGAAATCCATTATTAAGTACTAGAGTAGACTGAGTACATAACCAGACATGTGCAGAGGACTTACTCGTGAAGGATCTGCTTCTCCACACTGCTTAATAAACTCATACACATCTTGCTGGCTGGGTCTGAAGCCGTTTGCTCGAATATCATGGTTGCCAATAGCTATAGCGCCTCCTGCAGCATCCTGTAGAATCTACACACAAATACAAATGGTTAAATCATTACAGGACACCACAGGGCCTCTTGTTTCTCTAACAGCTAGTGATATATACAGTGGTGCTTAAAAGTTTAAGAACAATTTATTTTACCATAACAATTTTCTACATTTCTGCATGAATATGAGCTAAAACATCATTATATTTCCACACAAGTCCTAAAAGTAGACAAAGAGAACCCAGTTAAACAAATGAGAAATGTATTATACTTGATCATTTACTTATTGAGTAAAATGATCCAATATTACATATCTGTGAGTGGCAGAAGTATGTGAACCTTTGCTTTCAGCATCTGGTGTGACCCCCTTGTGCAGCAATAACCGCAACTAAACATTTCCGGTAACTGTTGATCAGTCCTGCACATCGGTTGGATTCGACTTGGTTTCCTCACATGAACTGCTTGCTTCAGGTCCTTCCACAACATTTCTGTTGGACTAAGATCAGGACTTTGACTTGGCCATTCCAAAACATTAACTTTATTCTTCTTTAACCATTCTTTGGTAGAACAACTTGTGTGCTTAGGGTCGTTGTCTTGCTACATGACCCACTTTCTTTTGAGATTCAGTTCACAGACAGATGTCCTGACATTTTCCTTTAGAATTCGCTGGTATAATTCAGAATTCATTGTTCCATCAATGATGGCAAGCCATCCTGGCCGAGATGCAGCAAAACAGGCCCAAACCATGATACTACCAGCACCATGTTTCACAGATGGGATACAGTTCTTATACTGGAATTCAGAGTTTTCCTTTCTCCAAACATAACGCTTCTCATTTAAACCAAAAGGTCATATTTTGGTCTCATCCGTCCACAAAACATTGTTGTTCAGTGTTCTCCTGATGATGGACTCGTGAACATTAACATTAGCCAATGTAAGAGAGGCCTTTAGTTGCTTAGAAGTTACCCTGGGTTCCTTTGTGACTTTGCAGACTATTACACGTCTTGCTCTTGGAGTGATCTTTGTTGGTCGACCACTCCTGGGGAGGGTAACAATGATCTTGAATTTCCTCAATTTGTACACAATCTGTCTGATTGGTGGAGTCCAAACTATTTAGAGATGTTTTTATAACCAGCCATATGAGCATCAACAACTCTTTTTCTGGGGTCCTCAGAAATCTTCTTTTTAAATAAACAATTTTTCCTTAATAAATAAATGACCAAGTATAATATTTTTGTCTCATTTGTTTAATTCTTTTTGTCTACTTTTAGGACATGTGAAAATCTGATGATGTTTTAGGTCATATTTATACAGATCTAAACAAAAATCTAAAAGGTTCACAAATTTTCAAGCACCACTGTATCTCAAGTGATGATCTGGACAGACCTGCATGTTTTTTTCCAGGAAGTCAAGGAAGGAGCCCTGCTGTAGCTGGCCAAACTCCCTGAACTTGAAATGCTCTGCCAATTTCTTCTCCAGTCGCCTGAGATATGGCAGAGTCACTGTGCCCATGAAGCTGGATACACAGGCCTGGAAGTACTGCTTCACAGCATCTGTGGCCACACATTCCCAAAGCAAAGTTGTTTAGTTAAGAACTAGGTACGTAACCATTCATATATTAAAACAAGAAACAAAGAGAGGATGAAGTGATAGTCAACTTATGACTAAAATGAATGAAAGGCACCTTCAGTGGGGGGTATCTCGGTTGCCTTCTTCTCAGATGCTTTCTGTTCCTGGACTTGTTTTTGGGGTTTCTCCTTCAGAGCTAGGTCATTTGGGATGGCCAGGGAGCCACCGCAGATAGCCAGCTGTAACAAGGTCCGAGCCAGCCTGTCTCCCGATACGCACATGAGGAAGTCCTCAACTCGCTGCAAGTGCAGACACAGATTATTGCACTTTTCAGTCATTTTATCAGATAAACCTGACATACAGGCCAACTTTGTAGGGACAGCAACTTTGTATAGTATTGTAAGTATTCACCCCCTTGAAGTTTTCCAGATTGTGGTGTTACAACCTGGAACTAAAATGGACTTATTTGGGATGTCATGAATCTACCCTATAATACTGAAGTAGGGGTGCAACAAACTGCCATCAGAAGTCACATAATTAGTTGCTTGGAATCCACTTGTGTGCAATTAAAGTGTCACGTGAACTCAATATAAATACACCTGTTCCTGCCCCTGAATTTATTAGATAACATACCTAAACAAATAGCAATAGGAAGACCATTAAGCTATAAAAAATTCCAAGCCAAAATTTTGGAAAAGTATAAGCTGGATTTGGTTATACAAAATATCCCATAGAACACCATTAAATCCTTTATTAAAAATGCAACAGATATGGCACAACCATAACTTTGCGACACTACAAAATGTGGAGAAGTTCAATGGGGCTGAATACTTATGCAACACACTATATATAATTCCAGACCGCAAGCCTATATAGTTATAGCCTGTATAGTTGCTTCCCTATACCTCGTCCTTCAGTAGAAAAAGAACCACTGGCAAAACAGTGGATCATTCTTACCATGGCAGTGACACTGACCTGGTAGTGTGTGGTGAACTGGTACCATGAATATACTGTTTTTCTTGCCATGTTATTTGGAAACATAATAGGAGTATCCCATTTACCCCTGTATTCATTTGCTATTGTATTGTATTGCAAGCCAGACATTTCCATTCACTTATCAGCAGAAATTATCCAAAGGTCAAACAAGCCCCTATAAAAATGAAAAAGTGAACCTTATTATCCTCATAAGGTCCAAGAGGAAGTAGAAATCTGATAGACAACTAGGCCATTATAAAAACACCCTAAGTGAACCTAAGAGAAACATGACTCCAATTTGCCATCTGCAATTTCTCATGGAGGTCAGAGTATCATATTTCAGAGTGAGCAGTGATAACAGAGAATAAGCTTCAGTGCTACAGGACTTAGTTCTGTATGGAGCACACCAGCCATATGCTGTTTCTCTGACTTAAAATCAACTGAAAGAAACGTCTCTATTGAAATAACTAACTAAAGCAAAACTAACTACAGATCTAAAAAACAGGCCATGTGTCTAAACCTAAACCTGTTCACCTTGGTCATCCTTTGACTGAAGATGCCCGCAGAGTTAGTGAAGATCTCAATGACGGCCTCGGCAGCGGTCAAGCTGGCGTATTTCTTCCGGAGCTCCAGGCTGCCAGAGGAGGAGTAGAGCGGCGCTCCCTGTGCCGGCTCCAGTAAACTCTTTTTAATCTTCCACAGCCTGGTCTCTACCTCCTCCTCGATCTCCCTCTGAATGGTCTCTCTGGCTCTCTCCAAGCAAGTGTTCTCATGCCCATATGCCTTTGACAATGTCTGAAAGACAGACAAGAGGAGAAAGGTTGAAATTGGCCACTAGTCAGGGAGATTCTGAATGCAAACACGCTTCCTCACTGCCTTACCGAAATGGGCAGCCCAACACTCTGGATCCGGACTCCAAGTTCATATGGTGAATCACAGCTGTACTGGTCTGCAAGATACTTCATGAACTCGGCAAGGTCTACCTTATGCTTGCCCTGCTTTCTCCTGAAGTTACGAAGACTCTACAGAAAGATTAAGCAGAAAAAGGATCAAACGTGCGTGCCTTTTTTTTTTTTTTTTTTTTGCTACAGGCTGGCAATATACACATATACAAATCTAAACAAAGAAACCAAACATAATGCAAATGATAAAGGTCCTTACCCTAAGAAGATCCACAGTCTCGATCTGGTGTATATCATCATCTTTGGTGTTGCTGTCTATTGTGAACAGCCGATGAACAAGCGGGATTTTACAGAGTGGGCCTAGGTGGAGCTCTTCAAATCGCTTCTTGTTCTTGATTCCAGCAATACCCTGACCCAGCTCATAGAGAGTGCACATGGAACAGGTCGCCTCTATCGACTGACAGATAAAATATAATTGGTCAGACACAAAAAGCCACAGGTAGTAGAACAAGACTAAATAAGAGTTGCATACGTTATCGTTCCGTTTTCTCAGTAGAAAGCTTTACATGAATATTTATTCATATTTGCTATCCATATGCAGGATCTCTAGCAAATAGTTACTCACGGTCTAATCTACAGTATATGAAGTAGGGGAGAACAGTGTATAGAGCTAGTGCAAATATGTAGCTAACAACAGACAGAACAAAATATAGATATACAGATGTTTTGTTGACTGTCTTTATTGCCTAAAGTGGACTGTCCAAATAAAGTGTTAGTTTATTGTTTTTTTAGACATACTGTATTCATATGTATGGCAGTCTAGGAAAACCCATCAGAATGTCAAAAAAGGACAAAATATCTGGACAAAAGGACAAAATATATTGCACCAAATCCACCTAATGGAAATGTTTGTGTTTACTTTTTAATCTTGCTTAGATTATCCTCCTGCACAGAAGTTGGTTAAGGAGCCGGTTTAGTAAACGCAGCAGTAAATGTAGTCAGTCTGCCTAAAGACATCGCAAACCTCGCTAGCTAAGTACGATTTACTCATACAGTTAATGTCACACTTTGATCAAGTTGTTGTCATAGCAAAACAGTCAGAATTAAACCACTAAATAAAATGGTCTCCATTTTTCACTTTTGGAGGTAACCAGACTTTAAAACTTAATTGTGACTGCATACCAAAGAGTAACAAATTTCGTTTCAGGAAAGATTACAGAACTATAAATATAACTAAAAAATGTCTAGATTTCACCATATGAAGGGTTTTCTCAGGCCAACACACATTTTAGCTATTTTACCTAAACACAAGAGGTGCCAAAGAGTGCCACATTTTAAAGTATTAATCACTGTTGTATAGAAAAACAGTTTGAAGTAATTCTCGCATTCTAATTAATTGGTAATTCTAACTATTCATGTATATGTAAAAGAGAATCAGAATATACCTTTGTATAATATAAACACACACTGCAGGCAGATTATTTGAAGCTTCTCACCTGAATGAAGAGATTGATCTCTTTAACGGTGCGCTCGAGTTCCCTCAGAGCAGGAAGCTGCCAATTAGATCTGATTCCCACTGCGTTCAACGACGGCACTTGCAAAAGCATGCACACTTTGTTTATCACCTATAGAACCAAAATACTATTTAAAAAACCCAGTCACAGATCAAAAACATACTTCGGTCCAGATTTATGAAGACTCAAACCTTCTCCATTGTGACGTGTTCCCCATCAATCGCGATGTCTCGGATGGTGTCCTCAGCGAGGATGTTCACGTCGTCTTGACTCGGCCTGATCTTGCGCCTATCCACAGTCGCCTTCTTCTCGTTTGCCACCTCTAAGGCCTCTGCTGCACGAATGTTAGCTCCGTGCACCTCTCTCAGCTGGGCATGGTGGGCATTACGGAACACCAGGCTGCTTCCCTCCTGGCCTTCTCTTATTTTCCTCTTCTCAGCTTGGGAGGGTCTGGTACTGAGGGGTGGGAAGTCAGTTAACGATGTGAGACTGGAATCTGCAGGAGGTGGAGTATCAGTGATCCGCCACACAGGAGAGCCACTCTTGGAACGTACCACATCTTCAGTCCCCCGGTGTGTCACTGGAGCACGCTGCGGGCTTGCAGTAGGCGTACTGAGCCTCTTTACTGATGCTGTTGAGTGAAAAAGCAAAGAAGCACGTGAAGAACATGAGTGAAAAGTTCAAGTTCAAAATGACTGTCATTGCACATTCAATTTGCACAGCTTTGAATATTTTCACCATGATCCTGCATTCATACTAATCAACCCTACTGTATCCCTGTATATGGATGAGATGAAAGTAAAATAAATGGAAATTAAATGAATTAGACACCAACTAGAAGCATGCAAATGAGATCCCTTTTGCAATTACGCCACGTTTGACTGTTAAAAATCATCAGAATTATGCTGACATTACGTACTAGCAGAGCTTCCTGTCTCCTGTTCTGCAATAACCTGTACTTGGCCAAAAGTTGCCTGCTGTGTGCTGGTCTGATTGTTGTACAATGACATATACAGCCCCAGTGGCAGTATAGACCCAAAATGTAGGAAGTAGCCATTCATCAGCTGTGTAATGGAGGTTGCAGCAGCTGGGTAGACTCTGATAACCTCCTTAACCTTCTCAAGCAGCTCCTCTTGGGTCATCTCACCTTCCTTTCGCTTTGACGCAGCACCAAAGGATATTCCAGAGCTAGTCTTTACTGCGGGAGGAGTTTCATTCAATGGTTCTGGTGGCCCAGAAATATCCCTGTGCCTCTTGTGGAAGATGCTCCCATTTTCCTGCAGCAAATCCTTCGACAGGGAATCAACAAAACTGACGACTGAATCGAAGCCTAGGTTTGAAACGACCAGGTTTCGCTTGTAGCGAAAACTGTAGAACACAGCTAGGTTCTTGAGAGGGATGCCTTCTGGGTGCTCCTGAATTAGTTCCACCACTTCCTGTGATGTTCTGTCCTTGTCTGCGTTTTGAAAAGCATGAAGCAGCAGTGAGAAACTCATATTAGACACACCAGGAAAAATGTTATGTTTAGGTCATGAATTAAACATTTACATTTATATATATATATATATATATATATATATATATATATATATATATATATATATATATATATATATATATATATATATATATATATACACACACACAGTATACAGTCTCCTCTGAAAGTATTAGAAACAGCAAGGCCAATTCTTTTGTTGTTGCTATACACTGAATTGTATTTTTTGGGTTTAGATCAAAAGATGAATATGTTTAGATTGTGTTAATGATGCCTGGCTAAATCTTTTTGTCTGACTGAAGGAAGAGGGAAATACCTTCTTGGCAGCTTTTAGCCACTTCCACCTCCTCTCCACTGTCCTGGGTCTGGGGTATGTGCTTCCTGTGGAAAACCGTCCCATTCTTTACCACCAGATGCTCGGTCAAAGAGGCAATGAAATTGGTGATGTTGGAGAAGCCAGCGTCTGACACGACCAGGTTATGACGATACTTCTGATTGTAGAACACAGCCAGCCTCGAGAGCACGATACCTTCAGGGTGTCCTTCTATGAGCTGTATGACTTTCTTACTGAATTTACCCATTTCTTCATCTGCAAATAATAACATTATTAAGCGAAAGAAGAGAAACTGGACTACAGAACTACAAATCCCAGGATTCAAGGAAATAATCTCCCTTCCTATAGGAGAGTACTTTTAGAAAACCTTACATTTCCACCCCAGCAGATACCTAAACAAGATTCAACTGAATGTGTTGGCTTGGAGTCGTGTATTGATGAGAAGCGTTTTAAAAGCTGAACACGAACTACTTTTTTTTTATCCCACAATGATAAATCAAACCAATAAATAAGTTCTTTTAGAATATCATGATTCTCATGAGCAGTATGAAACACTGCAAATAAACAAAAGCAAAGAAAAAAGAAAAATTACTGATGTTAAAAATGTCAGAGTATATTTAGTAATGGGTAAATAAAATCCAAAATTACAAATCCAAATGTATAAAGAGCCATCAAATATAAAATGTAACCTCAGTCTTACCATAGGAGAGCAGTCACTGTAATAAGTCCAAGCCTAACAACTGAGGATAAAATATGCCGGTTGTTGTTTTATACCACTCCACCCTTGTCAGCAATCAAATACACAGTCATGTGCACAGACAGCCAATCAGACGTTTATTATAAAAATAATAAAAATAATATAAGAGTTGTTAGCATGCAGCATGCACAGAGGGTGTAGAAAAACAAAGCAAGCTTTAAGTTTCACTTTCCTGCTCTTGCTCTCAGCTGATCTAATCGCCCTGTGCTACCAGGGAAGTCATGTGACCGAGCCTCCCCAGAGCCGGATTACTCAACCGAACCCTCCCATTTCCGGAAATACAAGCCTCAAACCTGCTGTGGCAAGTTAAACCTGCACCATTCTGTCACTGCTTCGCAGGGAGATGTAAATACTTTCTTCTAGTTATGTAACCTACTGATACAGTGCTTTACATAAGTATGCACGCCCCTTGAACTTTTCCACATTATGTAGAGTTACAGCTCCTTTAGAGTCACCCTTGGCCTCTTAGTTGCTTCTCTGACTAACACCCGCCTTACCGGTTCATTGAATTTTAGTGGATGCCTCCTCTAGAATTACTACTGTGCAATATTCTGTCCATGTTTTAATAATGTATTAAATGGTGCTGTGTGGGATGTTAAGAGTAAGGAACTTTTTGATCGCTCCCTGGTCTGTTTCCCGAACAAACTCTGGGGTCTTCCAGGGACACGTATATTTATATTGAGGTCACATGACACTTTTCTGCACAAATGTAGACTCTATTCAACTGATAAGCTGACTTTTAATGACATCTGGTTGCAGCAGAACTACTTTAGTGGTTTCAGAACATTGGAAGTGAAACCTTAAGCTATTTGTATGCAATAGTATTATTTTGTGTAGTTTCATGACATATAATCCCAATTAGGTCCATTTAAGTTCCAGGTTGTGTGGAACTGGTCCCCATTTCAAGGAAGTACACTTTCTGTTTTAGTCAAATGAAAGCTATGTGTCTAAAATAGCCACTGCTAGAGTGCCTTAAACCAGTTGTTCTCATAAAGGGGTCTGTGAAGCATGAATAAGGGGTCCGTGTTTGTTTGTTTTTTTCAGTGGTAGAAATCACAACCACCATTATCAAAGCTATTATACTTATCATTGAATTCTTATACTTATTGGCCTATTTGAGTGGACAGTGGAATTGAACTGGTTTAATACAAAGCGCAATCATTCAAAAACAAATAAGGCTATAAATAATGTCAACTTGAACCTAATGTCTTCTGATGGTGGGAACTGCAAGAATAAAAAGCTTTCTATAAGCAGCCAAAATAAACAGCCAAAATACAGGGCCTCCCAAAAGTCTCCATACACAGGGGAAATGAACACTGTGAATCGAGGCTATTTATACATATGACAAAAAGCAGAGGGGATAGAAGTCCCCCTTGAGGAACCCCAGCTGGAACTGGAAAGGAGTTAGACACACAGGAGCCCCACTTCACCCTCTGCTCTCTGTTACTCAGATAGCTCCTTACAATAAGCCAAAGGGGCTTATTAAATTGACTTAGTTTATTATATATATATATATATATATATATATATATATATATATATATATATATATATATATATATATATATATATATATATACAGGTGCATCTCAATAAATTAGAATGTCGTGGAAAAGTTCATTTATTTCAGTAATTCAACTCAAATTGTGAAACTTGTGTATTAAATAAATTCAATGCACACAGACTGAAGTAGTTTAAGTCTTTGGTTCTTTTAATTGTGATGATTTTGGCTCACATTTAACAAAAACCCACCAATTCACTATCTCAACAAATTAGAATATGGTGACATGTCAATCAGCCAATCAACTCAAAACACCTGCAAAGGTTTCCTGAGCCTTCAAAATGGTCTCTCAGTTTGGTTCACTAGGTAAATCACAAACATTCATTGCCAAAGAAGCTGGCTGTTCACAGAGTGCTGTATCCAAGCATGTTAACAGAAAGTTGAGTGGAAGGAAAAAGTGTGGAAGAAAAAGATGCACAACCAACCGAGAGAACCGCAGCCTTATGAGGATTGTCAAGCAAAATCGATTCAAGACTTTGAGTGAACTTCACAAGGAATGGACTGAGGCTGGGGTCAAGGCATCAAGAGCCACCACACACAGACGTGTCAAGGAATTTGGCTACAGTTGTCGTATTCCTCTTGTTAAGCCACTCCTGAACCACAGACAACGTCAGAGGCGTCTTACCTGGGCTAAGGAGAAGAAGAACTGGACTGTTGCCCAGTGGTCCAAAGTCCTCTTTTCAGATGAGAGCAAGTTTTGTATTTCATTTGGAAACCAAGGTCCTAGAGTCTGGAGGAAGGGTGGAGAAGCTCATAGCCCAAGTTGCTTGAAGTCCAGTGTTAAGTTTCCACAGTCTGTGATGATTTGGGGTGCCATGTCATCTGCTGGTGTTGGTCCATTGTGTTTTTTGAAAACCAAAGTCACTGCACCCGTTTACCAAGAAATTTTGGAGCACTTCATGCTTCCTTCTGCTGACCAGCTTTTTGAAGATGCTGATTTCATTTTCCAGCAGGATTTGGCACCTGCCCACACTGCCAAAAGCACCAAAAGATGGTTAAATGACCATGGTGTTGGTGTGCTTGACTGGCCAGAAAACTCACCACACCTGAACCCCATAGAGAATCTATGGGGTATTGTCAAGAGGAAAATGAGAAACAAGAGACCAAAAAATGCAGATGAGCTGAAGGCCACTGTCAAAGAAACCTGGGCTTCCATACCATCTCAGCAGTGCCACAAACTGATCACCTCCAAGCCATGCCGAATTGAGGCAGTAATTAAAGCAAAAGGAGCCCCTACCAAGTATTGAATACATGTACAGTAAATGAACATACTTTCCAGAAGGCCAACAATTCACTAAAAATGTTTTTTTTATTGGTCTTATGAAGTATTCTAATTTGTTGAGATAGTGAATTGGTGGGTTTTTGTTAAATGTGAGCCAAAATCATCACAATTAAAAGAACCAAAGACTTAAACTACTTCAGTCTGTGTGCATTGAATTTATTTAATACACGAGTTTCACAATTTAAGTTGAATTACTGAAATAAATGAACTTTTCCACGACATTCTAATTTATTGAGATGCACCTGTATATATATAAAAAAGAACATATTGAAATCATTCTCATGGCTGGATCAGGAATCTGTCACAAGACTGACACTGACACAATAGAATTTAACAGGAAACATGGCAAGCACATCACACACGACACTGTTGCCAAATTCAAAATACTGGAAGTGTTGCGGACCAACCGAGAAGTGGACGTCCACAAACATCCTGTGACGAAGGCCCAACCGACCATGGTGCTGGCAAACATAGTCCCCTGTGTATGGGCACTTTTGGGACATCCTGCAATATTGTACATATTTAAATAATTTGATTTGTGTTTGAAAAATTGGATTGTTGGATGTAAATAAATCGATACTGATGGGTCCATGGAATTTATTTTATAATTAAAGGGCTCCCTGGCTATAAAACATTTTGAGAACCCCTGCCTTAAGACAGTACTGTTCTGCCATCATGGCTATAATCGTAATTATAGCTGATCATGATTAACTGGTAGATTATACAGTCGTCTTTTCACATAAATAATATGAATTCAAACAAAACATTAACGATTAAAGATGTTCTTTGATATATTCAAAATGGTGCACCATCAAAATTAAATCATATTCTATGTCAAAAGATTTTATCCAAAAGCTTAAAGATAAACTAGTTGAAACCATTTCAATGTGTAACACAGTAATATTTAGTTATACTAATTTATAACCTAGCCCCTAATAATAAAAATCGACCTAAGATGTGACCTATTTTTGCCATATGTTATAACTGACTTATTGTAGCTTCAGTAATAAGATTTATGTGTTTAAGTCATTACTTGTGTCATGTATTCCTTTAAAAAGCAGATTTAATTATAATGAACTTTTTTTATTTTAATTTAATTACATGTTTTATGTTGACTGATTGCTCTAATGTGCATTATTACACTATTAGTACTCTTATAATTGTGGCCTAAGATCAACAGAATGTGCAGTTCTGTGTACAATTAGTCAACACCCAAAATTATATCATTGCGATGGTTCTTCTATCAAGTACAACAAAATGGAGGACCAGCAATATTCTAATGTGCAGTATTCAGTACCTCACAAACATTTGTGTCTGGGTGGGCAGGGAAGACAAAGAAGTCTGTTTGAATTCTTAAAAGTATTTATAGTAGTGTATAGACTTAAAAGTAAAAGGATTGGGGGTTGTTAAATACGCATTATTGTATTGGATTTTGGAGGTGGAATCCAGGGGTGGTGAGAATCACCTGGATACCTTCTTCAAGTGTTCATACAACCAGGATTTTCCTTACCATAGACAGGCTTAGGTGCAGCACCTAAGTGTTTTTGCGGAGCACCTTAATCCGAACGAACGCAAAAAGGCATTTATTTTCATTAAATCTAATAAAATAAAATGTTATTGGGTGAAATGAATCAACATTTGACTATAATTACAATAAGTGTTGTCAGCGTTCTTTCACCACCACCACCACCCCCTGGAACCCAGACAACACCTAAGCTCTCTGAAAACCTAAGGGAAAACCCTGATACAACCACAGTAACATACACTATGTAACTAGTGTTTTTCTTTTCAGTGCAATGCACTTCCAGCTATTGGAGGATTTCATGTTTTGTTTTGTTTTTTTTAACATTAGTTATTTTCAATATTTGTGATTCGGACATCGGAATGACCTGAAACCAGAAACAGACTTTAAGAAGTAGTCATTAATTCTGGAGAAGTGTTTATCCATTTAAAGAGCTTTACTGCTGTGTGTAATAGTTACACAGAGGTTGACCAGCATGCTTCTATGTCATCTTTCAAATGAGTACGATCCTGAGGAACCCCTGACAAACCGGGATTAATCAGTTACAGGAGAGGCTGTGTGATGGTGTAATGGGTAGCGTTCCCACCTCACAGCTCAGGTTTTATCCTGACTTCAGGTTACTGTCAGTGCAGACTTTTGCATATTCTCCCCATACGTTTCCTCCACGTTCTCTGGTTTTGTTTTGTTTTCACACCTCCCAAAAACACGCCAGGGGGTGGATTTATACGCTAAATTGTGCCAGATGTGAATGAGTGTGTGTATAGGTGGGCATGATGAACTGGAGTCCCATGGTCACGCCCAGTATCCAGGATAGACTCCAGATTCACAGCCACTCGAACCAGGACCAGGACAAAGTGTTTACTTAAGATGAATGAATGAGATACAGTAGATATGTTGGACTACGCTGAACAGGATAAGGATGGCTCTGGTCCTGGACCAGTACTGTAGTGTACCTGATGTTGTTGCATGGTAAGAAGTCACACGTCCATGTGCAGAGGAAGATGCCAAGCGTCTGTATCCCAATGCTTCTGATCACAGCACTCACTGTGAGTGTGAACTGCGGCTCAGCACTTTCTCTCTCACTTCTGTTAACAGTCTCTGGGACAGTCCTCATTGTTCAGTGAGTGTGTGAGTGATCCAAGTGATGGATTAACTTGTACAACATAGCAGACACGAAGATCTGAACTGTGAACTGTGTGTATTCAGCTTAATAATAATAATAATAATAATAATAATAATAATAATAATAATAATAAACACCCGCTAGGTAATAACTTCCTCATGCAGATCAACGCATACAACAACGCATGTTTTCTATCACAGTAATAAAACACTACGCGCTAAACTTCACCCTCCAGCTGGTTTTGTTCGTACACCGAGCTCGTCTGTATCCTCCGCACATATTTGTATTTATCCTGCAAGAGAAAAAGCACGTCTCAAGATTTAACACGCACTGCTGCCCCCTAGAGCATTGGAGTCTACGCTACGTTCATTCATGCGACGACAAAGCGACCGGAAACTGCTTGTTTGGGAGCTGGCGACGACATGAGCGACCGTTGGTGACTAGATGTGGGCGTGTCCAGCGACGCGACAAAGTTGCGAAAAGTTTAAATTCATGCAATTCTGAAACGACTTGGTGTAGCAACTATCAATGGGAGTGAAGACGGTTGGGCGCACTTGGAGGTGCATTCACAAGAAAACTGGTTTGTTGTCAAAAGTGGCAAGCTAGTTGCACCACCCATGTTACTATGGCAACCAGTAGTGGGGACGCCTACTGGCGACTCCATAGTACAGCGACTGGCGACTTGCAGCGATAAAATCGCTGTACAGGTACATCTAAAAAAAAAAAAAAAAAATTAGAATATCGTGGAAAAGTTCACTTTTTCCCATAATTTAATTCAAAAAGTGGAACTTTCATATATTCTAGATTCATTACACATGAAGTGAAATATTTCAAGACTTTTTTTTTTTAATCTTGATGATTACGGCTTCAAAAAAAATCAATATCTCAAAATATTATAATAATATTTTTTATAATATTATAAATGATCAAAAATCCAGTATCTCAAAATATTATAATAAAGAATTTATAATACAGCAATGTCGACCTGAGGAGAGCTCTAATCAGCTAATTAACTCAAAACACCTTTTTACTCAAAACACCGTTGCTCAGTGGTCCAAAGTCCTCTTTTCAGATGAAAGTAAATTTTGTGGAGTGGCACAGAATCCAAGTCGCTTGAAGTCCAGTGTGAGGTTTCCACAGTCAGTGATGATTTGGGGTGCCATGTCATCCACTGGTGTCGGTCCACTGTGTTTTCTCAAGTCGAGAGTCAATGCAGCGTCTACCAGGAGATTTTAGAGCACTTCATGCTTCCATCTGCTGACAAGCTTTATGGAGATGCTGATTTCCTTTTCCAGCAGGACTTGGCACCTGCCCACAGTGACAAAACTACTAGTAACTGGATTGCTGACCATGGTATTACTTAGTGTCGGGTCCGAGCCCACCTTTGTCAAGTTCGAGTCGGGACCAAGTCTTTAACCAATCGAGTCCGAGTCCAAAAGGGGCAGAGAAACAAACAAAAAAAAGGCTTAAAATATTTTACTTTATGTGTAATGAATCTAGAATATTTTAAAGTTCCACTTTTTGTATTAAATTATGGGAAAAAATGAACTTTTCCACAATATTCTAATTTTTTGAGATTACCTGTATGCGTGAAGTAAACATAGCATTAAGGTACATTCACACATACAGTGACTTTATCACTGCAAGTCGCCATGGCAGATCACAGATCACGTGCGCACTACTGTCTTCACACCCATTGGTAGTCGCTGCACCAAGTTGCTCCAGATTTGCATAAAGTTAAACTTTTCTCAACTTTGTCGCATCGCTGGACACGCCCACATCTTGTTGCCAGCGGTCTCTGTCGCTCATGTCGCCAGATCTCATTTAAAATGAATTACGTCACAAGTCATAATTTCAGAATAATATTTAATAATTATGAGGTAAAAGTCATAATGATGTACAGTATAACAACTCAATTTTGAGTTACTTTATGAGATAATTTGTCATAATTTCGACATACTAAGTCAAAATTATGATATAACAAGTCATCATTTTAAGATTATTGCTATTGTTGGAAGACGTGTGTATAGAGGCTAGTCTACTCTTCAGGTTTTGATCTCTTAGACAGCATCGTTCTGACATAAACAGTATTTTAAATGATGACTTGGTATCTTATAATTATGTCTTGGTATCTCAGAATTATGACTTGTTATCTCAAAACTATGTTTTGGTATCTCATAATTATGAATAGTATGTCATAAGTATGACTTTGTATGTCATACTTATGACTTTATAACAAGGTTATTATCAAAAACTATCACAAATACTAAAACCCCAATATTTATACCATGATCAACTGAAATATATGTATAAGTAATTAATCTTGTAACATTATTGGTGTTTCAAATCGATTGTTAGTTTGTAATAATAAATCAGATAAAAATACTAAAAGCTCCCCTCCGTTGCACAAGTTGGAATCGCCCAACTATTGCCTCGCAACACAACGCTTGATAACTGCCATTTGACTGAGAGAGCACAGGTAGCTTTGAAGATGAACAGAAGCGCTGCCCAGCAGACTATTTTGTATTGCTGGTCAGAGAGGGACATTAAAAAAAATAAAACATGTACTCAGAAGGAGTTAGGATAATATGGTGTAATCTAGCTAATGACACTCCACATATATTGTAGCTAGCTAATTCATTGCAATTTAACCATAACTGTCAATATAACAGGTTAGCCTTGTGTTATGTTAGCTACATTTTATTTTGATAGCTCCCACTATTATCAACAACAAGGTTGTTCACACTGGACGTCACATTCACACTGTGCACTACAGTGGCATGTTAAAACCTCACAATAAATGATATGTATAAGTTTTAATCAGTTACAGTTTGCATTCATTTGGACTGTTACTGTGCCCTGTGGAAACTGTTGAAACAATCATTTGATAATGAAACAATCATTTGATCATAAATGCTTGTGGATGATAGATAGATTAGACTGATAGATAGATGGATGGGTAGATAGATAGAAAGATAGATAAGCAGAGGGAATTATGTAATGACACTGCAGATATAACAAAGCTGATTTATTTATTTATTACATTTTATTACATATTAAAAATACGCTGCAGTCTTCTCTGGGCCAAAGCTCAAATGAAGCAATGTGGAAAACTGTTCTGTGGTCAGGTGAATCGAAATTTTAAATTCTTTTTGGAAACCATGGACGCAGCGTCCTCTAAACTAAAGAGGACTAAAGAGGAGAGGGACCATCCGGCTTTTTATCAGAGCTCAGTTCAAAAGTCTGCATCTCTGATGGTATGGGGTGCATTAGTGCCTATGGAATGGGCAGCTTGCACATCTGGAAAGGCACCATCAATGCTGAAAGGTATATACAGGTTTTAGAGCAACTTCTGCTTCAATCCATATTCCATCCCATCTTTACTTCTGAGAGACTCTGCCTCTCTAAGATACTCTTTTTATACCCAATCATGTTACCATCATGTTGCCAATTAACCAAAATGTTCCTCCAGCTGTTTCTTTTTAGTAACACTTACTTTTCCAGCCTTTTGTTGCCCCGTCCCAACTTTTTTGAGACGTGTTGCAGCCATGAAATTCAAAATTACCTTATTTTTTCCTTAAAATGGTACATTTCCTCAGTTTCAACATTTTATATGTTTTCTATGTTCTATTGTGAATAGCATGGGTTTATGAGATTTGCAAATCATTACATTCTGTTTTTATTTACATTTTACACAGCGTCCCAACTTTTTCGGAATTGGAATCGTATGTTAATGTAATAATATATGGTACTGAAAGGTAGAAAACAAACACTTTTGGACACACTTGCTTTGCTGGCCAAGTACCTACACACTAACTAATCATTTTAGTCAGAACATAAATGGAAGAGTGCATCCTAATACTTTTGGCTTGACTTGGAAATAGGACTCGTTCATCATGCCATAATGGAAGTGGGTTGCGAAGACGCGTGGAGAGGGCCTTTGCTCCAGATTGAGTATCTTGGCCCGGTGCTCTTCCAGCCATGGAACCCGGTCCCAGTTTGGTATAGTGTGCACTGGAGTGAGATCTCCCTCACTGTGGATCAGAGGAACAATCTCTTGGATCCATGTTGTGCCTACAGAGAACAAAAAAAACCCTCATGTCTCTAAAACTGATTCCAATTATAACCCAGTGACACAGGTCAGTTGGAAACAAGACTAATGCTGCACATCAGACTCACACACAGGCAGCGAAAATGCAGGATGACACGAACACACGCCCCTCCTGGTCTTAGTGGGAAATACTCCCAGATCATTGCAAGAGGTGACGCGCAACACAAGGGATCGCACCAAACCGTACCAGTCATTTGATTACGCATCGTGTCATGTAAACTCGGACAAATACGACTGTAGCTCGACTACACAGTAGCTCGATTATAACTGCCCGTGTAGATGTAGTTAATGTCATTAACAAAGACAATGTGCAGTAATGTAGTGTTGATTGCTGTCTCTCTCACTCACTCACTCACTCACTCACTCTCTAAATAAAATCCAAAAAGTATTTTGGCTACATAGTACAGCCATTTTTGCCTTTTGTTGGTTTTGGATGGATAGGGACAGAGTGGACTTTAATTTCTTTATTTTGATATAATTTAAGTAAGTCATATTAGATCAGTCTCTAACACAAATTATGATTTAATTTAAAAAAAAACAACATTTTTTTTAAATGGGAAGCATACCCATTCACACTTCAATTCAATTATAACTTGGTGTAATGAATCAAGCATTACTAGCATTATTCTTTTCCACCAGAATAATGTAATGGATCAACTTTAAACATGAAAACGAAACAGAAGCGCACGCTTGGATTCAAAGCACCTTTTTAAAGGAGACAAGTTTTAAAGCGTGCCCGCATTATCTACCAGAATGTGTAGTAACTCGGATGAATCTGCAATGTTTAAAAATATTCTCCACCAGTTACAGTTTATGTAACGAATTAAAAAAATGTTTAACACGTTTAAATGTATTCTCCAATTTATGTAAGGAATTAGCTCGAATGGCGTGAAATATATCTATATATCTAATCAACGCGTGTTGTGACCAGTTAGAAATATTCATCAGCCATGAAAGGAAATTCATGTATGTGCACATATACATATAGATAATTAACTACAACGGATTATAATTAATTATGGCTATGTATGTGGTCTAGATCAGCTTTATGAACTCTAAAGAGGGAGTTTATCCTTCTGGCCAGGAAGAATTAACCCACGAAGTTTGTTATTAAAGATTAGAGCGGGTAATCGAGATCTTATGTAGCGTTTAAGGAACTCATAACGTGACAATCAAGCATGGTGATAATAGATTTTAATAACTAGATGTAACTATGGATACACACGACTAACTCTAAGCAAAACATACATATGTACATCTATATACAAGGAAAGAAAATGTATAGAGAGAAAGTAATGAAGTAAAAGGGGATGGCAGACAAAAACACAACTAATTAGCCTTTTTCAAAAACCAGCAACGACTTAAATCTCCTGTAAACAGGGGTACAATCTTAAACACGGATATATGTTCATTAACTATACTTGCATAGCTTCGGTTTGAAAGTTCGCGCGAGGTCGTGTAGAGTTCGCTGGTTCGTTGCGCCATTTGCAAAAAGGCGTGAGCCGTGAAGAGGTTGCATCCTTTGTCCTGGAGAGAGAGATCCTGGCTTCCTCTTCCCGGGGCATGTGGCCCCGGGGGAGAGAAACCGGAAGGAGTGTAGAAGTGAAGAGTTACTGAAGAGAGACGAAGAGACGGAGAGGAAGAAAAGTTTCAAAGCGTGGTGTTGTTTTAAAGACAACACCAACGCACACGCCTCTTTGGGCTATGGGCCAATCAGGAAGTTGGATTTGCATGTCCAGGGAGGAGCCGGTTTATACCATATTATAAATGAAATTAAGAGAAAGCATGAAATAATGCATCCCATTGCAATATGATATGCATAATCAATTAGGGTATCTCGAGACGATTAACTACATACCAAATTCGATGGACTTGTAAAGAATATTACAAATAAAACCTGGTTACAGAAATTTAAAATGATATCCTAAATTAAAACTATCTAAAATCATTAAGGTTACATGAACACACAATATATGCAAACACGAAAACATCACTGTTACGTTACTTGGGTGAAGAGTCAGATAGGATGCACTCGCAGGGGAAAGTGGTCAGTTTATTAGGAACAAAAAACACCCGAACATCATTAAACAGGAATCGCAAGATTTACAGGGCAAAACACCCGAACATCTTTAAACAGGAATCGCAAGGTTTACAGGGCAAAAAACCCGAACATCATTAAACAGGAATCGCAAGGTTTACAGGGCAAAAAACCCGAACATCATTAAACAGGAATCGCAAGGTTTACAGGGCAAAACACCCGAACATCTTTAAACAGGAATCGCAAGGTTTACAGGGCAAAAAACCCGAAGATCATTAAATAGGAATCGCAAGGTTTACAGGGCAAAATCCAGAGAGACAGGAAACATTACTCCAAAGGATAACAGGGCAAAAATCCAGGAAGTAGCGAGGAATCCATTCAGGAACCCGGGAGCGCCGGGTAAACAAAAACTCCAAAACTAGCGCAAGGACCAGGGAACACCTGGTAAACAAAAACCTAGGAAAAAACTACAAAGCTTGAGCTTCCTCGCTACCGATCATTATCATTAGGAACATATCGTTAAGTTTAACTATAACGAGTCCCTTTCAGTTATTCTAACTCATCACCATTATTCAATATCTATATACTTCAATTCATTTCATTCTAATTCGATCTACTTCATTCTAGGTCAATACTCCGCAAAGACGTGGACAAAATTAGGGGTTTTAGTACCAAAGGAAATTAAGCGCGAATGAGAAGAAACACACGACACCTGGAAATAATGATTAGAAAATAACAGTTGAACCAATGACAAAATATGGGAGGAAACATAACATGAAGGACCAATAAGGAAGCGGGGGAAGAGACATGACGTAAACAAAAACAAAGGAGCACATGGCAACGTAAACAAAACCAGAGTCTTTGTTATAGGAATGTCCAGCGGAGAGTTCTTTTTAATACTAGTGCTAGAAAGCGCGTAGACATGCTGCTCCTTAGCGGGGCAGCGATTCATGCTGTTCCTTCCCGGATTTCTCCATTGTGTGTGTAAAGTAAGCTTGTGTGTGTGTGTGTGTGTGTGTGTGTGTGTGTGTGTGTGTGTGTGTGTGTGTGTGTGTGTGTGTGCTTGTGTGCCAAGGGGGGAAGGTTGGTCATTAGCATTCCAAAGGTATCTGGTCAAACTGGGGCCAGAGTGGTCATTAAACAGATAGGGATTTACAGCTCAAAAGAAACCAAAGAAACTTCTGTGCTAAGCCCAGGTTGATTCAGAAATCAGAGTTTGATACATTGGTATCTCATAATTATGGCATAGTATCTCATAATTATGACTTGGTATTTTGAAATTATGACATTGTATCTTGAGTTATGATTTGGTATCTTAAAATTCTAATATCTCAGTAAATAAAGACACATTACTGACATCTCTTCTTAATAAAAAATAATTTATGGCCACAACTTAATAAGATCATTATGTCCTCCAAACAAGATAACTAATTCATGCCCATAATGTAGTAATTCAGGGGAACAAGATAATTAGCTTAGATTGGATAATAAGTGTGGGCATAGCTTAAAAAGGTGTGTTGGAATGAAAAAATAAACGCAACATAATATATAATTATGTTTTAATGTTACTATATTTCTCTCTTCAAACTAACAGACTTAATAATATGAATGAATAATAATATGGATGTCACCAGTGGGTCCCCACAGTATGTTAAGATATTAATAATGAAAAACGAATATGTGATATGTTTTTTTTTTTAGTTCCTTTATTCATTAGGAAAAAGGTTTTAATATTTTGTAGTAATAAGATCAATCAACATAGAAATTCAATAGATATACAATGAATAGTTATGCAGAAGATTAGTATTTTCACTACCATGAATGGAAACTAAAATTATAAGTAAGCATATATACTGTAATTATAACTCTACCATTACCTTCTTAATAAAATATGGTCATTAAGAACAACAACAAAAAAAGGATTAAAAAAAAAAGGTTCAAAAGTTGGTTGGAATAGTCACCCCGACCCTAACCCTAATTTGTGATTAGTTTTGCAGTTATGCTAATAAAAAAAAATTATATGCTGATTTTTAATTTCGTGTAAAATAATTTAGCATTTTTAAAACATGCCTGTTTAAACTGTGTATGCTTTTTACCTTTAGGCATAATTTTGAAGTGCTACTTTTAATTCAGGTTTGAATTAATGCCATCCATTCCACTTAAGCATAATGCTTTATGCTTTATCCTGACAGACTGCGCCCACATCTAACACTTACCATGTGTATAAACAAATTCAATACAAATTTAACAAACCATATTACACCATTGAAATTCTTCTTAATGATGAGTTTGTTCAATCCCAAACAAATTTGAACTCGGCGTCTTTCATCTTGTCTTTGTAAACAGTATTAAATTTCTCAGTTTGGGCTTCAGTGAAAAGGTTCTTCCAGTCACCAGCTACTCCTGAAGCAAAACACAAATCATGGAGGCATTTAAATATTGTGCTACAAGCCCAAAGACTTTGCCTTTGGAGATTTACATTTTCCCAGAGTGGTGTACACAATGTTTTCATTTACCTTTCCTGAGAAACTCGGATTTCTTTTGATTCATGAACTCTTCTGGAACTAGAGAATAGTTGGACATCTTGTTCTGCTTCATGTTCTTGAACAGACAGTTCTCGGATATTTTCTGAATCACTTCTGGGCTCAGAGGCTTTTCAAGAAACTTTGCGATTTTCGTGACACAGCTGTTCAAATCCTATATGTGTGATTATGATTATGTCTTAGTGTTTATAGTGTAACAATAAACATGCATGCATAGGGTCTTATTATGAAAATGAATGGAGGTTAGAATACACTTCAAAGCTGTAAAACTATAATGTGCAGTATGAGATGTGCAGCAAATGCTTACTTCTATCATCTCCTCATATGAAATGTAGAAAATGTGATCTTGGTCTTTTGCCTTGAGCCAGCCCTTCACATGGTCAAACCATGAACCAAACATTACTGTGGACAGTGAAAATGTACACTTATGAGTACACTAGTACAGAAATGTAAGGTTTATCATAGGAGTGACAAAAATAATAAAAACAAGAGGCAACACATGAAATCAGAGGCAACACACTGATGAAATATAGTATAAATACCTTGCAATGATCATTTGGCTTATTAATTAAATGATTCATCTTAAAGCATACACTTTAGTAACTGCTATGAATTATTCATTAATTACAGTGAAACTAACAGGAAAGGTATGCAATCCCAAGACTTAATACATGTTCATAATTCAGCTTCTAGTTTAATCATTTATTGCATATAAATGAAAGAATTCATATTAGCTGTAATGTACCATTTTGCAATATATTATAGCCTATTTTTTAAACTTCATGTTCATAACAGTCTCATAAAAGCCAAGTTAGAAATCTGAAGTGAAAATGTTTTACTTTTGCCATTCAGAAACTTTTCCAGAAACTCGTCAGCAGTGCCTGGCTTGACCAGGTATGAAGCCATTCCGTAGTAGTGGAAGGAGGATGTGAACACGTCCTTAGGGTTTCGCGAGATGTAAATGACCTAGAAGGTAATTGGAGAGGTGCTATTGTTTGTCAGTTTACTTAAAATATGAATTGAACAGGATATTGTTACTACATAGAATGTAGGTCGTGTTTGAGTTAGCATATTTTCATTCTTAATACTAGCATACAGTATATACATTATAGTAAGCACACTGGCTAGTATATAACATATCTATCAGCATTTCAGCACTCGGTGCAGTTCAAACCACTGAAATTAGAAAGCTCTATGTCATCACTGACTACGTTTACATGCACATCAAATTCGGTTTAAGGTCTATATTCTGGTTGCAGCCATATTCTAAATACGATGTTTATATGCATACAGGCATCAGAATATTCCTGTACAGATGGTTATTATAGCTGCCATTCCTAAATACCTAGCCCACAGCTAAGCATTTGTTAGCACCCACAATTCCTTGCAGACTGAGCATGCGCATATATCGCCTTTCAGTAGATTTTCTGAATAAGGTGTTTGGATGCAACAAATTTCCGATTAAAACAAGCATATTCCAGGGGTGGGAATCGGAATTTGGGGAATCGTGATATTGTCTTAATCTGAACCAGGCAATCGGATTTCAGCGTTTACACTCAATACTAATTAGAATACTGACAAATTCCGATTAATATCAGAATATTAATGTAAGCTTCTTGGCCATTAGATGGCTAATACAAGCAAGCTGTTAATTAAATTGGGACCATGGAAGTATAAGTTTAACTGAGAATTCATAAAGTTTTAAACCACAGTTTTGTTTTTGTAAAACTTTTCACACATATAGAGGCATGTAAATAAAATAGAATAATAACTCATTTTTGCAAACAGATAGAACCTTATAATCCCAAGATCTTGAAATAGAAATAGGTAAATATGATGTACATTTCTTTTCTAAAAACAGGACTGGGCATTTTGGAAATGAAAATTCCAGTCACAAGTGCACCTGCTTGTAATCCAAATACAACCCCAATTCCAAAAAAGTTGGGACGCTGTGTAAAATGTAAATAAAAACAGAATGCAGTGATTTGCAAATCTCATAAACCCATGTGTTATTAACAATAGAACATAGAAAACATATCAAATGTTTAATGTTTAACTGAGGAAATGTACCATTTTAAGAAAAAAAAAGGTAATTTTGAATTTGATGGCCGCAACACGTCTCAAAAAAGTTGGGACGGGGGCAACAAAAGACTGGAAAAGTAAGTGTTACTAAAAAGAAACAGCTGGAGGTTAATTGGCAACAGGTCAGTAACATGATTGGGTATAAAAAGAGTATCTTAGAGAGGCAGAGTCTCTCAGAAGTAAAGATGGGCAGAGGTTCACCATTCTGCAAAAAACTGCATCTACAAATTGTGGAACAATTTTAGAATAATGTTCCTCAACATAAAATTGCCAAGACTCTCATCATCTACAGTACATAATATCATCAAAAGATTCCAAGAATCTGGAGAAATCTCTGTGCGCAAGGGACAAGGGCAAAAATCAATATTGTATGCTCGTGATCTTTGGGCCCTCAGGCCGCACTACATTAAAACCAGGCATGATTCTGTAATGGAAATCACTGAATGGGCTCAGAAACACCTCCAGAACTCATTGTCTGTGAACACAGTTCGCCGTGCCATCCACAAATGCTGGTTAAAGCTCTATCATGCAAAGAAGAAGCCATATGTGAACATGATCCAGAAACGCTGCAGTCTTCTCTGGGCCAAAGCTCATTTAAAATGAAATGAAGCAATGTGGAAAACTGTTCTGTGGTCAGACGAATCGAAATTTGAAATTCTTTTTGGAAACCATGGACGCAGCGTCCTCTAAACTAAAGAGTACTAAAGAGGAGAGGGACCATCCGGCTTTTTATCAGCACTCAGTTCAAAAGTCTGCATCTCTGATGGTATGGGGGTGCATTAGTGCCTATGGAATGGGCAGCTTGCACATCTGGAAAGGCACCATCAATGCTGAAAGGTATATACAGGTTTTAGAGCAACATGATTATATGCTTATATGCTTCCATTCATATTCCATCCCATCTTTACTTCTGAGAGACTCTGCCTCTCTAAGATACTCTTTTATACCCAATCATGTTACCATCATGTTGCCAATTAACCAAAATGTTCCTCCAGCTGTTTCTTTTTAGTAACACTTACTTTTCCAGCCTTTTGTTGCCCCGTCCCAACTTTTTTGAGACGTGTTGCAGCCATGAAATTCAAAATTACCTTATTTTTTCCTTAAAATGATACATTTCCTCAGTTTCAACATTTTATATGTTTTCTATGTTCTATTGCGAATAGCATGGGTTTATGAGATTTGCAAATCATTACATTCTGTTTTTATTTACATTTTACACAGCGTCCCAACTTTTTCGGAATTGGGATTGTATGTTAATGTAATAATATATGGTACTGAAAGATAGAAAACAAACACTTTTGGACACACTTGCTTTGCTGGCCAAGTACCTACACACTAACTAATCATTTTAGTCAGAACATAATTGGAAGAGTGCATCCTAATACTTTTGGCTTGACTTGGAAATAGGACTCGTTCATCATGCCATAATGGAAGTGGGTTGCGAAGACGCGTGGAGAGGGCCTTTGCTCCAGATTGAGTATCTTGGCCCGGTGCTCTTCCAGCCATGGAACCCGGTCCCAGTTTGGTATAGTGTGCACTGGAGTGAGATCTCCCTCACTGTGGATCAGAGGAACAATCTCCTGCATCCATGTTGTGCCTACAGAGAACAAAAAAAAAAAAAAACTCATGTCTCTAAAACTGATTCCAATTATAACCCAGTGACACAGGTCAGTTGGAGACGAGACTAATGCTGCACATCAGACTCACACACAGGCAGCGAGAATGCAGGATGACACGAACACACGCCCCTCCTGGTCTTAGTGGGAAATACTCCCAGATCATTACAAGAGGTGATGCGCAACACAAGGGATCGCACCAAACCGTACCAGTCATTTGATTACGCATCGTGTCATGTAAACTCGGACAGACAAATACGACTGTAGCTCGACTACACAGTAGCTCGATTATAACTGCCCTTGTAGATGTAGTTAATGTCATTAACAAAGACAATGTGCAGTAATGTAGTGTTGATTGCTGTCTCTCTCACTCACTCACTCACTCACTCACTCTCTAAATAAAATCCAAAAAGTATTTTGGCTACATAGTACAGCCATTTTTGCCTTTTGTTGGTTTTGGATGGATGGGGACAGAGTGGACTTTAATTTCTTTATTCTGATATAATTAAGTAAGTCATATTATATCAGTCTCTAACACAAATTATGAGACAGGTATACCTCAACCAAAAATAACCTTATTTCTATAGATTTTACACCCATTGTTATTCTAAAATATACATGACTACAAAGATGTTTTGGTGGCTTTAAAAAAAAATGGGGGGGGGGGGAGTATGCCCAGGCCCCCCTAAAAGAGGCTTAGTCCCCCCATTCATAGATCTCTAGTGACATCCCTGACCTCAGCTGTAAGTCCAGCTGGGTGCAGAGGAGCTCTGAGTTAATGTTTTCGTACTGTTCTTCAAAACTGTATCTTTTTTCATTTAACCTGTTAAGTGTATAAACACTGAAGATCTGCAGAGGACATTCTAAGGTTCATGTGATTCATGGTGCCAACATAATGTAGTTGCAACATTCCAAACCTGAAGCTTGGAATGTTGAAGCTATAGCCTGAAGCTATATTCTGCATTTCTGCCTGAAATTTGAGCTCCTCTGCACACAGATTAATGGCTCCATTAACTAAAGCATACAAATATTATTAACATATAACAAGTTATTAGTTAGAAGCTAATTAAGGTTACTGGCTGCAAAAATTTTAGGTTTTATGTTCAGTGAGCGCAGCTATACTGCATAGTTGAATTAAAGCACATTTCCTCTCTAAACTGTTCCAAAACACTACATGACAAAATCCTAGATGATGTGAGGAAATCTGTGTAGTGCATTGCCCTACCGGATTTAGGATAGGTGACTATAAGGACGTCGTCTGGCCGGAAAGTGAAATCCTCATAATATTTCAGGCTGTCGGGAGGGTGTAGATGTTTTGGCACCCACACCCCTTTATACTCGGCATATAAATCTGCTTCTGTCATTTTAGTAAAAGCGCAGAGAGACTGAGACTTGGGCTCCTTTTCCTATTTCCGTCTTTCGACATGGACCTTCGATCTTTGCTCTGTTTGCTGCTCCGACCGAGGAAGGGGAACTGATCCTTTTCAGTGAGTCAGATCATTTGACTCAGTTACAACAAGAGTCGACTCTTTCAGCCCATTCCAAGAGTCATCACTTTTTTTTTTCTTTTTTTTTTTTTTAAAAACGGTCGCTTCTGTTGTTCAGTGGAATCTCACTCAGTTTATAATGATCAAAATAACATTTCTTTGCATCCTGACCAAGACTAATGAAGATGAATAAACACTTAGGCCTAGTTTTAGGCCTAAAAACCCCAACATACAGTTCATACATTTGGTACATACCGTACTGTGCAAAAGTCTTAGACACCCTAATTTTTTTAAACACAAATTTTGTCTTAAATGTTTATTGTAGTACTTCTGCATTATTAAGTGTTAGGAATTGTGATCTTCGGGTTACGACTGTTAAGAAGAGAGAAAGCGAAGGTACGCAAAAAGACGGCGCCCTCGCCCCGCTACACACTTCCTGCACCAAGTGTCAATTAAAAATTTTTTGGTTCCAAACATTACTTTTTCAACAAAACATGTAATGTTACAGGAAAATGTTTGGCAGTAAAGAAAGCAACATATTACATAATACACCACTTTTCAGACCAAAATCATAAATGCAGACTGTCGTGATTTATCTGCAATAACAGAAACAGGTAGGACGGTCAGAGCCTCATGAAGAACTGTGACAGATTCTCCAATTCAGATGCTCAGAAAAACGTACCAACTAATCTCCTTATAAAACTGCACAAAGTGTACCTGAGACGACTGATGCATTTTTAAACAGAAAATGTTTAATTTCATTATTTTTTAAGGCATCTTTGCTTTATAGCATTTCTTTGCATGTGCCTGAGACCTTTGCACAGTACTGTATATGCACTGACAAATATGATAAACATCCCAACATTTTACTAGGCCTGCTTAATCTGCACAAATTTGAAGAAGATTGCGTTTATCATCTGCTTTGTTAACTTTTTATTTATTAACTGCTTCCCTGCATACTTTTGGGAGTCACATAGCCTACATGTCTCCAATCACCATAATGAAAATCTGTGCAAAACTGCTCAGATGTATTCTAATCAAATTGAGGTTCATGAGGGCAGCACGGTTATTCAACCCCTTCATGGCAAGCATCTTTAGTACTTAGTACAGCACCCTTTTGCTCTTATGACCTGCTGCAAATGAGATGCATAGACAGACACCAGCTTCTGGAAGCGTTCCTGAGGAATCTTAGCCCATTCGTCATGAGCAATGGCCTCCAGTTCAGTAATATTCTTGAGTTTGCGTGCTGCAACCGCCTTCTTCAAATCCCACCAGAGCTTTTCTATGGGGTTAAAGTCAGGTGACTGTGATGGCCCTGTAGAATCTTCCAGGACTTCTTCTGCAACCAAGCCTTGGTGGAATTTGAGGTATGCTTGGGATCATTGTCCTGTTTGAAGGTCCAATGGTGCCCAAGCTTCAGCTTCCTCAATGATTCATTACTTCAATGAATCCATCTTGCCTTCCACACGCTGCAGATTTCCAGTGCCAGAGGATGCAAAGCAGCCCCAGAGCATCACTGAGCCACCACCATGCTTGACTGTGGACAGAGTGTTCTTTCTTCATTCTTCTTTCTCCAGACATACCACTGATCCATCATGCCAAAAAGTTCCAGTTTTGTTTCATCGCTCCACAGAACAGAATGCCAAAACTTCTGTGGTTTATTTATATGATTTTGAGCCGACTTTTCTTGTGCTTTTGGGTCAGTAGTGGTGTACGTCTTGGAGTTCTGGCATACTGTGCTCACTGAAACCTCAGTGCCTGTTGCCACCAAGTCTTGCTGCAGGTGTTTTGCCATCACTCAAGGATTTTTCACAACCTGCCTTCCCAGAAATCTTGTTGCAGCCATTGATAGCTTCCTTTTTCTGCCCAGTCCAGGTATTTCATGTATTTTCTGCCCCTAGCCAGTTTAGGTATTTCATGTGTTCCAGCTCAAGCACACCTGGTGCAACTAATGAAGCCCTTGATTAGTTGCATCAACTGTGCTTAAGACAAATATTTGTGCTGTTGTGAGGGATTCTATTCAGGGGGATGAATAATTTTGAGACTGGAGAAGTCATTATAAGTTGCATTTTCAGTTGAATTTGGGAAAACCACTTGAAGTATTCGTTGAGTTGAACTATTTCAATTGCTTTTGTTTGAATGGGGTTTGAATAATTTTGATTGCAACTGTATCAAACAAAAATCTGTGATTTGTCAAGTCTCTTGAAGCTTTAATTAACTGACAAAAGTACAAAGAAAAGATAGTCAATGTTTTCACTGACCAACTTAATTGTATTTTGTAAATATAAACAAATTTAGTGTTTTATGACATGAACACACTCAAAAAAAAAAGTTGGAACAGAGGAAAAATAAGAATATAAGAATATTCAAGTAACACCAGATTAATTTTCAGGTTAATTGTCAGTCAGTTCAAAAAGAACCTTGCTCAAAGCAAGATTGCAAAGAATTTAGGTCTTTCACCATCTACAGTGCATAATATGGTGAAAAGATTCAGGGAATCCGGAGAAATTTCATTGCGTAAAGGGCAAGGCCGGAAAGCACTGTTGAATGTGCGTGACCTTCGAGCCCTCAGGTGGCATTGCCTGAGAAATCGTCATGCTACTTTGATAAATATAACCACATGGGCTCAGGAGTACTTCAGAAAACTGTTGTGACTTAACACAGTCCGCTGCTGCATCCAGAAATGCAAGTCAAAACTCTATTACGCAAGGAGGAAGCCACACATCAACTCTATGTAGAAACGCCGCCGAGCTCTCTGGGCTCGAGCTCATGTCAGATGGACTGAAAGGCAGTGGAAACGTGTGCTGTGGTCAGATGAGTCCACATTTCAGCTTGTTTTTGGGAAAAACGGACGTCGAGTTCTCAGTGCCAAAGATGAAAAAGACCAACCAGACTGTTGTAAGTGAAAGGTGCAAAAGCCAGCATCTGTGATGGTATGGGGGTGCATCAGTGCTCACGGCATGGGTGACTTGCATATGTGTGAAGGTACCATTGACGCGGAGGTGTATACTGGGATTTTAGAGAGAAATATGCTGCCATCAAGGCAACGTCTTTTCCCAGGAAGTCCATGGTTATTTCAGCAGGACAATGCCAGGCCTCATTCTGCACATGCTACAACAGCATGGCTTTGTAGACACAGAGTGCATGTGCTTGACTGGCCTGCTAGCAGTCCAGATCTGTCTCCTATGGCGAATCATGAAGCGAGGAATCAGACAATGACGACCAAGGACTGTTGAGCAGCTGAAGTCTTGTATCAAGCAAGAATGTGCAAAAATTCCAAGACTATGCGGAACATGTAGCAAAAGCCACAGTGTTGTACTAACACCTGTAATGTAAGTCCAGCTGGGTGCAGAGGAGCTTTGGGTTTATTTAGTACTGTTCTTTAAAACTATATCTTTTCATTTAACCCTGTTAACACTGCAGGTCAGGTAGTGAAAAATCCATGGTCACGATGATATAAGAGTGCACGTTTTATCACACCTACAAAAAACTATGGTAACCATGGTTACTATCATACAACAATATGCATACATACAACAATACATACAACAATAGTTGTTTTCAAGCCATGGTTATATCATAGTAAAAACATAGTTACACCATAGTAACCATATTACAACCATGAATGTACCATAGCTACTATGGTATGTCTTTCATACTAGTACTGTACCACTGTGTACTCATAGTATTTAAAAATGGCACATACATGTTAAACATATGTATAAACATTGTGTAACCAGAAATACTCAAAATAATGTTATGACAAGTGTTTGCCAATGGAAATTTACCATTAAAAGTATTTTTTATACTTTTATACTACCAGCTTAACTTGCTCTTTAAGTTCTAAAATCTAACGTCTGCAAGTTATATAATCACTGTGCTGCCTTCATGTTAAGAAGTCTAGGGTTATGCTGACTAGTGTGCATGCAAGCTGGTTATTTATTGCATAAGAAATAGCTATGGTTGCAACATTGGCAAACTGGAGCACCTGAAGTTAAAATGACATCGTAAAATAGGTTTCTTTCTTTCTTTATTTTTTAATTTTTTTTTTTTTTTTTTTTTTTTTTTTTACATTTAGCATCATGTATCATCTTATTTAATCTAACTGGCTAGTTACTCTGTTATATTTAAGGCAAGAAAACTACTGTTAACTGAATATTTTGTTCTCTTTCATCAATCTTATATATCACTTAGATACCTTCTTATGCTGAAAGCTTCCAACAAAGTCATAAAGTGACCATATGATATAATGCTTGATTTAAGTTTCCCCTTGATCAGCTTCGGTTCCCTTCATCACTTTTTCAACCTTTCTTGATTTTCAAGGTTTTTCTTATTTTGCACATGGAAAATAGCTTTTAGTATATACATAGTTGTTTAGAGTGCAACTTGCTTCCTTACGCATATGAACAAAAAAGAAAAAGAAACTATTAATATATATTTATTTAGAATTAATGGTCTCCTCAATACTGATAAGTACAGGCAGATACTTATCCATCATGCAATACCATCAGGGAGGCATCTGATTGGCTCCAAATTTATTCTGCAGCATGACGACCCCAAACATACAGCAAAAGTTATTAAGAACTATCTTCAGCATAAAGAAGAACAAGGAGTCCTGGAAGTGATGGTATGGCCCCCACAGAACCCTGCTCTCAACATCATTGAGTCTGTCTGGAATTACATGAAGAGAGAGAAGCAATTGAGGCTGCCTAAATCCACAGAAGGACTGTGGTTAGTTATCCAAGATGTTTGGGCCAACCTACCTGCCGAGTTCCTTCAAAAACTGTGTGCAAGTGTACCTAGAAGAATTGATGAATTGATGCTGTCTTGAAGGCAAAGGGTGGTCACACCACATATTGATTTGATGTAAATTTTTCTATTGTTCACTCACTTTGCATTTTGTCAATTGATAAATATAAACTATTAACATGTTTATTTTTGAAAGCATTCTTACTATATAGCACTTTTTCACACCTGCCTACAACTTTTGCACAGTACTGTATATACTGATATTATATATCCATCAAATCCATTATAGCTATCATAAAGCACAGTAGTAGGAGTACCATATGTAATTATGCCAGCAGTTACAATTGTTATGAACAACTACATATGTATTCCCTGTAAATTGTATTTTAAGGAAAAGGTGCATCGGGGTGGAGCTAATTTCACCAGAAGAATATAAACAAAACATTTGAAATGAAAAACAAAACAAAAAAACAAAACAAAACAAAACAAAAAACCCCTAGCCATATCCATTGCCAATATTGCAAACCACCGTTTTCATAAGGTATCTTTGAAATAACTGGATTATTATATATCTTATTATAGACTGCATAGACAAAGCCAGCTGTTGGCTCATACCCTCCACCCATGAGCCACAGTGTGTCTGAAATCTTTTGTACAATTTCCAAGCCACAGGCTTCAGGGTGTTGAAGGAATACTAATTATGCCTCATTATAAATGATTAATTACACAGCTTTAGACAACTTTAGTTGATTATAATACAGTTGACACTGACTCTTCATCTTGCAGAAGACATCCACAGTTTTGACGAAAGGATATTTACAAAATAATTTACCTTTTGTTTCTGTCGTTTCTTGAATTTTGAACTATGACTAACCTTTTACTATAATTTAATGATTCCAGTAACTATAATATTCTTATCTTTATTGCTAAACAACTTAGATATAAACTATGAATTCTACTCTACAAGCAGTTTTGGGCATTTCCACTTCCTATTCTTATTATGTAATGCTAGCTTAATCTTTCTGCATTGTTTTCCTGAGGGTACTGGATAACAGGACATAGGGTTTACCCAGCCTGATGATAAATCTAAAGCTGCTGTGAGACAATTTACATTGTAAAAAAAAAAAAAAAGTGCTATAAAAATACACCATTCTAACATTCTAATAAAACATTTTATATCCATGTAATATTATCCAAAGACTGGTTTACAAGTCCATCATAATGATGGTACCATGAAGAGCACAGTACACATTAGGGAACAGCACTTCTAGCCTTTGAGTGTTCTTAGGTACACCTTAAACTCCCAGAACCCCTCAGAGTCCAGGCCTACATTCTTCACTCTAGTAACTACTTACATTTCATTTTAGTTTCACTGTATATAATTCATAGTAGTTACTTGAGCTTAAGATGAATAAGTGAATAACAAGCAAGGACACTCTCTCCCAAGTACATTCATTCTCTGACACACTTTCTCTTTCAATTATTTCTTTTCAGCTCTTTTTGTCCTTTCTTTTCTCATCCAAATTCTCTCCCCCATCTCTCCCCCTCATCCTACACCTCTGAATAAGAAACTTAAAGTGGAACAGAGATCTCAAGATCTCTCATACAACCATAAAAAAGTAGTAACACGTTAGAATTCTTTCATGCCAGTTTACTGTTTTGATGTTTCAGAATGAATGCAAATGAAATGTCCTGTTTTTAAAAAAATTATTATTATTATTATTATTATTATCATTAATAAAATCTTGTCATTTTCCCACAACAGCCTCAAAGTGCACTTGTGAATCTGGAAATTATGGGTTGGCACGCTCAGCATTTTGGCACTGTGTCTTCACGAATTCTTTCGGTCCGGGCAACTAGCAACTGAGTTTGGTCTCCAGCCTTCTGAATGAGCTCCCTGCCGCTAGATGAGAAAATAATAACCACTATGTTAGGCTTTACATTGATGAATAATTCTTCATCTTGCAGAAATGGATTTTATTATTCACATCTTGAATTTATAATCATGATTCGAGTGTCTTTGTATAAGTCGACTCACGTATGGTAGTCCAAGCCGACCAATCTGTGGCCATTCACTGCCAGGAGTCGATCACCTGGCCGCAATCTCTGACTCAGAGCTGCAGGAGAGCCTGGGATCACAGATTTAATATAAATCCCATTCATCTTCATTGGTGTTTCCTGATAACAGAACAAACGCTATATTATTTCACAGACTCAAACTAGTTTCTTGAGTAGGACTGCACAATATGGACAAAATGCTATATTGACTGGGATATGCTATCCATTAAAATCACATTTAGCAGCATTTGATGTGATGTGGTTCTACACTATTTCGATTGCTGTTATGTTTATTGGATGTCAATCTCTTGGTTCATCAAAACACCTAGAAACACTCATGTAGACCATCTGAGACATCTGTTCAAGATGTTCACAATTTTGGCTCATTTTGACATTACAGTCAATAATCAATATCTCATTTATATTTTATATATATTAAATGTTATTTTGTGCAGCTCTATGTTTTACTATTATATATTTATTATACACAGTACTGTGCAAAAATTTTGGGCACCCTATTTTTTTCAGTACAAACTTTGTTATAGTTTTTTTAATTTTATGACTTAAAGAAAGCAGCATATTACATAAGAGACACTTTTCAGGCAAAAAACACAATGAAGGCTGCTGGGTTTTGCTGCAAAAATAAGAAGCGAGTGTGAAAGTCAAAGTCTCCAGAAGAACTGTGTCTGGTTCTGCAAGATGCTCAATAAAACTTAGCAGCTCATTTCCTTATAAAACTGCACAAATGTACCGGAGACTACTATTTTTATTTTTATTTAAATTTTACTACTGTTTACTGCTCTTTACAGTATTTTTTTTTTTAATGTAGAAACATTTAATTTCATTATTTTGAAGGCATCTTTGCTCTACAGCATTTCTTTATACTGTGTGTGTGTGTGTGTGTGTGTGTGTGTGTGTGTGTGTGTGTGTGTGTATATATATATATACATACACACACACACACATATAAACATACATACATACAGATATTTGCCCATGAGTCCTGCCTTAAAAATCAAAGCTACATTAAAAGAATGCTTAAAGGAATTGTTCTGTACCACCACAAGAGGGCGCACGTTACATAACAAATGCCTTTTTTTGAGAGCGAGAGAGAGAGAGAGAGAGAGAGAGAGAGAGAGATCTGTGTATTAATTCAAAATGTTTTTTTCTCTCAAAAACCTTGGACTACGCAGTCAGTTGTAAAAGAAAGGATAACTTGAGAAGACCCACTTGAGGGAACAGTTTGACTAAAAATTAAATAAATTTAACCCATCAACTCAGGAATCAGGAAGATCTACCCAAGTTCTCACCACTCCATCCACTAGAGACAGTCCTAATCCTCCTGGGCCCTTCAGCAGCTCTACCACAAACACTTCATCATCGCCAACTTCATGCCTTCCACATCCACCTACAGAAGCGAATTAAACGTCATTCAATCAATACAACGACTATTGTATTAGATTATATGGATCCTAGTTAATCTACAACATAATTCTACATAAGTTCATCATCCTGAACTTATATTCTCTAATATTTCCTGAACTTTGCCAGATGTGTGCAGTAGCTTCTCTGTGTTGTACCTCACCTTCCTCTTCCTTGGTTGTATCACAGCTCCGGGGAGTGTGATGGTGGGACTCCATATCTTGGCATTCGGTCTCTGACTCTATTCGCTCTGAGCTCAGTGGTGTGTTAGGTGGGGTGAGCAAGCACAAGGTTTCCAGTGCTAAGTGCTTAATTCTGCTGTTGTGGTTCGTCTCTTTGTCCTGTAGATCCAGAGCCTTTATCTTTTGGATTAGCACAACTTCACACATGCCTTCGTCACCTGATACTGAAGAACAAGTGGAAGAATCAGAGTTCTTAGGCAGCATCAATTGTGTGTGTCCTTGTTCCAGATGGGCTTTTGGAAGAACTTCCATTTTGGTGCGTTTGGCTTCAAGGGGTACAGCAGACTCACGCTACACAACAGATAATAAGAAGTAGATGGTTTCATTAATAATAATAATAATAATAATAATAATAATAATAATATCAAAATACCATGGGTTAAAGTTAGAAGTAAGGGCAGGGTTAGTGAATAATCGTAAATCTGTGTGAGATTCAGGAGCAGTTTTCTAATTCAATTCACTCTGTATCCAAATTTTACAATAATTGTAGTTTTAAGGCCACTGTTTATGTACATATATTAATAAACAGCTGTTATTATGTCTGTGTTTATAATCTCTCTAATGTCTCACAAGTAAAATCCAACTATCGTGTTTTTCTTTAGCTAAAAAAGAGCAAGTGCTGCAATTACAATTTTCTACAATTACAATTATTAGCCTAATGAGTAGAAAAGGGTATGTTGGAAGTTATTTACTGTCAACCTAAGAATGACTGGCACCCTGTTAGAGAATGATTGGATATAATATACACAACACAATATCTTAATCATAATAATGTTTGCACGTTTTTTTAGACAGTTGAAGAACTACGAATCTATCAATCTTTTTATTTATGTATTTATTTATTAATATGATAGATTATTTTAAACGTGTAAAATATTATTGACACCCCAAAGAATATTTAACTTATATACAGTACTGTGCAAAAGTTTGTGTGTGTGTGTGTGTGTGTGTGTGTATATATATATATATATATATATATACACACACACACATACATATATATATATATATATATATATATATATATATGTAACACTACATTTAAAGAATGCTTAAAAGAGTTGTGCTGTACTCCATCATAAGAGGGCGCACGTTGCATAACAAATTACTTTTTTTGAGCGAGTGAGAGAGAGAGAGAGAGAGAGAGAGAGAGAGAGAGAGAGAATAAACTGGATAAATTTGTATATTAATGTCTGTGTATTAATTCAAAATGTCTCACAAGAACGTTTTTTTCTCTCAAAAACCTTGGACTACTCAGTCAATTGTAAAAGAAAAGAAGGATGACTTGAGAAGACCCACTTGAGGGAACAGTTTGATTAAAAATGAAATAAATTCAGATGTACTCAGATGTAGTAAGCAGGCCAAGACATTATTTGTATCCTAACCTTCCTTCTGTAGTTTAGAACTAAGAGGTTAATATAGCTAACAAGTAGGGGAGAGCGGGGTACAACCTAACACAGGGCACGTTCTAACAGACTTATTTAGTACATACACTGGTATGACGAAACTTCCTGTCTTTATGGTTGCCATGCCAACACTGTGTGTAAAAAAAATCGCACCAAAATTCGAATGACTTTGGAAGATATCGAGGGAAGATCATTTTACCATAGCCTAAGTAAAATTTCACACAGATGTTAATTTTCATCTCTGTGTTTAGCGTTAATTTGAAACAAGGCAAATTTAGTATCATTTTAATCTTTAATCTCAGTTATAATCCTACATAGTCTCTAAATGCTTACATAGCCTGCAGAATTGAACAGCCAGGTCCGAATGTCAGTTGTGCACAGGGGGCACGTTGTCACACCAAATATTGACTTTGTTTCATTTACTACTGTTTACTGCTTTTGCACAGTACTAACAAACTGCCATTATTTAAAAAAAAGGGACCTGGTTGCCTCTGCTAGTTGCTTACAATGTGAGCCTAAAAGGATTTTTCAACATGATAATGACTTATTTTCATAAAAGGTAACAATAATTCTGGAGTGGACTGTAATTATTATTAAATATTACTGCTTACGTGAGCACATTGTGCAGTTGATGCTCCAACATTAAGTGTCTTGATGACTGCCTGAAGTTGCACGAGTTCTTTAATGAGCCTTGTATCTCTAATAGGCTTTTTTAAGTTCAGCTGAAAGCCATCGATGGGTAGGACAAGAGGCGGGTGGTCATCAAAGCTCTCAAGAATATCAGCTGGTGGACAGAAAAAAGGACATTGCGTATTTACAGTAATAACACAGAAACAATGCAAACTGGACTCAAATTGGACTTGCACTGCTGCAGTTTCAAATCACAGTCAGTGGAAAAGGTCTTGATCAGTGTCAGTCTGACAGCAAATCTGAGATCTGCTGCTGCAGAGCAATACCACTATCATATATCAATGTCAATGTCTACATTTCTCACCAGTTCGGCATGCTGTGTCGGCGTCGGCGCTGCAGGGCGTCCATGCAGAGGGGCAGGGCCGGCGTGGGTTGTACTCCCTCAGCATGTGGTGAAGCTGAGCAGGGCTAAGTGAGGAAAACTCTGTCCTCAAAGAACCCCATGATGCCTGCACAGAGGAACACATGGATTTACTTAAGCAAGTTAGGAACAGTTTGCAATTTTTAGAACCCTCTGCTGCCTGTAAGGCAACTGACCCACCCTCTCTGTTGAAATTACATCTGCCTTATGAGTTGATTTTCAAAGTAAAGGGGTGGAGCAGATCCGTTTCAGCTGAGAGGAGAGTTAATTTCTGTGTCAGAAACAAATCAACCTGAACTAGCCAATTCCACTGGATAACAATATTGCAATTTCTAAGCTATCTTAGTAGAAATGCATTACAAACTGCACAGTCCTGTTTGTGCCAAACAACCCCAAACCCATCCATCCAATTTTCCATACAACTTATACTACATAGAGTTGCAGGGGAGTTGGTTCTTTGTCCCAGGGCATCAACCCATCACAGGGCACAATCACACACTACAGACAATTTGGAAATGCCAATCAGCCTACAACACATGTCTTTGGACTGGGGGAGGAAACCAGAGTACCTGGAGGAAACCCCCAAAGCACAGGGAGAACATGCAAGCTCAGCGCACACAGGGCGGAGACAGGATTCGAACCCCCAACCCTGGAGGTGTGAGGCAAACATGCTAACCACTAAGCCACCAAGCCACCATAAAACCAAAATGTATGCCTTAAATTGTGAAATTATTGGTTCGGATGAAAAACAGGATACAAGTAATCCTATTCCTATTATTCTCCAAGGAATGTGAAGCAAAATATGAAAGATGGGTATGAAAGTTTAACTGTAGGTGTTTAGTTATTTTGCTACATTTATTCATTGACAGACACTTTCACCAAACCAATTTCCAGATGAGGCAGAATTTAGTCCTGGCACATGCACTAAGTGATCACTTGAGGGTTAAGAATATTGCTCAAGGGCCAGAAAGTGGCTCTCTTAAAGTCCTTGGATTTTCAAATTTCATTGGTCATTAGTAGAGAACATTAACTGCTGAGCTCTCACTACTAACTAATCCTGCTGATGTTAAATCAGCCTCAAACTGCACTATTTATGTGAACCCACTCCATTTAAATAACCATTTAAATAACTCAACTGTACCTGTGACTAACTTAGGAAGATCTAAGAGTAACAAAAATGTGCCAGAATGATTTATCTGCACATAGCATTTGCTTTAAGAGTTACACTACACTGACCAAGTGAATGTCTCAGATCACTTTCAGCTGATAAGAATATTGCCTGTAGAATGTAGTGCTGTGTAGCATGAATGGTGACATTCACACTCAGACAATGAACCATGCTACAGAATAAAAAAAAAAAAGCTCTTGATAAATGTAGGCAAGGCTTATCCGTCATGTCATCATTATCTGCCCGACTGAACGACCCTTTGTGTTCGCCAGTCTTAATCCTTTAATGGTTAATACTCCCTGTTAATTATTTCTGACAACTACACTAATTCCTGATGTCTATATGGATAATGTTGAAAGGCGGTCAATAGAAACGTGTAATCGGATGACGACACTACAGGATGGTTCTGTGCACTCCAACAGTCGTCCTTGTATTCGTTACTTTTTACAAGACTGCAGTCAGAGCGAGTGAGAAGTGTTTCAAGGCTTGAAAAATGTTCAAGTTTGCATTTATGAATGTCAGCATGTACAGGAGGGTCCAAAAGAACTGAAGTATCCATGGACACTGTCTAATTCCTTTCAAAATTGCACTCAAATTTGAGTTACTTATAAGATTTCAGATCCTTATTTATTCAAATATTAAGAAGCTTGTCCTTTTCTAGTGCCATAGACAGAGAACATATGCATTAGTACTCTACAATATGGGCCTGATGTACTAAATTGTGTTCACTAGATTTCAGGTACAATTACAATAGGCCTTATTCACCACTAAAAATCCTTGAACAGTATGTACGAAACTGGTGTAAAAGCCTAAACACGCAAGTAACAATGATTATATGATTTATCATTATAAAGAATAATTTATGCATATACAGTATACAGGGGCCTTATGGGGGGGTCCCTTAACACTTATGGGGGTCCCCCCAGTCACCCCTCAATTCGAACACTGCATGACTGCTAAATTAAGCATTAAAAAAATGTTTCTTTTCCAATTATATTCAAATACAGGTGAAAGAAAGGGTCTCTGACCTGCAGCAGATGTTCTCGAGTGGTGGCCAGCAGATTGACAGCAGAGGAGAGTTTGAGGAGGTGGCTCTGTGCCAGTTCTCCGAGCCCTGCAGTGTAAGCCCAGTCTATCAGCAGATCCAAATTTGCACGGATCTGAACCCCACAGGACCAGTGGTAAAAGCTTCCCCCTGATCCTTCATACAAACGGCATACAATTGTCAGTATAAACAAATGTTACAAAACAAGCTTGCTGTGTATACACTTACATAATCAGAACATTTGAAATGAAGAATTTTAAAGATTGACAAAGAGATTGACAAAAAAATGGCTGTGAAGACACTGTCTATTAAGACACTGGTCTTAATAATTAGGACACAACTGCACTGAATGAAAATAGCATGTACTGGACAAATCTTGGGAAACGAATTAATACAGATATCTCTGTATTGGTACCAAAAGTAAAGAAGGTACGTCCTCTGTGCCTATATGTCCCTGGTATTAAGATGTACATCATATCATTTCAGAAAGAGAAACACCAATGTGAGATTTTTACCTCTCTCCATGAGCAGGTTGAAGAGGAAGGCATTGACAAAGAAGAAGAGGTAAGTGAAGAGCTGTATGGAAATTTCAGGGTGTATGTGGAAGTCTTTGATGAGATTCAGTGTCTTTGTTAAGATGTCCAACACGCTGGCAACTTCAGCAGGGATCTGCACCTGCCCATTCTCTGAGAAAGGATTACTCTCTAACAGGCCTGGGAGGACTGGATACAGGAGCTGTGTGGGGAAAAAAAATTATATACGTGATTTTTTAACATTTATCTTCTCTTTAGGTCAACATAACCCATCTTATATTAAACGTAGGGGCAACACTAAAATGTTTTTTCAATGAAACTTCTCTCCATTCATCTTCAGTAACCGCTTTATCCTGGTCAGGGTCCAAAGCTTATCCCAGGAACAGTGGGCGTGTGGCGAAAATTCACCCTGAATGGCATTCATACACACTTTCCCAAACTCATTCACCTGGTCACTATTTACCATAACCAATCCTCTTATATGCATATTTTTGGGAGGTGGGAAGAAACCGGGGAACCAACAGAAAACCCATGACTTGACATTAAGGTGACATTAATTCCCAAACAATGAGCAGTTTTGCAAAGAAGAATAGGCAAAATATCAGGATATGCAAAGCTGATAGAGACATATTCTAGAAGACTTAGAGCTGTAATTGCAGTTAAATGCAGTATTGATCCAGGGGGTGAATACTTATGCAACCAACAAATTTCTGCTCTTTTGTTTACTTAAGATTTGTGTCACAATAAAAAAATTTTTTACATCATCAAATGTTAGCCATAACCTGTAAATCAAATGGTAAGAATCCCAATCCTAAAATGTTTTAGTTGTGTTCTTACAAAATCAACAGAAATCACCTGGTACTATTAGAACAAAACAGAACTGAACAAAGGAAATTCCATTGCAGAAACCATGTCTAATCCTTATCAATAAGCCTAAGGAGAAGATTTGCAGAACATGAGGGCTTCCTCTTTGCTCTAAGATGATAAGAAGATCTTCCATGCATGGGCCAAAACGTTAAAAGAATATGTGATAAGCCTGCTCTGGCTAGTGACCCTTATGAGCAAGTTAACCAGAGGAACTCCAACACACTACAAAACAATGCTCAGTCCACTGTTTCATCTAATATCCTTCCTTTCTTCTGTCCTATTCTTGCCTTCATCCTGACACATGTCAAAAAGTGGACATGTAGTTGTCATGGCCGACGGGTTGTGTATTTCATATTAGGCATATACCAATATGAAACGTTCATATCGCGACAATTGCCTGTTTACATGACATGGTATCTTAAAACAATTACGGTTTTCACTAATCTGAGGCATCGCAGTTGGAAAATTCTTCAGTGTCATCATATGTCATACCTTCTAGCTTATAGTGTACTGCGCAATCATTTGCTAACTTAGATAAAAACACAACGAAGCATTTTAAAACAGGAATAGCATGTCATCAACATGAAATCAACAGAAATGATTTCTGATATTCGAGGGCTTTGACTTATTACAGCTTTAAGAGCTGAGTAAGAGTTACTGTTACATGTCCTAGCTAAATATAATTAATCAAATTATTGCAGTTCACACCACTTTGTCTTCAAATTCTGGATTCTAATTGGTCAAAAGCTTTTGATTATTTTTTCTATAACAACTATTATTGGCTAACAACTAACTAACTAACTAACAACTATAATACTGGCTCCAAGGTTTGAATTAATGTGTTCTAGTAATGTACTAATCTGTTAATGTATTCTAATACGTTCTCATTTCTATAGTAACAGCTCACTCACAGGGACAAAAGCATTTGTTCCACACCAATTACTGTAACCTATTAATATTTGTTTTGTTTTTTTAAAACTGTTGTTCTTTAACAAAGGAAGATGTATAATCATTTACAAGTTGTCATGACAATGATTTATGTAAAGAAAACATTTATTTAATATTTATAAAAAGAGAGAGAGGAATTGTTTATAGCTGCTCTAAGTAATGCAATTAAGCAGGAACTAACTTGTTCGGCAGATGTTGGTCCATTGTGTTTTATGCAAGGATTAAAACACAACGAGGCAAAATAATCAACGATGGGTTGGTGTAACGCGGCCCAACGCAAATCAGGCTGATTATTTGATTATTTTGTGTTTACATGTGTTATACCCATTACACCACAGCAATCTGCCAACACTAACAATGTTTATTTCTAAAGAATGACATTTCATACTTTTTTATTCATTTATAGTTACATTTAATGTTGTGGACTGTCGGTGAATCAAGGTAGTTCCTGTGCTCACTTATGTTATAGTAGGCATGAACAGTCATCTCCTCACCAACCTCTCTTTCATGTGTCATTCGTTCATTCATTCATTCATCCTCAGTAGCCTTATCCTCATCAGGATCAAAGTGGATCCAGAGCATATCCTGATGATCACTAGCCGTAATGTGGGAGAATTCACCCCAGATAGGACTCTAGTCCATAACACCATACCATTCTCACACATTAACACCTCATTAACACCTGGGGCAGTGTACTGTAGGACATCTGTGTGAAATGCCACACAGATACTGAAATACCACACAGATAATAACCTGTGCTCAGGATCGACCCTGAAGTTGTGAGGTGGCACTGCAACAACATGCCGCCCTGCAGCTTGTTATGTTACAGAGAAACCACAACGTCCCTCGTCCTGAAGACTTTCCAGTGTCGGAAAACTTAAAGTTACAGCCTTACCTCGGACTGTTACAAAGGGCTGACACTGGAGACTCCTTTCCAAAATGCCTCCTCACAAAAAAACATCACCATGTCAACAATTACGTTTATGTGGCGCATCAGCCAAACAAATCCCTATGTAAGTTGTTACTATAGGAATGATAACATATTAGAACAAGCAAATTAATATAAACAAATATGAGAATTCAACAGGATTGTGGTATAAGTCTTACATGTCATATATTTGTTTATTTCTTTGTTTTTTTTGGAGGAACATTAAGATTTATAGCACAAGACCAGCAGAAGTAGCTCAGAGAGAAGAGACTTGGGGGGGGGGGGGGGGGGGGGAATCACTCCTGTGTGCTGCCCCTACTTTCTCCAGCTCAACACTTCTTTATACTCTGTATGCCCAGACATGACAACGCTGCCTTTGTTCAGTCCATGGACAGTTGTATCCAGTCCGTACTTGGCAGTGGTTTAACCCAGGCCATCATATACGCAGTATACAGTATATTCTGAAACTGCTGCATCGCTCGTGCATGGACACACTCTTGGCAAAAGCTGGATGCTTTGGCAACCGTGTTGCAAATAATGTAGAGATCATTCATCTCAAAAGTACAAATCGGAGAAAAAAGTAAGAGAAGAGCAAAAATAAATAAATAAATGAACAATGGCTCCTTCTTTCCAGATGTGTGATTAAAAAGGAAAATGATTTGTAGCGGTTTGGCAGCTAGCCATCTACTGCATCAGGCATATGTATATTTAATATTTCTATACACCAAATGCACTTTTATTACACACATTTATTATGTTCCCAGAAGCACCACATGAGTGTGTCCTTGCCTCTGGGAATTGCCAACCCACAAACACACCATGCTTTTATTTTCCTAAGCCAACCACCAGCTGCTTCCTTTTCTGCTAGATAGAAAGGCCTAGAGAAATTAGACAGAGAGCTGCAAATGTTATTCAAGCTATAAACCGTCTGTTGTCTTTCCTAATGGTCATGTTTGCATTTGGTCAAAATTTCCTATTAAAAATATTGACTATACCTATGGCATGATAGATACTAGATAGAATTTGTTCTATTTTTTTAGATTATTGTAGAAACTGGTGGTACTTGTACAAAGCCAGTATTGAATAAAGCAGCAGGCATTTTTTAAGACTTTTTTTTTTTTTTTAAGAACACACCTAAAACTCTTCAGTAGCGTTCCTGCATCCTGATTTTAAGCTGCTACAACATTCTTGCAACAAGCTAAGGATAAATTCAACCTACTGGGTTAATTGGCCAGCTAAAATGGTCAACTGATATTGAATACACGGTGCATTTGATGCATAATGCTCTGCCAAGTTCATGATTAATAGAAGGAATTCTCTGATGAGAGCAACGTTCCAAATCACAAATCTGCCATGAAGTACGCTTCCCTCAGACCAAGGTCTTTCCCAGACTCCAGACCCTAAAATCCCTCAAATCAGCCGACGCCTATGGAAATCTTCCCATGGCAAATCATTTTCAAGACCAAAGATGAACTGAAATGTTCCAGAAACCAAAGATGAATTAAAATTTTCCCAGAGACTGGACGCCTCAAGGAATTTTCCAAAATGGAACGTGGAGCAGTTCCCAAATGCAGGCTATGCCAAATTTGATCAGAGACAAGGAAGTAAATTTCATTTCGACTCCACAAGGAACACATGGATAGGCACCTTAAACATCCCTATTTACCCCCAGACTCTTAAGCCATATACCCACTGCATATGACACTTTTTCTTTTGGTCCGAGACTCACATTTTTGGGCAAAATCTTATTATTGAGCTGAATTTTTTTTTCATAATAGCAACCGGCCAAAAGCACTTTTTCGGACTGTAAGGTTTGATACACTGCTTTTGGACAGCTCAACTTCTATGCTAGGCCTGTTACTCTGTTACACCAGATTCCTTTCTTGTTTTATGCTACATGCTTGATAGTGGAGGTTTTGGTAATTGTGTATAATATAAACAAGAGACAGAATGAACATTAGGAAAAGGTTTTCCGATGCTTCAAGGCTGAAGGGAAGTTGGAGGATTGCCCACCTTCCACTGGCCACACGGAACAGTTCAACTCAGAATCCTCAAGTAATTAAAAAGGAAGCTTTTTTACTTTGTATGGGACACATACTTTCTTAATTTAATCAGTATGCCTACAGCCAGGCCTAGCAATGCATGCAGATGGTTCAGCATAGCAATCATATTATTACAAATCTCACTTCATCTCTGGAAGAAAGGAAACTAACCATGTGATAAGGGCAAACCATGACTTAATGTGCAGTCAGGTGTTCTATCTCCAACTGAGTCTGTCCAGTATAAACAGTGACTACATAAATGCCTAATGGTTTGAGGCATGAGACACACATCTCAGTTTCTGGATACATGTGACCTATGCACTGTTCAGGAAATGGATGTGCAGTGCCTTCCTTCATTTTATGGAGCATCTAACAAGTACATTATTACAGCTATATGACACTCATATTGACCTTTACAAGGATCTTGCCTTTCTTCATCAACAAAATGCTGAACCTTTTGGAGACCTGTGTTTGGTTTTCCTGAAAATGTAAAACAACTGTACCATGAAGGAATTGTCTAAAGACAAGGCATTTAGATCCATAGTGTCTTGGGTTTATGTTAGTATGGTAATAGATTACCCATAACTTTTCCAAAACATTCTGAATTTCCATAATTTGTCTGGAAGTGCCTTTAAATTCCATATATTTCCATATGTTTACATACCTGTGCAGTTCTAAAATCTGAATTTAAAAAAAATTATTGAAAAGTAAACGAAATGTTTTAAATGTTTTACTACTGAAAATTGTGGTTTGTCCTCATTGGGTTTGTCAAAAACACATCCAAATTAGCCACATGGAAGCAGTCAAAATCTCTAAATGATGAAGTACTCAGTTCTATTTGAATGCTCCACATTTATCTGATACACAATGCTACTGCTATAACGCTGCTGCTCTCTGAATTGATTCTCGCCTTCGTGATAATTTCTCATTCATTCCAGCCAGAGAGATACAAAACAAACTCACATGGCATGTTGTGCTAAAGTTAGCCCAGGATTATTTTTCTTACTCAACCTTACTGCCTGCAAAAACAGCAGGTCCTGTGTGATAAAACAGGCAGCTATTATGCACAGAAGCCAAAGTGGCTGGGGTTATTTAACAGGCACTTCACGCCAAAGCAGAAACACACTGACCTTGGTGAGGTAATAGACACACTGCTGGAAGGTAAACATAATGACCTCCTCCAGGACCGTCATGGCCTCCTCGCTGGCAGGACGCACAGTAGATAAGCGCAACTCCAACACAGCTTTCAGAAACACGAGGAAATTGAGATTATTGGTCGATAATGAAGAATATCATCACCGCCGCTTTTAATTATCATACTCTTCTGTAAAATAATTACCCATGCAATCTTCCTCCTCTTCCTCTTCCATTCGTGAAATCCCATGCAACAAGCAAGGCACTTCTTGATGGATGAAATGGAGGAGCTCGATGGAGTTGGCCATCCACAGAACAAGCGGCTGCAGGCTTCTGAGAAGGTTCTCCAGCTGCAGCTCCACTGGGTCAACGCCTTCCCTGTGAAGTGAATATACAGTTTTATATCCAGGTATGAAATCAAGAATGCACGGAAATTTTGGCCACCAAAACGTTTCAGCTGAAAATGAGCAATACATTTTTGAGCAAAAATGTTACCCAGGACTTTTCCACTACAGATTGTTACACCATTTAAAAAAGCATGAAAGCCATGTCTATATACAAATTACATATAATAATTTTTATATGATCTTCTTTGCTTTACATATTGTTTTTTCTGTTTTTAATTGTATATAGTTTTTTGATTAAGCATAATACTTTTAAATAAAGTTTTAAATTATATTTTACATTTTCAAATGCATAATACTGAAAAAAAAACAATATAATACAATACAAATTTTATTATTAATAGTAAAAATACAGCACTTGGTTTTCGATTTTCAGTCCAGAGTTTCCTGAATTTCAGTTTTAGTTTCAGCCAAGAATTCTCATTATAATATCTATGAATATACATTAGGAATGGAAAAGATTCCTGGATACACTGCAATTCTGTCTTGAAAAATTCTGCACTGATGCGCAAAATATCATAATCAGACTTACAAAGACTTATGCATAAATATTATTAGCAACACCAAGCAATGAAAAAGAAACAGTGTCTTTCAAAAGAGAATGTAATAATGGAGACTTTTCTGAATTAGCTCTTTAGACAGTTAATGGGTCTAGCTTTTTAAACAGGTTTTACTTTCCTGCCTCTTTTACAGGGTTCTACGTGAAGTCTTTGGTGCTTTGGGACAAACCCTTTATATAACTAGATGGAACCATTTCCCCCCCTAAGAGTATAAGCTATGAATGACAAAATTGATAGCCTATTAAGTTGCTTAAACAATCATTTAATCACACTGAATTGAAATTAAATAAAATTCATATGTGCTTAGAGCTTAATATAAGCTACACACTTAGAAATGGTTCTTTAATGGTTCTTTTGATAATTAAGAGTTCTTAGCTTGCAAAAAGGAAGCTACTTGGACCCATTTTTGAGAGCACTCCATTTGAGGGTTTTATACTATGGGGCAAAAATAGGCCAAGGTTCTTTTCTGCAAATCATTCAATGTTAGGGCCCACTTCATGCTAATGCATACTGCAAGTTTATCCCAAAGCCTTCATTATTTGAAAAAAAATAATAATAATAATAATAAATAAAAAATTAAATGAGAAGATTAATTCTGTATTAACTCATGTTGTTAAGTTGTCATGTTGTCATGTTGTTAACTTTTTTCATTGCAAAATTAAAAATACTAAATTTGTATTTAATTCATTAATGCATGGCTGATTCTGATTTCCCCAGAATGCAAGAACCATTGAGGGCTCAATAAGAGGGACAAATGAAGATCCCTTAGAGTGAAAACTGTAAACCGAAATTGGTGTTTCAGAGCTTAGTGTTATGGACACCTATATGATACTACATCTGAAAAAAAAAAAAGCTTTGGAGATATTCATGTTTTAATTTTATAGTTCATCACTTCCACGAAAATTATTGAAAATTTCTGCTGATTCATACCTAGTCACGGCTTCATGATGGTCCATTTAAATGCATTAAATGTTCTCTAGAATGCACTATACTGTATGTCCCACTCCCAGAGGTGGGTCTTGCTCTACAGTAATAGTTTGTTAGCAGTAAGCATGGTTTGTCAGTGTGTTCTTGGCTGCGGGTGTTTTTTCACACACTGTTTCCTTTTCCAATCACTGCTTGGAATTGCTTAGATTTGGCAGAGGTGTGGCACACGTATCTCAAACACTATTGGCTATTGTGTAAGTCAGTCAAGCACGTCAACATGCCGTCACACTGACTTCCTGTTTCAGATGGAAATACATGAACCAACAGAATCAAATCACAGCTAAGAAGCCATGGGGCCTTTAAGGGTTCTGAATTTATTAAGAGTGTAGTTATGGCATGTTAGCTCCTGATAGTAAAATTGTGACGAAGAGACCTACATTTCAGATTGAATAGCTGCAAGCTCCTTCGCCCTTTCCTGTATGAACATAAAAACAAAAACAAGTACAACTGTGAGGGGGACCTCAAAAGAATGAAATATATTTGACTCGCTATTAAAATTGGAACCTTACCAATACAGCTATTTGAACCTCATTGGCTATATGTAGCAGAAGTCGTCGCAGGTCGGTCATGGGAAAATGTGTGGATGATTGCTGGAGGCATAAACACATCAGGAAAGATGGGGTGAGCTTGTGCAGGTCTTCATGATGGTCTACCTTTGTAAATATCTCCTCTAGGATCCGTGTTTCATGCTCAATGTCATAAAAGAGGATGAGCTCTTGTCCGTTTGTGTCCCTCAGGCAGGGCAAGGTGCTTTCTGCAGCACAGGGTGTTCCTGAGCCCTCTGACATAGATAACATACATGTCTGATAGAGAGGAAATGCTGTGGGAGGCTGAGGTTGTGGTGAGTCATGTAGACATGGAGGAACTACACTAGGGGATTTTCCCAAAATTTCAGTGTTGGGATCCTTAAACATGAAGAGATAATTCTCGCCCAAACCTATGACATCTCCCGAATGAAGCTCCACCGCTTGGTTGACAACAACTCCGTTCCTCTTGACCAAAGCTCCATGTAAGGGCTTCAGAACTGTGACTCCTGGTCCTTTCCTGTCAACTTGCTGAAGGTCAGAAGTTGTGACCTGGACTCTCTGAATGCAGCAGTGCTGTGGTTGGATGTCAGGAGCCCAAAGAGTCACACCTACAGCTGACTGCTCATTCACTCCATCAGATTGCTCTGAATTATGGCCAAAAACTGTACAGCTGCTATTTAGAGAATAGATGATGAAGTCCTGAGAATAAGATCAGACGGAGTATTAGTTCTGGGCAAAAATGATGCAGAACAACTAAAATCAGAGTTAAATATCACTTAATATGAGTTACAAGGAACATTTCCAGATTTTTCTCTTGCTTTTATAGCAATACAAAAAAAGGTATAAAAAGTATATTACCACTTATGTATGGTTTCTCAATGAAGAATAAAGATGAAATTTTTGCATGGCTTGATATGAACTTGATGAAAAAATCATACTTACAGTATACCTCAGACTATATCTCAATCAATGACTGTTGAAACTCTCTGTGGACTCCCCAAATATGGCCTGACATGTTTGTGCAGTGCATGCTGGGTACCATAGTAGCCAGACATTGATAGATTTGTTTATTATTATTATTAAAATTTCCCATTTTAAAACCTCATCGTCATCTAAACCATTACAATATTAGTATTTCGATTTATGTAAAAAGACTACATCCTGATGGCAGATGGTGTTGTAACTAAGGAACAGAGGGAGCATGACAGTAACTAAAATCATGTTTTTCAGGACTATAAAATAGATATGACATATAAATGTCTTTTTCATTGGTCAGTAGAAAAATCGAGCCAGACATGAAACTTCATGTACATCTGTTATTCATCTTCCTCTCAGTCATACCCACAAATAAATCATGCACGCAGATAAATCAAAAGAAAACCCCGGCCACAATTATTTCATAATTATTATAGAGAGCTCTTATAACTAAAGAATGATGGAAATTAGTTTCATCGTTACACCAGCCTCTATGTGTCTCGCAGATGTGTTCATTTGGATATTTCACATATGTAACTCCGTACAACATGAAAAGGGATAACAGCTCTCTCCTGCTCGCAGATGAAACTCTGACGAAAGACTGATTAGGAGGAATACTACTGCAGACAGCAGTGAAAAATCCAGACAAAATCCAGTTCAGACAAACTTGAAACTAAAAGCAGAGCCCTGAATACTGTAGTACTGTATAGGATTGAATTCTGCCTTGAGTCCACGGTGGACATTAGCAGTGGTGGTTTGGTTTGTCAGTCAACGATTGTGAACAAGCCGGTTTTAGTAGACAATTCTTTTATTTTTCTCTGTAGTAACTTTAATCTATTGACTGCCTTGAAGTATAGATTTGGATAGATATAGATTTTTATAGTATTTAGATTTTTACTGTAGTAGATTTGGTTAATATTTAAATTATAGGAAAATAAATAAGGAAATAATCAGCAAATGGTATTATGCAGCGAGATGCAAAGTGGACTTCCTTGTATTAGAAAACATTTACAGCATTTTTGGCAGACACCCTTATCCAGAGTGACCTACAATTATCTATTTTTTTTTATATAACTGAGCAATTGAGGGTTAAGGGCCTTGATCAAGGGCCTAGCAGGGGCAGCGTGGCAGTGCTGGGATGTGAACTCATGACCTTCCGATCAGAAGTCCTAAATATCCTAAACTAAGCTACCACTTCCCCAATGCAAAGTAAAAGCTTTACCTCTGACTGTTACAAAGCACTGACACTAGCAACTCCTTCCAAAAATGTGAAATAAAAGTCTCCTTACAGAAAAATTTCCTGTATCAAATATTAAACATATTTTTCAAATCCTTTTGTGGAATATCCTTGTATTGCCGCAACACGTCTCAAAAAAGTTGGGGCAGGGCAACAAAAGGCTGCAAAAGTAAGTGTTACTAAAAAGAAACAGCTGGAGGAACATTTTGCAATTAATTAGGTTAATTGGCAAAAAGTCAGTAACATGATTGGGTATAAAAAGAGTATCTTAGAGAGGCAGAGTCTCTCAGAAATAAAGATGGGATGGAATCTGGATGGAAGCATATGTTGCTCTGAAACCTGTATATACCTTTCAGCATTGATGGTGCCTTTCCAGATGTGCATGCAGCCCATTCCATAGGCACTAATGCACCCCATACCATCAGAGATGCAGGCTTTTGAACTGAGCGCTGATAAAAAGCTGGATGGTCCCTCTCCTCTTTAGTTTAGAGGACGCTGCGTCCATGGTTTCCAAAAAGAATTTCAAATTTCGATTCGTCTGACCACAGAACAGTTTTCCACTTTTCCTCAGTCCATTTTAAATGAGCTTTGGCCCAGAGAAGACTGCAGCGTTTCTGGATCATGTTCACAGATGGCTTCTTCTTTGCATGATAGAGATTTAACCTGCATTTGTGGATGGCACGGCGAACTGTGAACACTGACAATGAGTTCTGGAGGTGTTTCTAAGTCCATGCAGTGATTTCCATTACAGAATCGTGCCTGTTTTAAATGTGGTGCCACCTGAGGGCCCGAAGATCACAGGCATGCAATATTGATTTTCACCCTTGTCCCTTGCGCACAGAGATTTCTCCAGATTCTCGGAATCTTTTGATGATATTATGTACTGTAGGTGATGAGATATTCATAGTCTTCGCAATTTTACGAATTTAATTTAACATTATTCTGAAATTGTAGACGTAGTTTTTCGCAAATTGGTGAACCTCTGCCCATCTTTACTTCTGAAAGACTAAGAAAGACTAAGATACTCTTTTTATACTCAAACATGTTACTGACCTGTTGCCAATTAACCTCCAGCTGTTTCTTTTTAGTAACACTTACTTTTCCAGACTTTTGTTGCCCCCGTCCCAACTTTTTTGAGACGTTGCGACCATCAAATTCAATTTTTTTTCTTAAAATGGTACATTTACTGAGTTTAAACATTTGATATGTTTTCTATGTTCCATTGTGAATAACATATGGGTTTATGAGAATTGCAAATCATTGCATTCTGTTTTTATTCACATTTTACACAGCATCCCAACTTATTTGGAATTGGGGTCGTAGAACGAGTGCATTAATATAAACCTTGCAGCTAGAACTACTGTCCAAGCTGTGCTATAGAAAATAAATCAACACTTTCTGAACAATCAGAATGTTGTATAACATACAGTAAATGAATAAATAAGCAGATGACCAAAGTACACTGAGTCCTACTTTAAGTAAAAGAGGAAAAGAGCATGTGCTATAGTAGTTAAGTTATAATAAGTAATGAGTAAGTGAAATAGTAAAATCCTGTTTTATATTACTACACTTGTTTCCTTTGAACTACTTTAAGTCCTACTTTACAGTAAATAGGCGCACAGATTTTAACGCTGGACTGGGAAATGGACGCTTCACTTCCCTACTACACATCATCTGTAGTAAATGTTGTGGTGTGCTAATCACTCAACAGACAAAGCTAATCTGTCAGGAAATGTGTCCACCCTCTGGACACCCAACATTCGGCACACTGCTTCCTGCCTTGTGTTTATATGCAGCCGATTTCTGCACACACAGCTGTTTTTTCAGAAGATTTTCCCTTCTGCCTGGCACTCAGGATCTCTTTGTGTTTTTTTCCAGTGGGATCGAGGGGGTTATGGAATAAAACACAGTTCCATTGCACAATGACCGTCACATGGCCCATACTGACCCAAAGCAAGAGTGTAAAATAGTGTGTGAGCTGATTAATAAATACTAGAGCAAACAGCACTAAAGAAACATCAGAAGTGCAGAAACATGTTTTAGACATGCTCAAGCAGGAATCGGCAATCCTGACTGATATAGTGTTGGATGTCTGGGAAAATGTATGCACTGCTTGCAAATATAAAATATCTCCACACCAGGAATTCCACACCAAAAAAACCAGCAGAATTTATGTTGGATGAGACAAAGGGGGAGAAGCAAGTAAGTGAAGGGGAGGAGGTGTAGTAGAGGTGGGGCAGATATGTACTACCTGTCTGTAACTGAAGCCCTGCAGTAGCAGGAAGTAAGGGAAGTGCACAGGCGGGTGAATGGAATACTGTGTGCAGTTGTCATCGCTGCTCTCCGTCTCTTCTTTTCTGCCAGCCGCACAGGGAAGCTCTTTGTAGGCCTCCGGGTCCTCTCCGCCCGATTGGCTCTTAAGGCTCTGCTGGGGCTCAGGGGAGGTCCTGAGATCTGCTTCACTGAGACTCCTGCACAGACTCAGCCCGATATCTGTGGCAGTACCACTCCCGCCTCCGCTGAACACCACAGACCTTCCCCGTGAGCGCGTCTTCTGCAGTTTACGAGCCTGAGCGTTGATCCCTGGGAAACAAAAATAACAAAAGGACAAGAAGTGGGCTGAAGTATTCATGTGGGATCTGTGCAACGCTATATAAGTTTGTGTTCATTAGAAACCCTACAATGGATTTCTAAACTAGTAAAAAGTGGTGACACGATCATTAAGGATCATCATACAGTACAATAATGAAATGAACTGTGAGTAAAGAACAAAGCCAGTTTAACTGGAGGGCAAAATAATAAGTAAGTACACAGATTAGAATTAGGCAATCCTAATTTCTATCCTGAAGGAAGCCGTCTCTTCCAGGATGACTCCGCCCCATCCACACTGCATGACTGTCTCACTGAATGGTTTGATAAGTATGAAAGTGATGTACTGGAAATCCCATGCTATGACCTCCTCAGTCACCAGATCGCAATCCAGCTGGACAGCTATGGGAAGTCAGCGTGTTAGACAGTGCTCTTCACCGCCATCATCAAAACTGTTACTTTAATGTAAACATGTGTCATATATTGAGTTCCATGTATGGGCCTGACACACAATCTAATACTGGATGAATTAATCTCGTGCGTGTATTGTCGCTTTATTTCACATATATAAGTGTAAAATAAGTTTAAGAAATGCAGTTCATATTAGTCATAAGGGCTTTTTTACTACATATGAGCGTCTTTCATAAAAGATGTTCCATAAAAGGCTGAAAACGTATTGGTAAATATTACCGAGGACTTATTTAGACACTGTGCTGTACCTGCAGTCACTGTGTCCTTGTCTCTGGAGATCTTCTCTTCCACGCTGGCTCTGCTCTGGATTTCAAATCGGCGAGCGTAGCCTTCCCTGGGCTTCCAGAGTGACTGCAGGAGCAGCGGCCGCTCGTTGTCTCCCACCACACGCACACACTCGCTCCTCCATTCTCGTTCTCTGATGCAGCCGATAACATCACAAAGGACGTAGGCATCAGCATCCGCCTTGTTCAGAGAGTATCTGTGAAAACACACCATAGACATTCGTATGTTTTTTGTATAAGGTATACAGGATATGAACTGAAAACGTGTAAGATCTTGATAGTGGAGTTTTTATATGATTATAAGACTATTAGTACGGGCATACGTATAACAGGGACAGCACAGTGGTGCAGTGCATTGCTGCCTCACAGCTGCAGGGTTCCTGGTTCGATGCAGAGCTCAGGTTTAATGGAAAACACACTAAATAAATTAATGTTCACACTATTTAGAGAATGCTTCCATGCTTCTGCCTGATTTTAAATGTACAGTAGTAGTATAGACACCAATACGCACACATACAGTACATACATTTGCCTTGCTATCTTTGTGTGCATTATGTGCTATGTTACACCTAAATATAACCATAACTGTAACCTCAGTAACCAAAAGGAAACATTTGGCGCTTTAGGGTTTTAGGTTGTTGTTTTTTGTTTTTTGTTTTTTTCAATAAAAGTTTCAGTTTTTGTATAAAAACAACTGATCAATTGTGCCCAGAAAGTCAAAACTGTCAGATATTCCTATCATTTTATGGGCATTTGGTCCCCACCCAGATATAAAAACATGGACACACACACACACACACACACACACACACACACACACACACACACACACACACACACACACACACACACACACACACTCTACACACACACACACACACACACTCTACACACACACATGTGTCTAGCTGTGGAATGGGAGAAAAGTGAAAGAAACCCACTTTCTAAAAACCCAAGTCAGCATCCTAGTGGTTAGCATTCATGGTTTGCATTGCATTGAAGGAATTCATTTCTGCTCAAATTTCCCCCCATCTCTAACACAAATGGGACATTTGGCATTCAGACATTCAACTTAACTCAAACAGACTTCTGCCCATGTGCACAATGGCTGTTTCATGCTGACCCCACCCCCCACCCCACCGACATCCTTTAACAGTATTAAGCTATAAACCCATAGTTCAACAGCTCTGAATTTGATATCATTATAATCCCATCCTAAAGCCAGCTCACACTGTGTAACCCTATAGCATGTAGCGTATATTTTTATATAGCCTTCTTTTTATCATGTACTTGCATGGCACTTCTCTGCTTTTCATCCAGAGGCACAGACAAGGATTATCAGTTAAGATTTTGAGAGGAAAAGAGGAATAGAGATTGGTTCAGGAATGTTTTTGGAGGAAAAAATGGTTTCAAGGCTCTGACGTCACACTTGTGGTTTAACGTCACTGTTCGAGCCATTTTCTGCTCTATAAGGAACAGGACAAAAGACAGAAAAGAAGCTGTAATATTCAGAGAGAACTTGCCAGCACCCAGAACTGAACTTATTTAATTGGCAGATGTAACTTACAAGGAAACCAGGATCCAATCCTAACTTGTATGAGCAGTTAAAGGTTCATGGTCTTTCTGAAGGGCCAAACAGAGGCTTTCTGGCAGGCCAGTTCCTAAAGTCACTATCAAAGAGGTTTTACCACTAAATTACTACTTACTACTGCGGCTGCTGATGCATTATTATGTGCCATTATGGCCTGTTTAACTAAAGGTTTCAGTTTAAAAAAAAAAATAAAAAATGTTATTAACTATGTTAACTTTATTTATTTATTAACAAGATCTATAGAGAACTGCTCTTTCACATGAGCACATGAGCATGTTGTCCGTTTTGTAGGTTTGCCTTAATGAAAATGCAATTTCAGGCCTTTCTACCTAAAGTTTTAAAACACAGAGTGCTGCCTATGCAAATTGATTCATTTTACATCTGCAAAGGATCAGAGATTGCTTGTTGCCATGTATTTCCCCCTCGCGCCGAGCGCTGCATGCCGTGCCTCTCAGCACGCATAGCAGCTCGAAAACACTATGGCGCGCACTTCCGCATTGTTATGTTTTTGTTTACATTGCCACGTCTGTTTTTGTTTTGGTTCATGTCTTGTCTCCACCCATGTCTTGCCACTGGTTGTCTCCCTAATGTGTCATGATTACTCTCACCTGTGTTCAGTTTAGTCTTGGTTAGTTTGCGTATTTATAGCCTTCATGTTTCTTTGTTCACCACGAAGTGGCTCTGTGTCTTTTTGTACCAATCTATACCAAGACATTCATTGTTTGCTTCTTTGGTTTCGACCTAGTTCTGCTATTCACGTTTTTGATGTTGCTAAATTGGTGTAAATTGTTATCATTTTGTTTAAAGACCTTATTTTTTTCATTTAGTACTGCCCTTCAGAAGCTACATAAGATATTTACATGTTTCCCAGAAGACGAAATAATAACAATTTACACCAATCATCCTGTTCAAAAGTTTACACCCCCCTGGCTCTTAATGTGTCGCTTTCCTGAGCATCAGTGAATGTTTGCACCTTTTGTAATAGTTGTGTTTGAGTCCCTCAGTTATCCTCAGTGTGAAAAGACGGATCTTACCATCATATAGCCACTGTTGGAAAGGGGTCAAATATGCAGAAGATGCTGGAAAACCAAATAATGTGCAGGACCTGGAGGATTTTTCTGAAGTGGGCAGTTTAACTGCTCAGGACAAACAAGGGACTCATGAACAACTATCACAAAACATAAAAACAGTCGTTGATCATCCAGGTAACAACACACGGTATTAAGAATCGAGCGTATGTAAACTTTTGAACTGGTTCATTTGTGTAAATTCAGTTATTATTGTGTCTTGTGGACTATATGTAAACATCTGTTATGTGAAATAGCTTATTCAGGGCAGAACTAAATAAAAAAATTAATTAAATTTTAATGATCCCTCTTTAAAAAAATATTAACATTTTGTAGTTTCTGCAAGGGGTATGTAAATTTATGAGCACAACTGTATATTGGAAAACGATTTAATACCTTTAATGGCAAAGATGCAGTGTCATGGAACAGGGTTTGTGCATGGGCATTTTAACTGACATAAGTGAGTAATAAAAATATCAGTGTTTCAGATGAATCTACCCAAATAAGCACAGGAAGCTCTGGTGTCCTCACCTTTCGAGTGCTTCTTTCACCAGCTCTTTGGCACTGGAGTGGGTTGTAGCCAGGACACTCTTATAGTTGGCACCTTCGCAGATCTCAGTGCCAAAAATCTTCAGGATACCTGGTGCCGTTATGTGACTGGACAGTTCAGAGGGATCGTCTGTTACTGATGGCTCTTCTCCAGCTGTAGCTATGTCCCCACGAGCCGAGAGCACACCGCGGCTGAACACAGAGGAAAGGCGGTGCTGATGCCGACGGATTCTGCTCTTGGCTGGTTGCCTGAAGCCCACGCCCTCCGCAGACATGGCAGTGCCAGCCGATGAGCTGGATCTGGGTAAAAGAGTGAGAGGGGGGTTGGAATAACTCCAAAGTTCAGAACCACATCGAATAGAACTATATTAGCCTCCTTGTCAAGCAACACTGTGACCATGAACCATCCCAGTATGGTCTTCTATTAAAATGGACAGGAATAAGGAACTTCTGATTCAAAGTGAGGCTGGAACTTGGGCTTGAACATGTGCAAACCTTGTACCTTGCTCATTCAGAGGCACAACGGTCCCCTTTCAGCACAGAGAATTGCATTAGTAATGTATATGAACTGCATGCCATATTTGAAAAATATTACAAAATAATACTTCTTGTAAAAAATAAAGTCTCTTCAAGTAAACTCTAGCCAAGTGCCACACATATAATGAATGATTTCAGTCATCAAACTGATGAAGTCTGTTACAGAATTGTGGAAAATCTTTATAATTGATTGTTTTACTACCACTATACATTAATCATATGTATTTTTTTTAATGTATCTGATTTGTATAATCAGATACATTTAACTTGCTTGCTTACTGTGTAGTATACATTTTCTTGAGATACAACAGAAAGAAAGTTTAATAAAAGTCCTTTGTGTAATTCATACAGTATATGAATGTATATTACATGTAGGCCTACTAGAGTCAGTCTATATTTTTTAATCGGTCTGAGTTCATTACACATCATAGCAGGGGTGGACTGGGAATAAAAAATAAGCCCTAGAAAGTATATCTAGTATTATGACATCCTGCACATCCTGTTTCTTCTCTTCTTCCCTCATGTTTCATTTGCTTTAGTATCACCTGATTCCACATAAACAGCAGCAATCAAATAAAAAAAAGTGAAACAAATGATTCAGTTCATTTATGTATACTTCAATCATTTTTTGATAAAGCATTGACTTAATTGGTAAGCAAATTTTCAATGGTTCAAAATTATATTTCGTCAGGTAGAACTGGTGCTCCCCTTTCAGAAAGCTTGGAAACCAGACGTGATACATGAACCTGACACATCATAAGTAGGGTTTCTGAGTATTAGTGTCCTAGTGTCAGCTTGCTATACAGTGTGTGTGTGTGTGGGGGGGGGGGGGGGGGGGGGGTCCATGCGTTAAAGGGAATAAGGAAAAAACAGTGGCCCACCCAGAGGAAAATAAAGTGCCCTACTGGGAAAATTCCGGAACGTCCTGATGGCCAGTCTATCCCTGTACCTGAGCCAGGTATCTATATAGTGTAGAACTACAGATCTCTGCTCTGTCTATATAAACTTCCATATAGAGGTCTTTGATATTTTTGGTCCTACTAAAGGCTTTGAGTACATACACTAGATCAGGTGTCTGGGGTAGATCAGTAGAGCTTCAGGAGCGCACTCTCAGAAACAAAGGTACCATATAGTACTTTTCCTTGTCGCTGAGGTGGTTGCTGAGGTTTTACCTGGAGAGGTGAATGTGATTAATTACCTGTTACAGTAGTCACCTTTTATACCAGTTCCACCAATGGTCCTTTTCCTCATTTAATTATCTGTAAAGGTTTAATATTCACATTTCCAGGTGAATGATACATACCAAAGGTACAGAAGATGTACTCTTGATTGTACCTCAGCGACAAGGAAAACCCCAGTTTGGTACCTTTATTTGTGCAGACATGGCTGACTATATCAGAGCACTGATTTACCTGACTCAGGTGTGTTGGAGCTGGAAAAGAATAAAGCCATGGACAGAGAACTGTTTGGTTCAGACTGCAACTGAGGACACTTTGAGTTTTCACACACTTACTGGACAGATCCATTGCTGTGTTTGCGGCTGAGTTTGGACAGGCTCCTCTTGGCTGCGCTGATCGGTGCTGCTGCAGGTGACGGAGGTGCGGTTCCTGTTCTCCTTAACGTCCGCTCACTCCACGTCATCGTCATAAGAAAGCTCTCTAAAGGCGGCGGCCCATCAAAATCATTCATCAGAAAGAAAGACAAGAACTCTTTAGCACTGGCACTCCAATGATGAGCATGATGAGAAAAAAAGAAGGGTTCACAAAAACAAAAAAAAGCAACTTTGTGCAGTATTAGCGCCGGGGTAAGGATCAAGGTGCAAACTTTGGTTTCAAGAAAAAAATCGAAAAGTGAGAAAAGGCAGAGATGTAACGAGTTTGGAGAAGCGAATCTGACTCTACCCCTGACTCTACCCGCGTCTTTTAAAGCGCTGTACTGGTAAGGGTTATAGGCAGGGTTGCCAGATTGCAATGATAGTTTCACTCCCAATCTCAAAGCCAACCGTCCCAAAATCACCAGGCTATACAGCAGCTTCAACTGCAAACTTGAGAAACGTTACTCCAAGCCAAGTTTATTTACTAAAACAATATTATTTTGTAACCCAGTGCCTTCTACAGATCCTGCCGTACAGATGAGGGATAATACACCAATCTGGCAACGCTTTCCAGTGGAAGGGAATGATGAAGCTAAAGGGAGGGTCTATTGCTACTTTCATGTCACTTCATCTGACTGAATTAAAGGTGCAATAGTCGATTTTTTATTATTACTTACTTGTACAAATAACCTGGAAAATATATAGAACGTGATTGTAAAAAAAAATTGCCTTAGCAAAAGTTTGTTAAATTGCTGAGAAAACCCGTTTGGAAAATTGACTTCCGGCCCGGAATGCTTGTGTGTGTCTGGAAAGCTGTAAGTCATTTTATGGGCCACCTGAGATACTTCGGGAACAAGGATGGGAATCATTCGAATGTTGAATGCTACCTTAAAATAAATAAATAAATAAATAAAAAGCCAATTCCTCTCACAGAGAAAAAAAAAATTTAAAAAAAGGTAATTGCAACTTTATATCCCATAATTTATATCTCGCAAGTCTGACCTTTTTTTTTTTTTTTTTTTTAATTTCTTACAATTACGAGTTCATAACACACAATGTTGACTTTATTTCTCGCAATTACAAGTTTACATCTCACAATTCTGACTTTTTTTTTTTTTTACTCACAATTTAGACATCCACTTGACACAATACCTGAAATGTGACTTCAGGTAACAATGCTTTGTTGGTACATTCTTTGTAACTCACTAAATGTCAAGTGGAAATCTAAATTGCGAGAAATAAACTATGTTTTCCCTCCGTGGCAGAAACTGGCTTCCAGATTTAGAGACCTAAACTTGGAGAGAGCAAAAATCTTACCTAATGCACCTTTAATGTGGTCCTCATTCATTTTTAGGATTGTGCAAAAGTCTTAGGCATCCCAATTAAAAAACAAAAAAAAACAAACAAACAAAAAAATCCTCTAAGCAGCTGCTAGACTCTATACTGGATGACTATGTTCTCAACTCTCAACTGCCTATTACTGGGTTACTCAGTAAAAATAACTTGATAGTAGCCTATAACATAAGTCAAGTGTGATAGTCTCAAATTAACGTTAAGATTACACAAGATAACACCACAGCTTAGCTACATACATAGTTATCTATTTATTTTTAGGACAAAATTCCTCACCTTCATCCAATTGAAGGAGAAAAAAAGAGAGAAATGGCTAAACTGATTCCTGCATTCCGTAAGATCCTAGTCACACAATCGCAAATCACACAATCTGCTATTGTAATTTGAGTACAATATTTATGTAGATATTTTTAAAGCGGTTAGACTGTGATGAGATGCACAAACCTCAAACACAACCAGTTTGACACCAACATGAGGCCACTCTTGAAGAAGTGTGACTTCACACTTCTATGTACGGAGGTATTCTTGTTTAAAAAATAGTTAAATATCTATCTATCTATCTATCTATCTATCTATCTATCTATCTATCTATCTATCTATCTATCTATCTATCTATCTATCTGTCTATCTATCTATCTGTCTATCTATCTATCTATCTATCTATCTATCTATCTATCTATCTGTCTATCTATCTATCTATCTATCTATCTATCTATCTATCTATCTATCTATCTATCTATCTATCTATCTATCTATCGATCTATCTATCGATCTATCTATCTATCACCACACTCACCATGATTACAACAAGGAATTAAAGTAAAACCCCACCATGAAACACATCAAATATGTTTATATTGAAAGATTTGTGATGTGTTTAGTGATTCTGGTACTAACTTGCATTAGAGTTTTTTATTCTTATGAGAAGATAGCAGTTGTCTGCTGTGTTGACGTCACTGGGGAACATTACTAGCAGCATTACAGTGCCATTTGATAGGGTTTAAACATTCGAACGTTCTCAAGCATAAGGGATAAGGGTTTCACTCTTAGCACTTAAAAACAAAAGAACAAGAGTTTCCTTTCTCACACATCATTCTCCAGCAACATCACATTAATGAGAAATCCAGAGTAGAAGTAGTGAAAACAGCAAAGACTGGACTCAAAGATACAGAATACAAGGCACTTGTGCTAAGTCATGGCAGAGGCTCAACTCAGCTAGGTACTGATCTCTGACATGACAAGCACAATGGCACTGTAATGTAGGATAATTGTTGACCAAATTGAACATAAACCAATATGTCAATCAAATCAGTACTCGGAATTTCAGTACAAAATAAATCTTGGACATCACTGAAGCTCACAAGTAAATTATGAAAATGTATATGCCAGTGCTTTCCTTTCAACAAAAGGCCTTTTTCCAATTTAGAGACTTATAATCACTCTAATGCAGTCAATTTGCTATGACCGTTTCTCATCTTACAGCAGTATGAGAGCCTTCTGAATTATGTTCTACCATAGCAATTGGATTAGAGATAATGCAATAACAGAGGACAGCGCATATTCACAGAGTAAACCAAGGGCTACTGGGCAGCACAGTGGTGCAGCTGTGGTGCGTGTGTGTCCATGATGTCCTCCCAGGATGTCTTCGTGCTTTGCACCCAATGTTCCCGGGATAGTCTCCGAATCCACCCTGACCCTGACCAGGATAAAGTGCTTACTGAAGAATTAACAAGTACTACTCCGTCAGACACAGAAATGAACAAGCTTTTAGACTGAAAAGCTAAGAGAGGTGTGTGCTCGCCTTTAAAGAGTGTAAGGACACTGATTTATTTTGGAATATAGGCAGGCTGTAAGACATGTGATAGGATTTTCTTCCACAGGCTCAAAGCTCAGCAGGGCCAGGAGAGGGCGGCCTTGCCGTTTGGATACAGATGCACCGTTTCATTTTCTCTCACTGTTACAGTCAGTTTTATTCACAGTTATCAAGATTGTGATCCCAGTTCCAGCTAAATTGTACTGATTGTTATTTTTTAAAACCCTAACACTACAAGTGTATCATTCAGTTATTCATATGCATGCATTATGATGAATTATTCAGTAACTACAGTAAAACTAATAGGAATGGTTTGTAGTGGTGCGAATGAGAAATGGAAGTCTGGACCACTGATCATGTTTTTACATTGCAGTACAAAAACATGTTTAGTTATTATGGTTATTGTTTCATAATTAGAGTTAAAAGCTTAAATGAGCAGTTATTTGAATTTAAGGTTTTTAATCTAAAGGTCAGTAACTCTGAGAACCCATTGATGGATTCAGACATAAATTCCTTATCCTTGTGTTTGTATACCTATTCTATCCGTTTCACTGTAGTTACTGAATAGTTCATTGTAATTACTGAATAATATGCTTTATTTAGTATTAGTATGAATAATTGAACAATAAGATGAGACTTTAAGGGGATAAATATTTAATGTTTACTGAATTACTAACTGTAATTTTTAATACAATTAGGAAAAGTGATGACACAAAATGTCTATATTTCAAAATAATGTTACTAGTTTTGTTGTGTTGGTGGGAAGTGCTAAAATAATAAGCTCCAAGTACTAAAATAAAATAACATGATTTAACAGATTGGCCTAATGGTTAGATTATATTTGTAAAATAAATCAGTGCTGTGATCAGAAGAGTAGGGGTAGGTGTTCGTGTATGCAATAACTTTGATATTATTGGATTCATGGGAAGCATATTCAATTACATAAAGTAATAGGAATGTAGAAATTCTTTTCTGAATCAAAATGCTCGGCCTACTTCGGAACTTTAATAGTAGTTGTGTATGTGCGTATGTTTATGGAGGGAGGAAGTGGGATGGGGTGATGCCATTACCAGCCTGAAGTGTTTTATTTCTCTTACAGCACCGAAAAAGTGCCAATGACTACATTTTTTTTTCATTTATTACAGAAGAAAGGACATGTCATACTTTTTATTCATTTATAGATATATTTAATGGTGTAGCTGTCCCATTAAACAAGTTAACTCCTGTTATAACTTACTTTATAACGGCTAAAATGTACAAAATGTCATTCGCTCGCCAGCCTCTCTTTTTTTTCTCTCTTTCTTGAAGGGGATAAGACAAAAAAAAAAAAAAAAAAAAGCTTGTCATGATACTGACAAACCCCAAAGCCCTCTGTCCTAAAGACTTTCCTGTATGGTAAAACATAAAGGAACAGCTTTACATCTGACTGTTACAAAGTGCTGCCTCTAGAGACTCCTCCCAAAAATGCTGAAACTTAAAAAAAAAAAGATAAAACTTTATCATGTCAACAATTACACAAGTTTCTTTTGACTAATTTGTTTATGTGGAGTGTTCACCATATACTGTAAGCCCCTGTGTATGTTGTCACTATAGAAATGATAACATATTAGAACAAATGCAGTAATATAAACCTGTGATTCACCGTCAGATTCAGTGAGTTTGGGATGAATGTACACACTGATGTGTCCAAATTGTTCCATTCAGTTTTGTTTTTATATCTTGGTGGGGACCAAATGTCCTCACAAGTATAGGAATATCTGACAGTTCTGACATTGCCGGGATATTCAGCTGGTCCCTCTGAAGTAGACTTTTATTTAAAAACAACAAATAGACAGACAAACAAAAACAAAAACAAAAAAAAACCCTAAAGGAGCCAATAGGTTTCCTTTTTGGTACTGAGGTTAAGGATGGGTTTAGATTTAGGTGTAACACAGCGTTTATTAGATGCTTGTGTGGGTGCGTGTGTGTGTGTGTGTGTACACAAAAAGGCGGGGCTGTGGGCGGGGCCTGCGTGTCATGACAACCTCCGGATGACTTCTCCTCCTCCGTATTAGCAGGGGGCCCAGACTTTCCCTTGCATTATCCATCTCTCAGCCGGATTACGCGCCTCTAGTCACTCACTCGCGCGCGTGTGTGTGTGTGAGTGTGTGTGTGTGTGTGTGTGAGAGAGAGTGAGTGTGTGTGTGTGTTATATGTTTGACCAGAATAAACTGAGCAGACACGAAGCCGCGTCCTTTCTGCCTGAGGAAGAGTGGAGTTGAGGCGCAGCGCCCAGATGGAGGTTTTGTGCGGATCTCAACTTCCCTTGTGGGTAAGTATCGATACGTCTGATAGCCAGGTAGACTTAGTGGTCAACTTAGTGCTTACATTACAATTCGTAAAACGACTAAACTTTTCCTCATAACTCGTCCCGATAATCGCGTTTTCTCTTACTGTAGGCTTTAAAAGCCGAGTTGAGCTTTAACAGTGCCGTAAGAAAAACAAAAACCTCTGGAGGTTTGCACGCTGAAGGATGTTCACCGGGATTTTGTTGCTACAACACAAACACAAAGCTACAAAATGTCTGAAATGTATTCCGTTTATTGTTTGGGGTTTAAGACACACCAGCAGCATCAATGCGAACACTTTAACTTTGTCTAGCAGAAGGTGACATGGCTGCCTGCTTGTTTTGTTGTTACTTTTAGCCTAAATGAAGCTCTCTTCAAACGAACTGCATTCGGTTTCAAGCTAAGTTCATTGGTACGGATGTCTTATTTACCTCAGTGAGTTCAAGTCCTCAGATAGCCTCTTACAATTATAACAACAACAACAGCAACAACAAAAACCATCAGAACCCTTCATTTGTAATAGTTTTAATTGTTATAATGGGAATTGTATTGGTTGTAATGGAAACTCTAATGGTCCCTGTGGGTCTCTACTGTTAATTTGTTGTCTTCTATTGGTGGCACATTATGTCTATTGGATACAAGTAGGGCTGAGTGATATATTGATATAATATCGATATCGTGATAAATGATTACACGATACATTTGTCTGAGATATCGTCGGTATGGTGATTTTTTATTTTTTATTTTTACATGTTTAATAATTCCAAATTAAATGGTACAGAATGGACGCCGTTGATTTGATGGGATTATAAAAAAAAAATCTTTGTCTTTGTAGGCATTAAAGAAAAGTACCATCAAAGACAGTTTCAGGTGTTTTTTTTTTTTTTGTTTGTTTATTTTACTACGGTTTTGCTGTTTAAATTATATATCGTGATACGCATCGTATATCGTAGGAATGTCCTCAAGTATCGTGATATGATTTTGTTGTCATATCACCCAGCCCTAGATACAAGGACCAATAATGGTAATGATTTTAATGGTTAGCTGGTGGTTTGTAGTGGTATTTGTGGTGGAAACCATTCAAATTTCTGAGATTGTTTCTATTGGGTTTTTTTTTTTTTTTGGCAGGGCAAAAACTTGAGTTTATTGATGAAATGGATTCATGTTGTATGGAACTGTAGCTTTCTTTGTCTCTGGGATGGTTCCTTCAGTAGTACAGCTTATGTACCTTTAGTATTTGTCTTTCACCCGAAAACATATATATATATAGTGTAATTATCTAAGGTACATAAATGAACCATAATTAGTTTTTACTGTAACGCTTTAAAGGTACACTACATGCAACTTTCTAGGTAAAAGGTACATACTACAGGTACAAAAGGTGTAGGGCACAACCCTAGAGACAGTTTGGTACCTTTTTTTGTGAGAGTGTAGAGCATAATGTTAACAATATATCTAACTTATCTTAGATTTCCTTTTTACTGTATATCATCTTGCATTGCTGCAACCCCAGACTAAAGTATTTCTGCTTTAAAAGAATGTATAGCTTTATACATAGAAAGCTAGGCGTAACATCATGGTGGCTTAGTGGTTATCACATTTGCCTCACACCTCTGGGGTTAGGGGTTTGAAACCCGCCTCCACCCTGTGTGTGTGGAGTTTGAATGTTCTCCCCCTGGGTACTCAGGTTTCCTCCCCCAGTCCAAAGACATGCGTTGTGTCTTTGGCATTTCCAAATTGTGACTGGCATTTCCAAATTGCCCTGAAATGGGTCGGCACCCTGTCCTGGGTGTCCCCTGCGTTGTGCCCCGAGTTCCCTATGATAGGCTCCAGGCTCCGCCGCGACCCTGTGTAGGATGAGCAGTATGGAAAATGGATGTATGGACAACGCTATCCTCTTTGAGTATGGGCATTTTAAATCCTGATCTTCGGATATATTAAACTTTAACATTCTTATCTGTTCATTTAAACAAGGATCTGCAAGCCCATGTAGTTGTTACCATGTTGGAGGGGGTTACCATGTTTTAAGGGGTTTCCACTTTAGTTCTGGATTGGATAGGTAGGTTTGACTGTTTACATTTTTTCATAACATGTGAAGTAATGCTCAATAGGGGACATGTGTAACACAGTGTTCAGTAAAATTTGATTTTTAATTTCTCCATGAAGATGAAAAATCAGCTCCACTATTGGTCATACAGCTTTAATTATAATGGTTACAAAGCACTGACACAGGAGATCACTTGACTTAGCAAGAGCTGAGAGATATTGCTCTTTGATATACTGTATGCAACTACATGCATTTCCCCTCACACCCTTAGCTAATCAGTAAAGATAAGACTTGTGAGTAATAGTATACCAGTTTTGGTATCAGTGTGACTGCTTAAATATTTAATCCATTATAGTGACATGAAGCATTTTCATGATGATAATGAGTGAGCGACAAGAGTGTCCAAGAGCTGTGGACAGTTAAGGATCTTGCTCAAGGCACAGGGCACAACCTTCTCATCAGTAGCACAAAACCTTACACACTGAGCTAGCTTGCAGCTTATTTCTACTGTTCATGTATATCCTGGAACGTTAGATGTCCTTTGTTAGTCAACTAATGAGCAATGCTTTGTGTTGGGGGACAAGAAAAACTTGAAAGGCCTGGTGTTCAGAGGTTGTTTTAGGCTTC